>CAEFZP010005814.1:167500-467500 GCA_903064625.1 Mallotus villosus | reverse complement strand
ACTGGTGATGTGGTCAGACTGAGGAGACGGAACCCCATGCTGCCAAGCCCCCCCTCCCCCCCACCCACCCATCCCTCTCTCTGATTGTTCAGAGACTCCTAAGAGCACTTGTTTACTGTCTTGCCAGGCAAGGGTTTACACACACACACACACACAAACACACACACACAACCAGGGGACCCCTGTGGATGTCTTATTAAGCCAACTCGAGAATCAGACTCCCTTTTCTAGATCCTTCTTTGATCCCCGTCTTCAGTGAGGTGTGTTGTTGGACAGCTACCAGACCAGAAGGAAATGGATCAGGCCTCTCATCTGAGTTCACGAGTAGCATAGCAGCTTCGTTCCTCTCTAAGGTATTTAACAAGCCGTTCGGAGATGCCTTGAAGGTCTGGTTCTTAAGGACTACCCCACTAAGACTCTCCCTCCAGGGTGTGGAGAGATGGGCTCTGGCTGCCCAGTCGTTTGATGTCATATTAACCTTGTATGATGTATACACCACTAAGAAACAATCTGGTAGGCACGAAGCTACTTCTTCTAACCCCCCCTTGCCAGAGAACAGGAGCCAGCTATCGTACATCTCTACTACCAGGCCAGGAGGGAACATTCCTATTTAAGGATTTCAGATGTGTGTTGATTTACATTTATTATTATTTTGAATGTTTTCAGCCGAGGGCCCCGTGGTCGTCTACCTCCGGGGAGGTGTCGCACTATGATGACATCATGGTATCACCTGGGTGGGTGGGTGCGGGGTGGGGGGGGGGTCCAGTCTGTGTCCTCTCCTGGCCTGAGAAGGTCATGTGGTCACCTTCATCTCCCCAGGCCTCTCTACCACATCAGAACCTGTCGAGTCGAGACACACACACACATACACACAGATACACACACACATACACACAGACACACACAGACACACACACACACACACAGATACACACACACACACACACACACACACACATACACACATACACACACACACACACACATACACACAGAAGGAGGAGCGCGTCTCCAGTTCCACTCTGTTCTCCATGCTAGGTTCCTGCTGGTTCCCATCGGTACTCAGCAGCACTAGCTGTGTTCTCTACTGTTCCAGGTTCTGGTCGTGGCTAGGGAACTATGTGGGAGGGCAGCGTTTTGGGGAGGTCCACCTGTGGTTGTTCTCAGAACATCTCTACAGCACAGGGGGAGGCAGATGTGGGGGCCTGAATACTTGACCCACTGATCCAACTCTGGTGTTCTGCCTCCATGATGCCCTTTGTCCTCCAGCACCATTTGAAAGCTCGGGGAGAAGCCAGTTATCCGTAATCGACTCTTTTTTTTAAACCTTTTATGTTTGCCTTGGTGTTTGACTTCCTCTTGTCTGTACCTAACCTTTCTACTAAAGGTATCTCCTAGATAACTGCTCTTATTTTTTGTAATGAATAACAGATAGATTAGTCTCTTTATGATAGCAAGATATCTCAAATATAACATGAATGCTGCTTTGATGTTGACTTAGATACTTATTATATATATATATATATAGTCTAGTAACCAGACTAATCTAACATGGTGATGGTAAAAAGAAAAGAAAAATAATGCCATATTATGATAATAGTTACTATGCATAAAGCTGAGGTATCATGTCGTACTTTCTACTTGTTTGTACTCTGTCAGTACAAAGTTGACACTTTGTATTCCCTCTCTGGGAAGCGTCTGCAGTATGTCTGCGTAGCCCGCAGGCCAGTGAGGGCAGCTGCAGGCACGGCCACCGTAGAGCCGGGCTGGCTCAGTGGTGACCCAGACCCAGAGGCCATGTATGACCACTAAACCCGGAGCTGTTCATGTTCAGGAGCCCATGTGTAGCTGTTCAGGGATGAGTCCCCCCCCCGCACACACAAACACCCGACACATGCACACACACGCACACCCCACACATACACCCAGACGCACACACCCCACACATACACGCACAAACACACACACACCACACACGCATGCACACACACACACACCCCACACACGCATGCACACACCCCACACACGCACACACACACACAGCCCACATGCACACACACACAGGTCCTGGCGCTCGTCTAGTCTGATTGAGCTCTTCACACAGGAGTCCTCATCCAGCCTGATTGCTCTCCTCAGTTCAGGTCGGTGCTAGAATGTGGACATACTTACAAGTGGTCACTGACAGCCAACTACAGGAAGGACTGGGACCAGAGCTGGGGCTAGGGCTAGGGCTAGGGCTGGGGCTAGAGCTAGAGCTAGAGCTAGGGCTGGGGCTGGGGCTGGGGCTGGGGCTGGGGCTGGGGCTGGGGCTGGGGCTGGGGCTGGGGCTGGGGCTGGGGCTGGGGCTGGGGCTGGGGCTGGGGCTGGGGCTAGGGCTAGGGCTGGGGCTGGGGCTAGAGCTGGGGCTGGGTGTGACCTAGTGCAAGGCTTGCTCCAGTTCTGAGGAGGCTGTGTTTACAGGCCTGCGCCCAGAGCTCATGTAATTGATCCGACTGAAGCCTTTTCCTCTCCCAGAGAACCAGCGGCTTCACCAGGATGTGTTTGTTGAGATCCAGCCTCAGATGGAACCACAGACGCCATACGAGTCTGTCTGTGGCGAGACAGACCGTCTGGGCGTGTCCAGGGCCCAGGTGTTGAGCTTCTGCTGCGGCCCAACAAAGTACACATGGACGTGGTCCCAGTGGGGGCCTCCACTTTGCTTGATGAGGATAAAGACCAAACCGTAGCCATGGTAACAAATCCCGAGACGGGTTACCACCCCGTTTACGTGAAACACTACCTGTCAGGGCCGACTGTATACTGTCTGCAGGCGCTAGAGAGATGGCTCGTGCATTAGAAGGCCATATTGTTGTAGCACCATTAGACATGATCTCATTGTTTCTCTCGAGGAGACACGAGGGGTGGGTGCCGTGGGGTGGGCTGTGGGGTGCTGAATTATTTGTGTCCTTGATGGTGATATTGGCCTTGCAACATGATGGCCCTTGATGGGCTCCCCCCCCCCTCCCCAAGGACCTTCTTGTCATTCCCGCTCAGGGGCGTCTTGCATATCATGAATGTATTTGTGTGATCCGGACAGGACCCGTTTGTGCCCTCTCTCTCAGCCATGCTCTTCATCCCGGTGTCGTTCGACACGCTTTCCCCCGTTACATTTAAGGAACGTGAATCGATAAACGATGACGTTTTAACGTCACGCGAATTACAATTCTTTAATTTCGATATTTTTTTCTTCTCTGTGAAAAGCAAATGGTACAGTGAGCAGACTTTCTGGTTGAAGTGTGCGAGAGTGCGAGTGTGCGAGTGTGCGAGTGATTGTGCGAGTGTGTGAGCTTGTGGTGTGTGAGTTCATGATTATGCACCAGCGTTTGCGTGTCTCGTGCGTGTCATCTTCATCCTATGCATTCCATCTGTTATCTACAGTACGTTCATTCATTTAGAACCAGTGGATTCTTACAAACTGATACATATCCAGCACGAATGTTTTCACAGTTCCGGTTGATTCCCGATGTACATTATGAATGATTCATACCAGTTTAACCTTGAACGTGTATGACTTATGGGTTATCTTGTATAATAAGCATGGCTGGTAACTGCATTGCATAACCATTTCTGTTGACTGTACAACTGATTTTGTGCAAACCTGGAAGTAAAACATTCATGTTTACATTGTCTCCAACCCCCCCCCACCCCTCCAAGTCTACCTCATTGCTAATGCTGGGCTACTTTGGTTGTGATAAAGGAAGGTGTTCAGAATGATCTCTGACTTAGGGAGCAGCTCACAGCATCATCACACTTAAGATGGCACGTTTGAAAAGGTCAAAATAAGAACAACAAATATTTGAACTGCATTTTCCATCTAGATAAATCCAGTAGCGGTTGATGAGGTTTAAACAGTTGCACAAGACAGCAGCAGGTTTGGCACTTTGCCAGCTGACAGACTCAGTGGACCTAACCAGACCAAGCATTCCTCTTTAATGTCATATAGTAATAGATTCATATTAAAATGTTAAATGAGTGGGGTGATTTTTTTTGTCATTGCTTAATCCCATTTTCTGCCTGAGTCCATGTGTTATATATTCAGTAGAGCAGAATGTAAAAAGATACTATTACCCTTCATTTGCAAATGTTCTCAGTATTTAGAATAATTTTTCAAGGGTTGCCTTGCGAACTGTTCTGAACTGTCCTGAAAATCCTTTCTGAGATGGAATGGTCTATTACACAGTCTATTGTGTTACCAATTTGCTTTTTCATATTGAATAAAGATATGATGCGTGCATTTCATCTTTCTGTCTTCTGTGTGGGTTTTCTTCCAGAGTGTAAACATGAGACCTGACATACAGAGATGTAAACACCTATTCACCAAGGAGATATCTGGAGTTCTAAATTAAAATTAAATTACGAATACACTTCTGTCAAAGTAGGAATGCAGATAATTGAATTAAGCAACTATTCTGGAGAAGCCATGTCCTGTAATACTCCTCCATGAGCGTGAACTGAAGGCCTGCACGTGCACCATAATAATCATCCACTAGATGGAGACAAATCGTCACAATCCCTCATCCTACAGGGTCTCACAACCAATGCTGCCGATCTTCCTGACGATCACAGTCCTTCCACAAAGATGTCCAGTTTGTTGAACCAATGAGGAGTCTCCTTGACCTGTGTTTTGGACCGACACCACGACGTGTAGGCCTGATAGGTCACATCCTGATAGGTCACATCCTGATAGGTCACATCCCGATAGGTCACATCCCGATAGGTCACATCCTGATAGGTCACATCCCGATAGGTCACATCCGAAGACTGCTGAAGCATGACTGACTGTCAGTTCTGTTTTCAGTGTTTTTGAGATGTTCATGCAGGCAACAACCTCGAGTTAGCTAAGCCGGCCATCTCACATCCGCATGATATCATTTCATAATTCAAAACCAGAGATATTAAATACCACTTAAAAACATCATTCACTGATACCCTCAAGACACGATTACATTTCCTTCATGTTGTAAGTAAAGCAATCGAATCAGAAGATGACTATCGGCGCTTTATGTTATTTTAAAGAAGACCTCACCATAAACAACCCCCCCAGCCCCACACACACACACACACACACCAGAATAGTTGGTGGTGTTTTCAGGCAGTGGGAGACTTTGTTATTCCATGAGCAGAGAGATCACCACTCTGTTCCTCCAAAGCTTCCTTGTGGGCCCCGTTCCGCCCTCTGACCCCTCCAGCAGACGGATCCTCTCCAGTAACCTTATTCCTGGGCTCACAGCTGCACCACTGACATTTCCCTGAGGTTTACAGGGAATCTGTAGCTGTCCATAACCCAACCCAGGAGGACGTACAGCCTTATACCATGATCAAAACCACAACGAGACGAGCGGTGAGACAAGACGGAGAAGTCCCACCAGATGGATGTTGGCTCAAATGCTGTAGCTTGAGAAAGGGTAGATCATTGCTGTGACAGATAACCTGGTTGGGGAGAGAGAGAGTCTGAATGCCAAAGAGGACCATACAGTTTATCTCTGGACCAGTGAAGAGTTTCCTGGTTGAAAAATAAAGCAAGTCCCATTCGATTTGGACTGAAACAGTCGTCCTCATGTTGTTCCACGTCACAGAGATGATGTAAACTGATGTTAAACAGACACGACCTTATAATGATCTCTGTGACAGCCCGCACTGAGCTGATGTTTCACACAGAAGTCGGGACATGTCAAGTCTCCTCTAAGATGACTCCAAATAATTATCCACCCGAGGAAAAGCAGATTGTCTGGAGGAGAGGTAGAGAGGTTGAGGAGCAGCTGAGGTACGTACGACAGTCTGAAGAGAACTCAGCAGAGACTTGAGATCATTTATGCAATGTTCCCAATCCTAAGTGGATGCACATGTGCATGCCATCATTGGTGTGTGTGATATTTATTATGGTGTTGAGCTATGAGTCTGTATCGAGCCAGGAATTATTTTCTTCTTCCTATTCTTTTATCTCGTGAAGTGTCACCATAAACTGTCTGATAGCCTTAGCCATGTGTACAGATCCTTTATATGTTCAAAGAGAGGCTAATTATTAAACAATATGGTTTTTTATGATAAAAGTCATAAGGTGGACGTGGTATATGGACGTGTTTCAAACTTCCACAACAGGTTTTCCCTAGAAATATCTATCGAAGTAATCTATTTTCTCAGAATAGCCAAAGAACCCCCTTCTACTGCTATGTTGTCAGGCTCCACCAGAGATCTGCCAAGTGATGTCTGCCTAGTGGGGATGGATCATGTTGTCTCACCGGGGAATTACACGGTTCCAGTAGTAATATCCACAATAGACCCAAGCTGGATCAATCGGGACTCATAGCAGACGCCCAATGTCTGGAAATTAGTAATAAAAGCAGAAAATATGGCATCTTTGCCATTTCAAATCTCATCCATCCACGTAATGAAATGAGCAGCGTTTTTCGTTTTTTTTTCATGTGCGGCAAATGGCAGCTAGGTGCCCTGGGAGGGACAGGGGAGGGGATCGAGCAGATTGGCTGATTATGTCTGTCGCTCTTGAAAAGCGATTGATTTTATTTATGAGTCTGAAACGTCCTTGGTGGGGAGCTTGAAAGGCTTCCATTCAGCCTGCTATGTCGTCACATCTGCGTCATTTCACTTGGCGAAACAGCCATCACATGACTGTGCTCCTTTTCTCCTTTTCATGTGGTGTGATAACTGAGGAACTCTTTCAGACTGGGGGAGGGAGAGCAAGGAAGAGGGGGAGGGAAAGAGATGTAGAGCGAGAGAGACAGAGACAGAGATAACCCAGGAGAGGGAGGGGCGAGAGAAATGGGCTTCTAGGTGCTCAAGTGGTAAGTAGCACAATACCAAACTAATATTTCCCTGCCCTAACCCAGCCTGAAGACCTATGGTTGATAGGAAAACAAGAAAGAGTTTGAAGCATATTGTTTTTGACAGGTCTGAGAGGACCCAGAGATGAGATGTAGGAATGAGGTCCTGGGTCTGACACAGGGGGGCGTAACTGGGACTTCCAGACATGACTGACAGTGGGGCAGGGACCCTCTCCTCCCCAAGACTCCTGGAGGAGGCCGGGGGGAGGCCACGACATCAGACTCCTGGAGGAGGCCGGGGGGAGGCCACAACATCAGACTCCTGGAAGAGGCCGGGGGGAGGCCACGACATCAGACTCCTGGAGGAGGCCGGGGGGAGGCCACAACATCAGACTCCTGGAAGAGGCCGGGGGGAGGCCACAACATCAGACTCCTGGAGGAGGCCGGGGGGAGGCCACGACATCAGACTCCTCATGTAGAACTGCAGGCCTCCTGCAGAGTGACAGATGGTAAAACAGTATTGATACTGTTGGTGAGGGAGTTCTGAGTACAACCACAAAGCATGTTCTGGCACTTCTAATTCTAAAGTCTGTTGTTATTGTACCGAAGGAGCATTCCTCTGCGGAACTCCTGAGAACACCGAGACGGGAGGAGTTGGGCAGGAGGAGGTTGGGGAGGGAAGAGGCTCCAGGATTCGTGAATGGAGGGCAGTGATTCCACATTAACATTTACGTCACTGAACCTGTTTTCTTTACCCCAGTAACGCTGGGAAGGCAGAACTCCCGAGCAGCTGATGGCCTTAGTGGTGTTGGCCGGACGGGCGAGTGACATGATGACAGGAGAGACCCAGAGTTCATGGCATTCATTTTGGCCTAATGGGCCTGATTGGATGATTGTGTAATTGAATTGGATTTTCAGTGGTTACCAGGAAGCAGAAATCTATTGAATCAGAGCTGTATTCGATTAATGACAAGCAGAGGGATCAGGGGGTGGGATAGGTTGATGGTGGAGGGTGTGTGTGTGTGAGGGGTGGATGAGGGGTGGGGGGTGGGGGTGGGGATAAGTGAATCTCATTCCTCCAGACTGCTGGCCCATGCCTCTGTTCTCGCTTCCCTCCACTTCAATCACAGGGACGTTTCATCGTCTGATGAGCCCACTCAACGGTTAAAGGAGCCTTTAGATAGTTAAGTGTGAGCAAGTGGAGGAGAGCAGCTTTCCAAAGGAGACATCATTCACTCTGATGGGCTCTGTTTTAAATAGACCCCAATCACATCGGATGCACAACAGGGTCACTGGCAAGAATGTGTTCAAAAGTTTTCTTTTGGATTGAAAAAATGACTCCAAAGCCAGTGAAGATTCTTCCCACAAAAATGATTATACTAGGCTGCTAAGCAACAGCAACTCGGCAAGGCTTGTTAGCGAATGTTTTGAAACTTGGGTAGCGGTATGAGATATGTTCCCACCTGACATCTTAATTGGCTGGAGTGAGAATAAGAACCTTGTGGCTCAAGAAGAGCCGCTCCAGTGTTGTAATCATCTCTCTTCTGAACGAGCCCACTCAAACACACTCCAAACACTCACACGCACCATGAACTCAGGGTTAGAAACAAAACAAGTGTATGGAAGTGGCCATATTCGTAACAATGTGTAAAGCTGGTTCCTCTAACCTGTCCTTGGGTCTTTCACCTTCGTCACTGAATAGAGGCCATAGAAGAGGGGAATCAAGGCCTTTCTTCAAAGCCTCCTCCGTCAAGCCTGTTACTTTGACACGAGTGTTCCCATGGAAACTTCATGACAACAGACTCTGGCCAAGAAGGTTACTATCTATGTCGGACAGCTATCAGCCCGCCTGCAGGGGTTCACTGCAGGACTGGCACCCCTTACCAGGGACCTTTCTCCCAGCTGTGTGTATGAAAGCGGAAAGGTGTTTTTCACTGCTGAAATGGAATGTGGAAGTCGATGCGCAGGTTTGGTTTCGATGCAGTGCCGAGGTTGTCATATCACATTAAGACGGATGCCTGGTGGGAGGCGTTGCCAGGAGCGAGGATGAAGAAGATCCCTGCCTCACTGGAAGTTGGATCAATATGGCTCGCTCTGTATATCCAACACAGTCTCTCTCTCTTTCTCTCTCTCTCTCTCTCTCTATGTCTCTCTATGTCTCTCTCTGTCTCTCTCTCTCTCTCTCTCTCTCTGTCTCTCTCTCTCTCTCCCTCTGTCTCTCTATCTGTCTTTCTCGCTCTCTGGCCTTCTCTCTGTATGTCATTTTCTCTTTAGTTTTTTTCTCTCTCCCTTGTCTTCTCCCCCTCTCTCTTTATCTGACTTTCTGTCATCTTCTCTCTCTTTACCTCTCTACCATCCTTTCTCTCTGTCTCTGTGTCTCTGTCTCTCTCCGTCATGAGTTTCAATTCAATCAATACTGTGGTTAATGAATTAGTTCAAACAAATCTGCTTGACGACCAGATGATACACGAGAGTCCCTTTCCATTGAATCAACACATTCCAACATTGTATTAATCTCACTTTTTTGGCTTCTCATATACCATGATTAGCATTGTGATCCCAATGACAGCAGCAAAACTGCCACTTTCACTCCCGCGTCAAGTGTTCAACAAGCAGAAATCCCGTTCGTTTGACGAACACCCTGTCCGCGTCCTCCACTCAGATCATTCACACACGTTCTCACCAGAGGGTGGGGAGGGTGGGGAGGGTGGAGTGGGGAGGGTGGGCGTCAGGGGACGGACAGAGTAAGGGCCGTAAGGTGCCGAAAGGGCTGTTCTCGGCAGCCTGATCAATATCCCATCGTCTATACATCACCTCGCATTATCGTCCTCCGCCGGTCACGTCAGAAGCTGTAGGAAGCTCAGCCAGCAGCTGTTTACCGAGGCAGAGACACCAGCTAATCACATCATATGATCTAGATGCATAGTACACATGAGAGCCCACTAGGCTGGGGTCTCGGAACGATGCTGTGAGTTACGAGTTGTTTGGGGTGAATCTGTTATGTGACCGACCTAAAAATCGAAGCGTGTCG
Organism: Mallotus villosus; assembly: GCA_903064625.1. Taxonomy (NCBI): domain Eukaryota; kingdom Metazoa; phylum Chordata; class Actinopteri; order Osmeriformes; family Salangidae; genus Mallotus; species Mallotus villosus. The sequence goes on along the minus strand of CAEFZP010005814.1, from coordinate 457,651 downwards.
AACAGGGGGTTCGGAGGAGCGTCCAACATGTGATGAGTGATTTCATCTATTGTATCTGATACCGTTAGGACGGATAAGGTCACACAAATGAACGACTGTTCTTCTCCACGGACCGTATTGCTGCTTTTGGTATGAGGGAATGTGAAGAAGACGGCAAACAGAAGAAAGTTCTGTGTGCAGGCACCAGATTCTTATCACGAAACACCTCACCGGTCCGTTTGCAACTCGGCCTCTGACGAGAGAAGAAATCACACAAGGATTCCTGAGACCTTCACCCTCGGAGCTGTTTATTCACAATGGTGTTTCTGGGAACGAATGGCATGAGGCAGGAATGTACAGGCTTTCTTTGTGTCTTCGTATTCATCCTCAGTAATTAGGCCTGAAGGAAGGTGTCCAGTGGTACAAAGCCACATATTATGTTTCACAAGGACAACAAACTGAGTGCACTTCACTTGTTGCCTCATAATACAACGGCCAAAACGTCTGTATGGGAAACCAAATAAATATGCTCTCTTCTGGGAAAAACAATTCTGTGGTTTCTATCGCATAATTGGAGGAGAGTCATATATCAAGTCCATGCTGTCCAAAACACACAAATTGGGAAAAACACTAGTAACTATGCAAACGTGGAACACTAAAATAGACATGGTGTGTACACCACAAACCAGCCTGCGTGTGTTCCAACCTCGTGGCCACATCGTTTGGAGTGTTTTGGCTTTGGGGAGCAAGATGGCGGGCTGGAATCTCCCTAACCCCTCCAGGCTTCTCATCTTCTTCACAAAACGTCTCAAAGCTGACATGCTGACATGCTGACATGACTCTCCCACTCAACATACATGAGTTGTTCTTCGCTTCAAATTCTGTATTACTATTATGAGGCATACACTTAAATATTCATATTTATGTGGGGAAAAAAAAGTATTCTCCCCTTGTAAAACAGTGGAGCATGGAGACACTTGGATGACTTGGGAGTCCTTCTGAAGGGCAAAACAAGTGATTACTTGGTAAAAATGCTTTTCATCTTGTCTGTTCTGTTTGTGTTTAAGGCAGTCTGCCATATAATTACTTTAGCATAACATTTGGCTCAGGCTTTATGGTATAAATATATATAGACATTCACTATCATCTATATCAGGGTTCTCCAATCCTGGTCCTCGAGGGCCGCTGTCCTGCATGTTTTCGATGTCTCCCTGCTCCAGAACACCTATTTCAAATGAATGGTAATTACCAGACTCCCACAGAGCTTGCTAACAACCCATTCATTTGAAATGTCAGCGCCATTGAAAATGATTACTTGTGAACAAACAAAATTCTCAAAGTGCTTAACCATGTCGTCAATGGGCCATCACATTGTAAGTATTTTCTGGTGTACAATGTAGCTAAGATTTTGATGAAAATGAGAAGAGTGACTATTCAACAGTAAACATGTATACATGTTGATCTACATGACATCAGCAATTGGTAATGCAGGAAACAGCAGACAATTGAAGGCTAGATTAAGTGGCATGAATGTACAAAAGCATTGTAAATGTGTTCATAAGAATGAGTCAATACTTTTATGATGATATGCATTACATTTCTAGATGGTGTGGAGGTTGAACAAGCAGTTTTGAGAATTGTAACTTTCGGACATGAACTGCAGCTGCATAACACTCACACCCAGAGCGCTACTCTAGTTACGCTAGTAAATCTATAATCCCAGGAATCTCTCTGTTTGTGTGTCGCTGATGTCTTCATCGTTGACTGCATCGCTGGCACTGGGGTGTGAAGTGTGGATAACATGACAGATAACCTAATACTTCCTACAGCTGTAGCTTGCCAGACTATGATGTGTGTGTGTATGTATGTGTGACTGTGTATGAGTATGTGAGTGTGTGTGCGAGCGCGAATGTATGCGTGTGCACGTGTGTGTTTGGTGTCAAGGGAGAGCTGCCACTGCTTGAGAACTGTACAAACAACCTACCACTGCTGTGAAGAGCCAGGGCTTTCAGAAGAGGTTTCTAATAACTTTATCCTTCACATTCTACACCCATCGAATTTACAATGATAGGTACATGATACTTGCGTGTGAGAGTCACTGTCTAAAAGGGTTAGTCAAAGTTGTTGACATCTGTGAAAGACAAACAAGCAAGGACAAGATACTTCTTCTCCCGGGATGAAAACCCTTTAGTATCCTTCACTCTCTCCAAGGTAGAACACACACAAAGAACTATTGTAACACACACAGGTTCCAGTATCTGCTGGTTCCTATGCCAACATTTTCATCCTTGGGCAGTTCTTCTTCGTGCTGTGGAGTTGTAGCCTTGTGAGTTTGTTACTCATGTTTCTATCCAACTTTCTGGTCAAAAATAAATAAACACATATAGTTTTATGCCGGTGCTACATTCCTATAATGTGAAGGATTCATTTCTACTTGTGTTTGTTTAAGACGAAACAAGTCTTCTGATGATGGGCTTTTGTGGAGCGGATCGTGATTCGCTTGTGATTCTGGGCGGTGTGGTCCCAGACACGGCAGACAGCGTCCTCATCTGATCCTCATCACTCTCACTTGGACAACACTTGGCAGCACTTGAAACTGTGTGTCTGGTGTCCAGACTTGGCAGAGCTGCTCTGATCATACCCCCTCTGTTGAGTTACTCCACCAGTGTTTTCAAAACTCTCAGTCTCCCTGCTGACACCCCCCCCCTGAAGAGTGGTCTAAACTCTCCGTTTTCCCTGCTGACACTGCAGAGTGGTCTAAATAAACTCAAACAGTGCTAAACAACCGGAGACCAGAAAATCGCTGGAATGCTACACGTTGATGTTTTCCTTTTTTCCCCGCTTTGTACACGCAGCAGCCCTGGCTTTCAGTCAGCACGCGTGCGTGCGAAGCCCGGCACACCGTGTACAGATGTGGTGCTTTCAAAATATTGCCGTTGCACGGGTATTTAGAATGCTGCGGGGATCAGATCTGAGTCTGCAATGACCCTGAGGTGACTGGTGGAAGCCACACACCTCGACTGGAGGGTTATTCAAACCAAAACAAGCATATTATCCTCCCCTCTGGCTCCCGACCTCGCCAACACCTTCCTCACCGACTCTCGTCTCTTCCCGGCGACGGCCGTCCACAGAGGCTGAAGGGTTTCCTGAAAGCGGAGAAGGTGACAGGGAGGGAGACGACCGTCATGTGTTTATCACCAGCACACAGTGGGTTGATTCATGCAAGCTGGAGGAGAGTGTGTTACTGGTCACACATTAGTAATGTATCACACGTTCTCTCCCAAAATAACTGTCTGACCCTCTCCCTCTGGCAAACTCTCCCCCGACCTGCCAGGGAAGCTAGCTCAAGTGGAATGTCATTTTTGAACAGACAATATTCTGCATTGGAGAACCATGGCAAGATATTTTACCAATGAGAAATGCCGTCTAATCAGTCAGTTAGACATAAAGTTGAGGCGTATTCATTTTCTTGAATGTCCTTAACTGTCTGATAAAGGGATGAATAAACACATTGCTCGCTTGTTTTTCAGTATTTTTATGAACGGTTACAAACACAGTGCCTACACAGCTGCTTTAGGACAGTGAATACAAAGGTCTGCCACTCAGTGATACCACCTGAAGAAGTGTGAAAGATAATACAACATTTCCAAAACATTATCATTTAAAATACCATGTACACAATAACTATAAATACTCCGAATATAGCAGAATGTGGTACAGAATACACATAAGTACAATAACCAAGTGGACTTGTGGATATAGGAAACGTGAACACATTGATTAGTGTATGAAACAATCCTGCATCATTGTATTATACCTTTCAGAGTAATGATTGCTACAGTGAGACATCTATTCAGTTTCTTTCTGTCCACTTCACAATACAAACAAAAAAAGCGCACGTGTCACACTTTCGTTTACCCCGCTGACTTGGTATTCTAACGTATTCACACTTTCCCTCGTTAAAGATCTCCTTGCTCCATCATCCTAGTTCAACAAATCAGTCTCCATAGAGGTTCTTCACATATAAACGACTGGGGAGAGAACCCAGGGGGAGAGACCTCAGGGGGAAAGACCCCAGGGGGTGAGAACCCAGGGGAAGAGAACCCAGGGGGAGAGACCTCAGGGGGAAAGACCCCAGGGGGTGAGAACCCAGGGGGAGAGACCTCAGGGGGAAAGACCCCAGGGGGTGAGAACCCAGGGGGAGAGAACCCAGGGGGAGAGACCCCAGGGGGAGAGACCCCAGGGGGAGAGACCCCAGGGGGAGAGAGACCAGGGGGTGAGAACCCAGGGAGAGAGAGACCAGGGGCAGACAGTAACACCGCCTGAGTCCATCCATCACCCAGCGATGCAGCGCTCACCTCCACCACCTTCATTCTGATTTTCCCACGTGTGGTGCATGATGAACGCCTTCCCCGACTACCAATGTTGGAGCGTTTTCTCCAACGTCAATCTTAATACTGTCCGTCTTCCCGAGGAGTTTGTTCTCGCTGCTTGACACACAGCGGCGTAACAGAACCCCTGTCAAGGAGGGCGTGAGGGAACGTGGTGTCCTGGCAGGATGTCTCTGACCCCCTGGTGATGTGGACGCCCACAGGGCTCAGAGAGGAGCTGGGCTCGCTGTACAGAATGCTACACAACCCTGGCAGAGAGAGGGAACGGTGTTCTGTCAGGTGTCAGACGGCTAAAGCTCTGGGTGGATAAAGAGAGGAGGGCTGTCAGAGAGATGGAGGGAGGAGAGAGAGAGAGAGAGAAAAAGAGAGAGAGAGAGAGAGAGAGCGAGAGATAGAGAGAGATAGAGAGAGAGAGAGAGACGGAAACAGAAACGAAACGAAAGACAGAGAAACAGAAAGACAGAGAGAAAAAATTAAATAAAAATAGAAAAAAGATGAGAAAGGAATAAAACATCCCTGTTATTCTTAGACTTGTATGCAGCAATGCAGTGGTTTGGCATCAACTGACCACTCTGGGACAAGCCGGTTGTCGGTTTCCACATGAAAGTACAGCACAGAGCACATACTTCAAAATGATATTCATATCAAAGTTGACCAGTTTGATTCTGTCCATTCACTTATTAGTCCCACTGTTGTCTCAGTGTAAAAGCACTGAATGTTCAGCAGTTCATAAGGGCGGCTCTCTATGAGCCACATACAGTGGGAATTCAGTTGTCAGTCAAATCCTTTTTTGTGGAGGAGAGAGGGGGGAGAGGGGGCAGAAAGGGGGAGAGAGGTGGAGAGGGGGGCGGGGGTTGGCGGCCTAGATGACGGTGCAGCCGTAGTTGGGGTCATTGGCGACGCTCGACCCGTCGGTTTTGACCACGGTGGTCTTGGAGGAGTTCTGGTGGGAGCTGCGCAGCTCCTTCCTGCGACAGAGGCGCTCGCGGTAGTTCTGCGCAAACACCAGCAGCATCAGGGGGTTGATGCAGCTGTGCGAGTAGCTCAGGCAGATGCTGATGTTGTAGGCGTAAATGAAGGCGTTGGTGGGCTTGTTGTTGCTCAGATTGATCACCTGGATCACGTGATAGGGCGACCAGCACACCAGGAAGAGGGCGATGACCATGACGACGGTCTTGGTGGCCCGCTTGGCCCAGACGGACTGCTTGCGCTTGACCCGCCGTATGGAGCGGAACACGTGGTACAGGGTGAGGGAGTAGAAGGTGATGATGATGATGAGGGGCAGGATGAAGCCCAGGATGGACTGGTACAGGGTGTACCAGTACATGTCCTCGGGCCCGTCCAGGTACATCATACACATCTCCAGGTGGCGCTTGCGGATCACCTTGGCGTAGATCATCACGGGCACGGTGAGGAGGAAGCTGCCCAGCCACACCAGGATGTTGATGATGATCGTCCACTGGATGGTTCTCTTCTCCGAGGTGGGGTGGACGATGGCAATGTACCTGGGAGAGAGAGAGAGAGAGGGAGAGAGGGAGAGAGGGAGAGAGAGAGAGGTGAGAGAGATAGAGCTAGAGGTGGGAGAGAGAGCGAGAGATCGATAGCGATCTCGATCGAGAGCTAGTCTCGCTCTCGTCTAGCTCTCTAGCTCTCTCGTCTCTCTCTCTCTACTGCGATCTACGCTCTCTATCGCTCTCTCTCATCGCTGCTCGCTATCTCATCGCTCTAGCTCTCTCGCTCTCTCTCCTCTCGATCTGCTCGGGTGTAGACGCTCGACAGCGAGCTCATCACATCACCCTTATGAGATGAATTATGGAGGAGCAGGTCTTCGACATTGAGAGAACACCTATTGATTGTATATAATGGCTTTTGGAGTGGGGCTGTGGAGATTGAGTCGTCGTCCTATTTGATGTTTTTACTCTCTGAAAACGTGATCTGAAAAATGTATCTGCTGGTGAGAACTGGAAAAAGCCAACCAGCTTTGGACGAAACATGTTTCTAATTATCTAGATCCACAGATGACAGTGTTTCTGTCAGAATCGAAGATGAAGGTTGGTATTACAGCCAATTTAAATCTGTGTGATTGTGACAGATGTAATATAATACAGAGAGAGAAGATAGAGTGAGTGCCCATGCGCACACAAATGATATTCATGTGGTTCAAATCTCCTAGCTATTTTGTCATCAAAGTATAGCAACACAGTGATGTATCTCAAACTGAAACATCATTATTAGCCTGTGTAGTGTAATCATAGATTTTTACACATTTCCTCTACACATGACATTTCATTCATACACAAAGTTATCTCTCGGATTCATACACACGGCACTGTGAAACTAGCGTATTGTTAATTCTTACTTCTCACACGTATGTGTGTGAGTGTGTGTGTGTGTGGGGTGTGTGTGTGTGTGGGGGGGGAGTGTGGGTGTAGCATTTGAGAATCATAGACTCATTCTCAATACAAGTTTGACAAATGTGTCCTTGCGGTAACATTCTGTCAAGATCTACCCTCAAATAAATAAAACACTTCCTTTTCATCCCCATGAGCTCAATATTCCTCCTGTTTCCAATGTACATGTAATAACCCCAGTTTGGCGGAGGCCGAAGCAATGGCCCCTTTATCAAGCAGAAATCAATACTCCGGTCCAGGAGAAATCTGTTATCTTCAGAGGTACACACTGTAGGTGACCACCCACCCAGAACCAAACCTATGATCCAGTCAGCTGTCAGCTGTCATGTACTGATTAGGAAGCTCCATGTTAGCTGGGCTTCCTCTCCCAGCTAGCACTGATGTCACCACAGGACTTCTCTTCTTGGTTAGCTCTCACCTGACAGGGCACCTATCAGCTTTTCTGAGGGAAGCACACATGATCCTGCACAGTACAAACCACATTCTGAAGCACTTGTTATATAGATATTGTAGATAGATACAGACTACAGATTGCATATGACCCTGAGGTGGCTGGGAGGATCGCGAGGCTACATCTGCACTTTGCCTTACAGTAAAGGCTATATAGCCTAATGAAATCTACAGGAAGCGATGTTGGATAAGGTGCTGCAGAGAGACTTTAGCATTAGCAGGAGCACCCTTTATGGCTTTGTTGACTTAGGTACTTAGAGAGATACATCTCCATCATAAAGCGACTTGAGTTGAGTTTGTGTGTGTGTGTGCCTGTTTGTTTGTGTGAGTCTGCATGTGTGTATGTGTGTGGTGTGTATGTTTGCGTGTGTGAGTGTGGGTGTGCATGTGTGTGTACATGCGTGAGGGTGTTTGAGTGGACAGATGTCTTCCTGAACCAGCAGGAGCTCAGCATCATGTCAATAAAACAATTTGTCATTTTAATCACCTGTAGGATATATTTACATTATCCTTACAGGGCAGTATGACTACCAGTCTACTTCTATGGCTAATGAGAATATTGATCAAGCATATTCACTTTGGCATCTAAAAACGATTTGTCCTTGTAGATGAAAGCATGACAAAACGTTGTATGTGGAGTTTATAGCACAAATGTCCAGCATCTGAACAACTAAGATGGTTTTTTTTGTTGGTAAACAAAGTAGGTCTCCCTGGCATCTCATTATCTGAATAAACATAATAAAAAATACGTGTATTTGTTCATTATAATTCTCATAGTTCTGTACAAAATGGTAACACTTTAGAAACACCTAATAACAGATAAATCCCACCAAACATCAAACAGGCAGATAGATATGGATTTACCTGTCAATACAGAGAACAGTGACGATCCCCACGGTTGTGAATTGGTTGCTCACATCCACAACAACCACAGCCTTGCACATGAAGCTTCCAAAGACCCACTGTCTGTCTCTGACAAGTTGATGGATGTTGAAGGGCATCACTAGCAAGAAAAGCATGTCGGCAATGGCTAAATTCAGCACATAAATGTCTGAAACCATTTTTTTCTTGCAGGTTGCCACCGCATAAATGACCAAGCCATTGGCAATAACTCCAATCGTACAAAGTATACCATATATCGTAGGAAATATATGCATAAAAGTTGCTATGTCGATAATGCTGTACGGCGAAGTTCTGTTCAAACACGACGAGTTTGTCAAGTTGCTGATTTCATCGTACTGTGTGTGCACAGATATGCACATCTCCGTGTTATTCATCTTCAGATCTTCAGATGTGTGACTAGAGGTACCCTAATGAATAACATATAGGCCAGAATTAGCCTAGACACGCACGCCAGCCCTGCCAGGGCGCGCGAGTCATTTCCAAACTTTGAACAGCAGCAAACTTAAGGTGTATCCTTTGTAGAGTGTCCCTTTACAGATTCGGTTAAAAACATATATTTGTTTTAAGCTAGGAAAAGCTTAAATTCGAGTTGCAGATGTGTCGATGTAGACTCAACTGCATCAACCTTGGAAGCAGGCAGATGCCTGTTGCAGCGCACATTTATCTATATAGAGCAGTCATACACCCCCTGTGCGGTCCCGCTGCGCTCCTTGACGCACTTGCGTCGACTCAGTGAACAATATCCGATAGTCCCCTCCCTTCCAAGATCACTTGCTGTGTTGTTTCACACTTGATAGAGCCTTACAAACTTTAACAAAGATAATGGATTACGCATCCCTTTGCATCCTTCAGAGACATGATTTTCTACAGGCAGCTCAATAGCCAGACAACCATTAGGCTGCATACTTCAGAGCGCACAAATACACATCAAATCTAGCGCTGTGGTGAGCATCTTTTGAGATCATGTCACTAATGGATTTGGATGTGTTTGTGACTGGGTTTCCTGATAGTGGCACTGAAAACCGTGGGGTGGCGCACCGAAATCACTGAAATCAAAAGCCGATAATCAAAATCCACACGATTTGACTCGAGAAGGTGCAGTGTGGACTCTAGTGATTGTATCGGGGGATGTCCGTGCCCCCCCTCCCCCCCCCCTCATGGCGCCGCCTCTAGCACCACCACCACCACCACCACCATAACCGATCACACAAACACACACACGATTTTTCCCTCTTTTCTCTCTCTCTCTTTCCGCCTTTTTGTAATAGGACAATGGAGTAATCACAGTTTTATGATTCTGCAAAAGTCACATGTCTATCTCATGTTGTTTATCAAGCAGAATCTTTGGTATGGGATCATAGAAGATACGCTCCGACATACTGATGTGACCCACTCATATTATTGAGTCGAAAATATATATCTTGAATGAATCTCCGTAAACCCAATTCAACCTTCAACTGGGATGCCTAAGCTTTGCTTGCACTGCAATCATGTGCTTTCAAATGTACAGTACATCCAACGATGCAGATGTAACTGTAGTTAATGGTTGCATAATCCTTTTCACATGAACTTTAACAGGATATACACGAGGTTGCCCCTGTTGGTGTGACCCCTGACCTCCCTATGGTGCCTCCTCCTTCACCCTTCTGATGGCTATAGGCCTTCGGGAAATGCAGCGCTGCAGAGAACTGCCTTCAATCACAATGTACGTTGACAGAATCCATGTTTTCACATTCTCCGAGTTCGAGGTGAGAGGCCTTGGATGAATTCCACCATGTCACCCTCTGATATTTAGCATTTTCAACGAATGCCAATGATTTGAGCCGTAGCCTCATTGTCATACATGAGTCCCTGTGCCCCCCCCTCCAGTGTTTGTCTGAATACTGACATGTGGACACGGTGCAGATGGTTCCGCTCCATCTGAAGCAGATCAGATTGTGTGCACTCCCTTACTGTCAGTGTCAGAGCAGCTTGGGCAGGTCAGCTATAGGGGGCATGATAGACAGCTCCATGTTTCACAGCTCAAAGTCTCACACGACTCAGAAAGGAGAGGCAGTTTGGAAATTCTCCTCTTGGAACGTAGGAGAAAGGATACCACCTGTGATGGACTTGCATAATATTATTATAATCATTATTGTTATTATTATGCTGTACAAATGAATTAACATTTAGGATATGGATAAACATGTGACTATTGAGACTGACAATGAAACAATGGGATGTATCCATTGTCCTTATAGCCATTTACAATCAAGGAGTTATTTTAATGTATTCTTCTCCTGGAAGTCTTGCCGATCAAACATTATGGACTTCACTGAGTAGACAGAGTTTGTGTACAATGATATGTAATAGACTTTGGTAGGACCACTGATTGAATCATATAAAGTAGATGATTAATAGCATGAGTATAGATACAAATAACTGGCTTTTCTCACATTTAGAGTCTCAGTGGAACCTTAACAAAAGGAGCATTCTCTAAGGTCTAAACCGCAATGTGGCTAGAGAGAGAGAGAGAGAGAGAGAGAGAGAGAGAGAGAGAGAGAGAGAGAGAGAGAGAGAGAGAGATTGAGTACAAGAGAAAAAAGACAGTGAGTGGGAAAAAGAGAGGGAGAAAACAGAGAGTAAAAGAGAACTAGAAAACAAACACATTAAACAGTAGTGCTGTCTGCTGTCTGGCCCATGGCAGCTGGTATCCCATGCCAAACTGTCATATGATGTCTCTACATCCAGAATCATTTCTCGAATCTCTTGTTATTTCACATGTAAGTGCAACCAAAGACTGTTTGTACTTGAGGCCCTAACTTTCTTAGCCTCCATTGTGCACGCCCACTCTGTCCTCTGGATTATATATAGATTACGTTTAAGGGGTTAAGACATGTGATCAATTGAAAATCTGCATACTTTCAGGACAGTCAATGGAAAGAAAGGAATGTGTCTTTAAAACTGTCAGTTTTAATTGAAAGTAAACTTTGTTGTAATTTGTACAGCATTTATAATGTAATGATATATTTACATTTAGTCATTTAGCACACACTCTTATCCAGAGCGATTTACAGTAATTACAGGGACATTCTCCCCGAGGCAAGTAGGGTGAAGTGCCTTGCCCAAGGACACAACGTCATTGTGCGCAGCCGGGAAACGAACCGGCAACCTTCTGATTAATAGCCCGACTACCTAACCGCTCAGCCATCTGACCCCCCCATGATATATGATTCAATATCAACAATATCTGCATATCTAATATCCAACATGAGACATTTAGAGCTGTTGTTTTATTGATTAACAGATTGACTAGATGACCTTGGGCCCATATACCTTCGGTCTTTGTGATGTAGACGCAGTCCTCAGGAAACCATGTACTCTAGAGTTTTGAATGTTTTCTGTTTGAAGGGAGCGTATAGAGCCGAGGCTAATGTACAGCAGGAAATGTTGTTGATCATAAAATGACAGATGTTTTTTTTTGTTCCTTGTACATTAAAAGCTTTTGTTTGTCTAGTCAACCTTTAGAAGTGCATTCCATTTTTATTAACTTCAGAAATGTTACATAACTACATGATTAATCAAGGGCAAGTCCTTTGTTATTCTTTTAGTTTTTAAATGAAATTTCCTGAACATCAGTCAGCTTACAGTCATATGATTAGCCTGAAACAATTAAATATTTAAATAGAACTGGTCCATAGCCCAGGGAAAATGGCCGCCATTGTCATGACATGATTACAATTATCATTAATCTTGATTGCGATAAAAGCAGTATAAATCTGAGATTAGGCTATGGGCGACGTAAAGAAGCTTTGGTGATGGAGCCCGTGCATTAGGGATATTGCTCAGTGCACTTGAGTGTGTGGAACCTTCTGGAAGGAAGGAATCTGATTAAATGGTGCATCATGTGATGACTCATGTCCCCCTCCTCTCTTGATATGGATTGTACACAGGTCAGCAGAGGTCACACTTTCTCAATAGGACTCTGAAACCGTCTCACAGCTTTCCTGTTCACAACCGTTGAAAGCCTCGGTCAGGTCAAATCAATCTGCTGCTGCAGCATTTGGAAATACATCAAATAATGAATCTTGACAGTCATTTCCCCTCCCCAATCAAAGAAATAAATCCAATTGTGGGAGAACACTTTGGGTTAACTTGCTTCTGTTTTTTTTGCAGAGTCTGTACGATACGTATCTCTGAACAGACCTCCTCCCTCACGTACTCTCTACCACAGCTCTATAGGGGATCAAATACAGTCTAATATGTTATGACAAGATAACATTGCTCCCACTCGAAAAGCCCAAGTCTTTATAAAGCAAATAGATTTTCAGTCTGACTTTTAATATTGTTGGCCCAGTTCAATATCCACAGGTTTACATTGTATCTTAGTTAAGTCAAAAATAACAAACAGCCTAAGCTTCCGAAAAAGCAGCATTAGATGGGTTTACATGGGATTTTAAACTCTAAACAGGAATGTAAAAGTGAGTCATCAAGGGCTAAGAAGGATATTGTTTTGAACTCATGCCAGGATACATCATGGGCCTGGCTACTGGGATCGTCACGTCACTAGGAGATCGGCTGTTGTCTTGGAGAGATAGCTGCACATGCACTTTAAATGCACAATGCATGAATAATTGTGTGTGATTCGTTTCAGTGTTGTCTAAGACATTGTTCCTTCAGGAGAAAATACTGGTACATTTAAAAAAAATAGACGGGCCCATTATCTTATTTTCCAAATTCAAATTATTCTCTCACCAACAAGAACACAACTTAATTTGGGTTCCAGTGATTGCAAACGCAGATAAAACATGAGTTTGCAATACAATAAGGGGAGTATGAGCACCGCATCTCGATGGTGACGTGGGCAGACATTCTGTAACTCTGTTAAAGACAAAAACTGCATCAGTCCGTTTGATTATTTATGACAGATCATCTATCAATTAAATGAAAAGTGGATTTCTTAATTTATCACAAATCATAAACCAGGTCGGTGTGTACGGAATGTTACACAGTTACATACAGATAAGACTTTTCCCATGAGACAAAAAAACAACCACCATTTTTATGACCAACTGATGATGTAGATTTGACTATACACGGCCAACCTGTCATAAGGCTCATGTTGTTTTGTCCATATTGATATATGAAGCACTAAAGGAAAATACTTGCTTTCTGTGCCTCCCAGTACTATTTTAGGTCACTGCTATTGGGAATGTGCCTTTACATGGACAAAGAGGCACATATATTTATCTTATTGAGGTGCAAATATTATCTAAACAGAGCCACAGCAGGGCTAGCCTGAAGCATCGAGGGACAATGCTTCCTTTTTGTCTTGCTCCCCCTGACCTCTGTCACACATATGAACACTGACCTGTGCTTCACACAGTCATTAAAAGGGGACTACTAGGCACATCACATGAGAAAAATGTGTTTTATTTTATGTCCACTCCATTCTAAGTTATGACCTCTCTATGTTTAACACATACTGTAAAGGCCACATGACCTTCATCATAATTTGAATTCCTCAACTTCTTAATAACTTTAATAACCGCACCCAGGTCACAGGATGTGAACAACAAACTCATACACAAAGGATGGTATTATGAAGTGTCAGCACCTACACAGTGAATGATGATGGTCCACAGTTTATAGCTTACAGGAAGACTTCAGTGAGATTCAGTTCCTCTTTCTGCATGATAACTACCAGAGCCCCACAGATCTCCTGAGCTGTAGATCACAGGTCACAGTGGCAGATGACGCCTCACATGGTGACCGTGCTGTGGGACTTGCTGCACCTCTGGGCAAACACAAACACATCCGCCTCAGATCCTCTCGTTTACACAACTCTGCCCCCACCTGATTGGTGTAGAGAGCTATTAGGGGTCATCGAGGACAGGAGACAAGGAGAGGAGGCATTGAGAGGGGGTGAGATGAGGCAGTCTGGACAGCAGATGTACTGTAAATTCCAGGTTGGGTTTTTATCTCTCTCCACATGGTACTGTGACAAACGTGGCCTGCGACAACCTCTTTACAGTGTTTCTGCATCTGTCCACACAGTGGACCGTCTCCAATAAACATAAAAGAAAAACGCTCTCAGAGGTTAATTATGTCAGCCATGAAAAAGGTGAACTCGGGCGAAGTGGGAATGTTTTGATGTCGATGTACATGGGATGTTGTTTTGTTCATTTTTCGGAAACAAACCATTTGGAATCTGTGCCATCGTTGCAGTGAGGTCCATATTCTGGTGAATACAAACAGTCTGCTTGGCTTTCCATGACTGCTCTGAACACTACAGATACCTGTGTCTGAACACGGCTCCCTTCCTCAGACCATAGGAAGCTTTCCCACTCCCCTTCTTTTAAATACTGTTATAGAAACACAACGTTTCTATTATTTCTAACCTTGTTTCGCCTCTGCTTTTAAAAATGATTCCTGGTTACGAGAGTCGGGGGTCCTGTAAATGCGTTAGTCTTCAAAGTCCATGAAGATTAAATCAGACCTCACATGTTAATACATGTGCTTCATCCGCTTACTTTTTGTTTTTTTTGTTTGCTACTTGTGTTTTCTGGGATTATGATCCTTGATGACCCATGTGATGTGACTCCACCTGCTAGTAGGGCTAGCAGTCAGTAGGCACAGGGACACAATATGTGTGTGTGTGTGTGGGGGGGGAGGGGGGGGTGGGTTGGGGGTGGGGGTGGGGGGGGAGTTGTGTGTGCGTTGGTATGTGTAGGGGAACATGTTCTATTGTGTTTTAATTCTGTCACATATTCACTGTGCTTTTACCGTCTGCACCTAATTGAACATGAGTGGGTCACCACCTAGTGGTGAAGGCATGTTACTGCACTTGTTTCTCCCAGACGTGTTCGTTTTATTTTGTAGCTGTTGATACAGATCTAGATTACTGTGGCAATATAGAGATTGAGGAAGATAGACGATATGCATATTAAATTTGAGCATATTTGTATAATGGATTCCAGTCAGTAGAGCGTATCATTGGAAGCCTCGGGCTTTATGGCTGCTATAATAAAACAGGCGTAGTCACACACTGTTTGAACAGAGGCCTGTGGTACTTTGTGCCTGTGGTCGACATTTACTGTGTCGTTTTTATGTTTTTCATGAGTCATGCGGCATAACTTGTAATATAGTGTAGGACACAGAAGATGAGGCCTCTCCCGGCTACCATCCGTTTCAGCTTGCACGTTTCACCTCATGTCTGCATTGCTTCTGATAACATAACAGGTTGCGCTTTCCCTCTTGTGGTTTGATGCATTATTGCACAGGTCCGCAGAACCTCTCTCACTGACTCACGCATCCATCCAGCATTTACAGTTTCCTGGGGAACCACCTTTGATGCGGCAAGTATTGATAACTCCTTCTAGAATGTAATGATTTGTAATTAACTCCACAGTACAGGAGGCTGTGCAACTATCTCTTTGTGTCCAAGAAGGGAGCAGGGTTATGTGTGTGTGTGTTTGTATGGGTGTGTGTGTGTGTGTGTGTGTGTCTATGTGAGTGTGTGTGTCTATGTGAGTGTGTGTCTATGTGAGTGTGTGCAGGATGTGGGGAATCAATGTCAGGAGTGAGTCGGTTGCTTTATTTCCTT
Organism: Mallotus villosus; assembly: GCA_903064625.1. Classification (NCBI taxonomy): domain Eukaryota; kingdom Metazoa; phylum Chordata; class Actinopteri; order Osmeriformes; family Salangidae; genus Mallotus; species Mallotus villosus. The sequence continues at coordinate 441,932 of CAEFZP010005814.1, read as the reverse complement.
CAGAATACAGGCTATTGATGATTGTGCATTCAGGCCCATTCACAACCAAGATTGCCTCTCTCTTTTACTGAGATAGCTGCAGACGGAATTGACTCCCTGGCCTCATGGAGCTGGTAAAAATAGCTGCATTCTCAACAGACCAGATTTAATTTAGCCGACTTGTGTGTCCCCAAAAGATGGTTGATGGAGTAGAGTCCTCAGTGGGCGTACCGAGAGAGCCTGGAGGAATATTGTGGGATTCATTTTCTTACAGCTAAATGCAGATCTCCTGAAAATTTTACGAGGACAACCGTGGAAAATAAGTGGAATCTCGAGTCAGTGGGTTACATCTGAAGTCCTGTTTCACCTGCTTGTCAGAAAACGTTTCCATGTTCATGCGTGCCCGTGTTCCGTGCATGTGTGTGGGTGTTTATGCGTGTGCGAGTGTGTATGTGTGTGTGTCCCTGTAAAAGTGGAGACAAGTCAACAGGATAGTGAATGCCTCCCCAAGCGTTCGGCATTCTCTTCCTTAATCTCCCGCAAAGAAGCTCCTGGGCTCGGCTGCAAAGCATGACTGGCTGCGTGAGTTATGGTGTGCCAGTACTTAAGGGGCCGGGCATAGAGGAAGAGGGAGAAGATCTCACCCAAGAGTAGACTCATAATGAAAACTCATATCACCCTGGCTAAGGCCAAGAGAACTCTTCTGAACGTTCTCCTCGTGCCAAATGTAAGTGGAGCAACGCTAGACAGACGCAATAACATGTCCAGCAGGGAATACTTTTCTTTCCGGGGACCTATTTTGCAGAGATAAGAAGCTGTGAAAACCTTGTGATAGAGTGTTCTCATTGGCAATAACTGTTAAATAGTGGGCAAAGGTCCCAGGAAGTGTTCTCCTTCACTTAAATAAGGGCAAAGAGAAGAAGGTTGGGCTTGGTGCGAGTGTCTTTTGGAAGGGAAAGCAGTTCCCTCATCTCTCCCACCCACACTCAGTCTGGGCAGTGCATGTGTGCATTGAAGTGTGTGTGCACATTTGCATGTGGGTTTGCAAGTTTTTATGGAACATTTTGCGCCACTATAGTGTAGAGGGCTGACTACGGTCAGTCAAGCATAATGATTGAAGCCTTGAGCAGAATCCTCATCGTACCCTCACTAAAACCCATCAAAACTTTCCATTTAGTCACAAATACAACTCTAAATTCAGCCTCTTTGGGGTCATTGAATAGAAATACCGTTTTGACCTTTGAACGTTTATTCAATTAAAGATTTATTTGAAAATTGCATGAAGGATGTTTGAAATATTCCCTTTAAAGACATGAGCGTGTTACTTAGCATTCCGAGCGCTTGATCAGAGATCTGCTTGCCATGCCCCTCCAGACACTTCCTCCAAATTCAATTTGTATTTGTTCATTCATTTGATCCATTCTCTAGGTGAAAACTGACTGAGTCTGCATCTCCATATTCCATGAACGCCCCATAATTTTCCCCAGCAGCGTCAGGAGAGAGATAATAAAGAGTGAGAACGAGTGTTGAATGAAGTAAAGTCGATACAGCAGCACAACAACCCGCAGAGACTCCACTCTTAATATTATTGGGGATTAAAAGCAATCAAATAGAGGGGATCAGGATAAATATCCCTTAAGTGTGTGTGTGTGCGTGTGTGTGTGTGTATAAGTGAGCGAGTGTGCGCGAGTGTGTGCACGTGCTGCATGTTTTTACACATTTATGTGTGCTTGTGTGTGTTCCCCAGTGAGTGGTGAGTCTGCACATCCAAGGACAATCATTTGGTTCCAGTTACCATACATTTCCCCCCAGAAAATGAACACCAGCTCTGAAGTTTTCAGCATCTCTCCCCTGGTTGAACTGTGAACACGGCTCATTTCCTATGCATTAGCACCTCCAGGTACAACACATGATATACACTTGGCATTAACTCAGTGCTCTGCAAATGGACCACACTAAACACATTTATGAGTATATTGAAGCGGCCAGTGCAACATGATACATTTTATTGTGCTCTTCACGATCTGTCATCTGAAGTAAAATGGACATGACCCATGGCTATCTTTAGGCTAAAGGTGACTTAGCAAAGCAATCTCTCCAATATTTTTCTTTGATACCCTGTGGTCCCTCTCTAACCAATGCTTCCATGCAACTGATACTTTCAGATCCAGAAACAGTATCAACTGAAGTTATTGAATATATTTTCTTCCTAGTAGAACATAAATGTCTTATGAAACGTGACACCACTATTAAATCCTTCTCCATGTGTGGGTGACACTTGTCCTTGCTCATCACACACACTCCCCCCCCCCACCCCCCCACACACACAGACACACACAGACACACACACACACACAGAGAAAGGCACATTGTAATCTCACCTTGGTGTCATTAGTGAGTTATTATCGACCCTGCACCAAGCGGCTCCTTTGTCACAGCAGGTGTCGACTGTCATGAAAATACCCAAATTACCTCACGGCTGGCGCTCCAGAAGAACCTGACGCATTAAATGATTGTGATCAAATGGAGACAGTGAATGCAAACTGGTCCTTGAGCTTGTGTCTATCTATCACACAGTCCAAACAAATGCACCATCGTGCAAAACGTCTCTCCTTTTTGTGGAGTTGACTTATTAATCAATTCCCCTCTTTTTCTTTGAAATGTGCCGTACGGCCATAAGGGAGAGGACGAGACATCTGTATGTTTGAATGTTTCATGAGGAAGCCACCCTCCAGTGCATGCCACACCCAACTGTACATGAAACATTTACCATGACCAGAGAAAACCGGCTTAGCAATCACTGCCTGCTGCATGGCCGGGGTGGGTGGGTGCCGGCCCTGAGGCCAGCGGGAGGCTGGCCAACTCAGACTGGAGCTCACTGTATACCCTGAGGTCAGCTTCTCTGGGTGGGAATGTATATATGACATATCATATCTATCTCCTTCATGATGTGTAGAATACTGCGCTGTGGTTCTTGTGGCTGCCCTTCTCGCCCCCCCCCCTCCCCTCTCTATCTGTGTCTCACTCTATCACTCCGTGTCCTCTCTCACTCTTTTTGCCCCCTCTCTCTATCTTTATCTCTGTCTTAATCTCTATCTCACTTTATCTCTGGGATCTTTACAGATGCCAGAACTGGGTCACCCATCTATGTCCTTGTTACCCACACAAGACATCATTTATTTTCCCTTCCTCTTCTAGTCATTAATTATCAGTGTGAAATTAACAAATACAGTTTCAGAATGCTTTAAATGAAATGCCATCAACACAGAGAGCATATTACTCTTGCAGAAAGAAGACATTTTATTGTGACAGCTCTTACAAGGATATCATCTTGCAGGTGTCAATATGAGTGGAGGATGGTTCTCTGGGAAATGAAACTGTTGACTGAATATTCCAGTATTGCTTTGGCTCGTTAGTAATTCAATGATGTCCTCACTAATCACTTCGCATTGCTTTCGTCCTGGAGCTATGTCAATGGTGTATATTCAACCATCTGATTAGTTCCAGCGGCCATCTTGTTCTCCATGGCCATGCTGGTAATGATTGGACAACAAGTCTGTCTCAGCAAATGAATACAGACAGGTTTGAATCAATTTTCCTGGACACGGAGCCCAGTGTTTCAGTTTGGGTAATTTGTACACATCCAAGTGTAATTAGGTGGCTGTTCAATCGACGGGGACCTAATGAAAGCATGTCATTTGCATCACATCTCATTATTGAGCAGATAATTTCAGATCTCAGCCGTTTGATCGGGCCATGGTGAGTCAGTGTCAGGTACGTAGCTTGAGTTCTTGTTCACACCAAAGTAGGCAGGGTGAGGAAAGTGTCACCATTCTAAATGTCAGATATTGGATGTGGCCTTATCACGACTCCCTGTTAACGTGTGTCATCTGGGTCTTTCAAAAACCTGGTTACAGGTTGAGAAACGGACAGGACTGGGAACAATGAAGGGGCTTTAAGAGAGAACTCAGTCCATGTTTATGCCCATCACGGCTGAGGCAGTTCACCACAACCAAGTCTCCCCGGTGCTCCGTCCTCATGTTGCTACTACACATGCCTCTGCCTTCTCATCTTGAGGCTTTCAAGTGAATAATGAATTATGAGGAAAAAGTTCATTTTTACACAGCCTTGCGGATGCCCTGAAGCAGCCCTTGCCCTCCCATACCTCAATAAATTTGAGAGTGAAATGGAAAAGTAAATCACCTAGGTGCCTATCTGATCATAGCGGAGTTGCAGGGATAAGCACATAACATTCACCTCCCTTCACCCTGCAATTCAATCTCAAAAGTGGACTCAGCTACCAAATAGTATCGTGTTTGTAGTACATTTTGGACAGAAAAGGTAAAGTATATGCTTTTGATTAAACAGAGACTTTGAAATCCAGTTATGAAAATAAGATCCCTATAGGTTTATACAGCTCGTCTCAACTCAATCCCCTTTGGGAACTCCCAACATTGGTTTCCACAATATCTGGTTTCATCCCTTTCTCACGGAATACCCAGAACTTCAGATAATAGACATGGGGGCTTCCATCGTATTGGTAACATTGATAGGTCAAAATAAAACCCCATAAAGCACTCCTGACAGTACATTAAAGTGGTCGCACCCGTGTGATTGAGGATGCACCTTCCCGACAGATACTCCAGGATTGTTTACAGTGGAGCGCCAGGGCAATGACGGGACATTTATGGCTGTCTGCTCTAGCAGTATTTCAACATTGTATCTCACTCCTATAGAGCTGTCAGCCAGCAGACCTACAGTACATGAACCGGAGAGACTTCCCAGCATGCTTTGCTGCCGTGTAATGGTCCACTGGTGCTGGAATATGACTTGTTCAGTGTTATACTTTATTATTATTATGAATATACAAGAGAAGGATCAATGTTTTCTTTTCCAAAGCATTAGTGTGGTTACATGATATTAATGAGGGGGCATTTATTTAGCATTTTTCTTTTTAATTGTGTGTTTGCAGTTAGCATGGACATGTGTTTTCTCAGTAACATCCTTGTGTTGCATCTGTCAGAAAGCAGCAATGATAAAAGTGTTGTAAACACTGAAAAGGGACCTCAGATATCAACAGCACAATTAACATGTCTCTTGAGGAGTTGAACTATTGAATATTTAGCTAAATTATTTTCCTCATGAATGATTTCTTCCCCTCAATCCAGAATTAATTATTCAGAACGTGGCTATTTTTGTTGGGAATGTTGTTTAGAGTTGCCATAGACCAAGTTGCTTTTGCTTCTATAAGGCATAGCTAAAAACATGCTCACTTTACATCGTGTTATGCTGTCAGAACAGAGCCAGTGTGAGGTCCCCACAGAGCAGGTGAGGATGACTGGCAGCACACTCCAGGTGGGTGGAGAGAGAGGAAGCAACTGCCAATATTCTATGAGGGAGATACCGGTGGCTCACCTCCCACCAGTAGCTCCAACATCAGAAAGAATGATTGTCAAAGCGCTGAAGCATTTCTTCTCTTCGTTGCATTTTCTGCAATGTGTGAGATTGTGATGCTGCCGATGACCCGTGTTTCACACCGTGTCTGAGATATGAGCATAGTTGAATACACTTCTGATTTGACTCCTTTATGTCATGCTTTGAGGCTCGTCTCCTTGTGCGCCCTGTGACTGACGATGATATTCGTTGTGAGGGGTTAAATTGATAGCTCATTATATTGTGCAAGTTGGCGCTTAAGCTAACACGTAAACAAATAAATGTTTTGAGCCTTCAGTTCTGCTTGGGTGGCTGTGGGACTGTAACAGTGCAGCAGGGGTGAAAAGAAAAATGTCCGCCTCTCAACGAGGCATCATCTAACTTACTGTCAGCTGGGTCGAGAGTGGGAGGAGGTGCTGCGTGCTGAATTACCGCACTTCTGCTGTTGGATTCGATAAAGACTGTCTCATGCTTAGAGAGCAGCAGTTGGTCTGATGGATTCTTATTAAAGTAAAGATGGTCTGAACGGGGGCCACGGGTGAGCTTGTATTCCCATACATTCACACCCATTCATCTCCCATTGATCTTGAGGGCCCAGTCAGAACACGGTGATGTCATTGCTCCAAGCGTCATTATTATTGAAAGGTCATTTCCTCTCTAGGAAGCCCTTGTCTATCATGTCCATGGTTCAATTTCCAATTTCCCCGAAGAATGCTTGAATCACCCTCTCTATTTATTCAGGTTTAGAGACGCCTTATAATCAGTTAGAAACGGAGCGACCGTGTTCTGTCTATGATCCTTTCTAATGAGAGCTGCTGGCTAGACGCAGGCACTTCCTGAAAGTACTGAATTCAACCTTGGTCAATGTCACCACTCACCACACAAATGTGTGTCTGTCACAATTCCCAGAGAGCACTGAACGGTTAGTGATGTGCAGCGTGCTGCTTGTTTAGTGTCGGTCCAACAGTGCTGTACTATGCCCTGAATTTTCTATGTTGAATTTAAAAATCAAAAATCTTCAGTGAGGTAATCCTTGTACTGTATGTATAATTAATTTTCAAAAACTTCTACCCACCAATTACACCATAAAAACATTTGCATTTTAGTCATTTGTTTCACTTCATTTGCACCTCTAAACAACGTGCGCTATTTTTGGAATAGATGAAACAAACTCTTTTGTCATTCAAAAAATCACAGTTTCTGTCTCACTTTCTCTAGCAAAGTTAGAAAATGTTCCTCACAAATGCATCGAGGTTACATGGAACTCAGGAGAAGCCTGAGGACATCCTCTGGGCCATAGACAGTTGATGCCTTTCATGGTAATCCATAATTCAGCTGACCGACAGCTGAGTGGACTGATGAAAATGAACGTCTGACACTGAAGAAAGAGCAGGACAATGACACATTAATGACCTCCTCCCTGGAAACAGAAGGACATGATGAGTCGACAGCAAGGCACTACTATGCCCCTCATCACACTATCTCCAGGGCCTTTCTGTGTGGAGTCTGAATGCTCTCCGCAAGCTCACATGGGTTTCCCCCGCAAAGAACCCCAATATAAATCAGTTCACTCCTCCTCATGGCCAGGACATGGGTGAATACTTGGACTCGGCCCGTGGGCAACCGCTGACATGGCTGCCCATTGCTCCTGCCTACCCTGGGAAGAATGACATATCAACATGGGAAAAAACAGGCACATTTCTCTGGTAGACACACTAACATTTGTGTGTGTGTGTTCCACTCATCCCTGCACGTGTTTTCCTCTTCTCCTCTAAGCAACTCTCTGTCATTCTACCTATAAGAAGCTTACGCCAACAAAATGAAGACAGTGTCTTAGTGAGGGAAACTGGTGCACTGTATACTGTATAAATCCCTTTGTGAGCTCAACAAGAGGCCGGTTGGGCAGGTAGAGGAGTGGAATGGAGAGGGGGAAGTGAGAGACTAGCCTGCTGGGTGCTCAGTGGTGTCTAAATGTCCCATGGTGCGTCACAGTACAGAGAGGTGTTAATGTTCATATTTGTGTACTTAACCTGCCTGTCTCTAACTAGATCCCTTGTGAAGTGCATACAAGGGAACAAATATGTGTTTCCTATGATTGGCTGGGTATGAAATGATGTTTGTTGCAGGTGGACAGCAGGCTTAGGCAGGTGTTTGCACTGGTTGCTGTCGATAGCTATTGATCATGGAAAAACACGTTCAACACATGGAACATTTCCATCAGGGACACAAGACTCAAAGAAGGAGTGATGTCACAAAACAAGACTGTAAACACTCATTTCAGTGCCCTGCTTGCTGCGGAAAGTCTATTTTGTCGAGCGTTTTAACAGCCAATCCGATCGGTCAAACTCCTCCGCATTCAAGAGGGGCTCCTGCTGATGTAATGAAACACGATGTGAAGATTGGTGAATTGACTTTTAGATCAAAGAGATCCAACTAAAAAAGCCCAACTTGGACCTTCCTTTGCTGTCCTCTAGCAGCTCTATTGTGCTTGCTACACTGCCTGTGTACTGTGAGCCAGTGGCGTAGAAAGCAGACTGTGCTTTGAGCCAGCAGATGGAGCTCAGCAAACTGCTAACAAGTGGTTTCCAGAAAGACTCTCAACGGTGAGCTGCTCTGCAATCAAATCATCACCAGTGCTCTGAAGACAGAGCAGATACCATGACAACCGTGTTCCTGACATGTATCGTACGATAGGATAGATTTACTACATTACTTCCACTGTATAACAAACATGGATATGTTTTTCACAAATTAACTGATACAGGAAATATTTTACTTAAGTAACTGCATGAGTAGTATAGCATGTATTTCAATATTCTCTGTAATGTGCTGATTAAAGTGATGGTGGTGACTGGTGGGTTGTGAATAGGTTTGGAACAGGTTTAATTCAGTTAGGGACCCTCGGGTGTTGCCGTGGGCGACTGACACCCAAATAAAACCATGTTCATAACTAATCACTCTGCAGATGCAACCAGTGTTGCCGTAGTGATGCAAATTATTTTGCCACAGTGAGGAGGGCCTGCGGGTGATGACATCACAGAACTCTGGGCTGCTGCAGGAATGACTCAGGTGGGTGTGGCAGACAGAAGGTGAGTTTCCTCTAATACTGAGGAACAATTTGTGGTTCATTATTATTCTATTTATATAATCAATATAGCCTGGGAACCAAACCAATCTGCAAGATCATGATTTATTTGTTCTGGCAAATATTTTAGGCTCTGATTTTCCTCCAGCATGACAAGTGGGGGGCCAATCACAATAGCTTATCTGATATGGGGTGAGTTTTATATGATGACTGTACAGAGGGCCACCATTGACGCATTTTTGTAAAGAGGTATTCTGGTCTGCGCTTGGTGATAGCGCCCCCTTGGATATCGAAAATTAACGTTCCAGACTAATACCATTTGCGGATTGACCTAGCGATGATAACATCACTGTAACACAGAGTAGCCATAGTGTACATACTGGGGCTTTCTAATTATTTACAGATTATTATAGTTTAGCGTTACCTTTTATCATTGAAGTAAAACATGGAATGGGGGAGAAGCAGCTGTCCATTGGAATCTAGATAGGCCTATACATTTTGATCTAGCTTGAGATCAGATCAGTTCTCAAGGATGCATGAACCTATCCTCTTAACAAGCTGTTACTTGGGTGAGCATTTATCCTTCAAGGCCACAATTCCACAACATCTAATCGATTTCTACAAAATCACCCCATTTAGAATTACAAATCCGAGCTGGACGACATTTTACGAGCCCAAACTCTGTTATCAGTTCCATTAAATGTAAGCTTCAATCAACCCGAGTATGACACAGCTCAAAGTCTCTGGCTTTCAGGAGAAATATTATCATTGAGATATTATCATCATATCAAGGGTCATTAGAGCTTTTTAGTTCAAAGTTATCATTCTGCAACCATAGCCTATGTGTAGTGGTCTAGAACTAGGTCTAGTAAGAGTATAGGGCCCTTCTGGGAGAACACATTATTTTTCAAATTACTCATGCACATGCTCTTTTCCAACACATAATCATATGCTGAGGCCTAAATTAAGAAGAAACTGCATATGGTTTTGTAAGCACATTCTATTTGGGGTTGTAATTCGTAATGAGCTGCTGGAGATTCTTAATTAACACCTACTCTCGCCAACTAATTGAACTGTAGGCTATGTTTTTTCACTTGCCTGCAGAACAAGAAGCCATTGTTGTTAGCTAATGTTCTCCTTGGCCCACCAGCCCCGTGTCCAGATGATTGTCTCTCTGGTTTCTTACAGCAATTTCCTTCCCATATGTAATTGGTGTTACGGCCCTATGGCTTGCGCTGCTTTGTCAAATGTAATTATTTATTAGAATTTTTTTTCAGTGGATGAGCTCAGGCATTTCCAATAGACAGGTTTATTTAACAGAACACAGGGATGCTAACCCGCTAAAATGATGCACTCACATAGAGCTTAATTGCAACCTTTCTGGTTTTTATGTGTTTGAAAAGAAAGAATGAGGCAACGCCATATGATGCTGTAAAAGGGAGACAGTTGCGAAATCAACATATTGAGGGGGGAGAAAGATTTACAGTAATTATTGTGCGCTGTCATCTTTTTGCGATAGCTTTAATGTGTGTGTTCATCTTTCATGCATCTGGTCCCTAAAATATTTTTTTTATGGCTGCTCTACTTCAATAAGCTCAAACAAACACTTTTCACATCGGCATTCAGTTTGACAACATGGTAGGCTACTTAAGTTAAGCTGCAACATTTTGTTCCCTACCAAACACATTTTTCCCCCTACACAGAGCAATATATAGCCTAGTGCAGTTGGCTATTTAGCAGACAAACAAACACAACAAATTACAACGTACCAAGCATTGTTCCCATCATTATGCTATTTATTTTGTCAGCCTAGGGCTACAACAACACAACTAAGTTTTTCTCACTTCCTGTGTATAGCATTAGGCTATAGTATACAATAAACCCCTTTGGAAGATAAATGAAATGATTCACGAGTGAAAATCTGAATTTATTAACAAAGTCCATTTAAGGTCACAGTTTCTGTTCTTCCAGCACCACGCCCTACACACCTGATCATTTGTAGATTGCGTTGCACTGCCCTGCCCATACTAGCCTGCCCTCCCCACTAGTCCAGGAAACCACCCAGCTGACCCCCCTCCGTCTACTCCATTGTTAAATCCAAAGGGAAACATCGAAACCTTCTTTACAGAAACTTTCAGGCTTCGTAGACTTTCGCAGAGGTGTATCTTTATTCACTGGCCTCTTACTTCAACTTGACTCATAACCAACTTTACAAACTATTGGAACTTGGACTACTCCCGAAGCCGAAGGAGTGCCCCTTGTTGAGAAAAACTTTACTAGGAGGCATAGCAGGAATTCACGATTCCATTCCACCATTTTGAGGCGTTTTTTCAGGAAGTTTTCAGGTGGACTGCTTTTTGGTAAGTTTGTTTGATTAGCTACGTTAGTTTACTAATAACTGTCAATGTTTTGTATACAATTTAATCTTTGGAGCCGTACGAAATGTGACGGCCACATAATTGTTTGTAAACATCTCTCATCTTGCTAACTACTCAACTGGGCCACTTGTCTTGCTAACGTAACGACCGTACAACGCAGCTTGCTAAAGCTAGCACTAACTTCTTAGCTGCTAACTAGCTAGCTGTGGGATGGGTAGCTAGTGCTTGCTACATAGCTAGCTAGTGATGTTGGACCGGCTGTCTTTTATTTAAGTTATAATCCATGTCAATATTATTTAATTACAATCTGAAGGCATATTCAGCAAGATAGGTAGCTAGCTAGCCGCGCTAGTTGTTTCAGAAGTAAGGAAGTGTATGAGTGACGACATTTGGCTTTGAATTTTGTTGTTGACTGAATCAGGTGGTTGCACGTCGTCACACGGCCTGACCAAATCAAAAGCGGAACAGCTAAACCAGTTCGTAAAATGTATCGAATTTGCAGTAACCACACATTACGCCAACGTTGCCTTTTGTCCATCATATTTTAACGTTACATTTGTGAAATACAACGTGGCAACGGTAGTCTAACGTCCGACAGCTAACCACACTGCCCCATGCACGTTGTTTAAATTATTTTGTTTGTTTGTTATTTGTTTGTAAACTTATTTTAAAAAGTCTGTACACTAGCTTTCGTTGTAGGCTGTGTATCATACGAGGGGGCAAATAAGTATTCTATCTAAACGGGTGTGCCATCCGATTTATTCTATTCTAAAGGCTATGACCTGCCTTTTATTGAGCCAGTAATCTGATGTAGGCAATACGGCAGGGTCCAGGCAAACTAAACTAATATTAGGACTTCACGCGTTTCAGGGGTTTGGCTTGGGTTTCTGTTTAACAAAGTACTGAACGTCTCACCTCTCCACAGCTGAGATGACCAACTTTTCCAGTCTAGCCGCTTAGCTCGAGCCTCAGGGCCTGCTGATTATCCCTGCCTCTCTATGCTTGATGGCTAATCAATAAAGCTGCAGTCACTGCCTGAAAAGGAAAATCGAAATTTGGCCACAAAGTTACTGTGCTCCGCTTATGGTTGTCAATCATAGTGATGGAGAGAACCTTGTCTATAAAGATCTGAATATTTATGTTAAAATCTGTATTCTGGTCAGAGAAACGTGGTTAAAAACTTTGGTTTGTTGCCCGGCCAAACTAATACTCATAGAAGTTAAACTTTTAGTTAGCACATTGCATTGAAATTCCTCACTTGCATTTCATAAGTGCGTATAAATGCATGCACAATAGCTAAATAAAAGAATGAGCTGAGGTCCAAGCATCTATTGGTTTAATCTGACAAATCTGTGTCTCCTGTCCCCAGACTCTGTGTGAACATGACGACCATTAACACTGCCAACATCAACTTTAAATGGGACCCCAAGAGCCTGGAGATCCGTACTCTGGCTGTGGAGAGGCTGCTGGAGCCCCTGGTCACCCAGGTAACAAGCAGAGCCTCAACTATTTAGTTTAGCATGATATATATTTAGTAACACAGTCATCAGTGGATGAATCTCACCCACATATGAGACGAGTGATCTGTAAGTGTGAGCATCCTGAGCTTCCAAGTTCAGCTTTATTCTGAAAAAAAACTGTAAACACGTCTCTCTGCTAACTGCTGTGGTGTGTGCTGTAGGTCACGACCTTGGTGAACTCGAGCAACAAAGGCCCATCCAACAAGAAGAAAGGACGCTCCAAGAAGGCCCATGTTCTGGCTGCGTCGGTAGAGACGGCCACGATGAATTTTCTGGATAAAGGAGAGAAGATTGCCAAAGAGAGCCAGTTCCTGAAGGAAGAGCTGACCGCTGCCGTGGAGGATGTCCGTAAGCAAGGTCAGGCTACGCTCAGGCTTCTAGTGTGTGTGTGTGTGAGTGCGGGGGTTGATTTTAAAATGTTTATGGTCATTATTTTATGTTTTAACATCAATCAATGTCTTTACTCCAACCACAGCTGTCTGGGCAGTCTCCAACTTCACAATTGAAACTATTAGATGATGTGGGGAAGAGCTAGTCTAGACCTCTCCCAGTTAAGGGAAATGACTGCTGTCGACTTAGATAAGAGTCGATCCTGTTTGTGTTTTCCAAGTCAAGACTTCACGGATGTTTGTATTTTGTAGATATCTCGTGTTATTTGTGTCTCGCATGCTTCCTAAGAGCCAGCAAACCGCATCGTGCTTCCATGATGGAACATGTGCTTCTATAGTCGGTATAGGGCCGCCCAAAGGCATCTGGTGCTGTGCCTTACCAACCACAATCTTTTTAGTCGAGTTGTTAAATCTCATTACCCCTCACTGAGTCCTTTTCTCAGCGCTTTCCCCTGGGAGGAAAGTGAGAGAAGACAGGTTAATAGAGAGGTTTAACCCTGTCAAGTTGTTCTGCACCTCATTTCTCAATTACTTGTTTTGCTATGAATTTTTTAAAAGACTGTTGATCTTGATGCATGACGAATGAGACTCTCTGCTTGGGAATGTCTTCTTTACCCATTTTATTCAAATGGCGTGCATGAGTCTACCTCCCATTATTCCTGAGTTTGTTGCCCCGTAGGTAAACACGCAGGGATAGCAGTTCCACAGATTTGCAGATCTTTATTTCTTTGGCGGGTGGATGGGGGGAGTGAAGTGGATTTGCATGGCATTCTGTCTGTCGGGTTGCTAATCTTAGGTATATTGCTCGCTTCTTCTTTTGCTAAAGTGAGAATTTCACACCTGTTTGCAAACAGCTTGTAGCTATTCTTTGCCCCTCCGCTTCGCCATCAAGATGTTTCTATTTCCTGCTGTTGCCAAGGAAATGACAATGGAGACCATGACTCCTGTATGAAAGGTGGTAGTGGGAGGAGTACAGACTGTGCAGATGTCATTGAAGATCTCTGACATATTAAAATGGCGATATCCACCTGCCTGGTGAGATTCACATGACACGTACTCCATGTCTAAATTAATTTCATGCCTCCCACAGCTCTTAGTCTGGAATCTGCCATCAAATCACCATCAAATGAAATCTCCATTTGTCTTTCGACAGTAGCTCTTCTGCTCTCTCCCACCCCACCCCTCCCGTCCTCCACCCCGCCCGTCCCCCACCCCTCCCGTCCCCTCAGCAGAGTCCTTCACCTCCTCTGCGCTCCTGATATCAGGGTGACATTTGCCACCCAGATGGACCTGCAAGCTTGAGGAGCCTTGACTGGAGACTGGTTGTTATCACTTGCTCAATTGGTATCTCTGTCACTGTCTTGTGTCTTCAGTTGTTACCCTGACTCCCAGCCTCGCTGTCATCCCCCGCATGTGTTCGGGGTTCAGTTTAGGGGGAGGGGGGGAGGGGGGGGGTTGTAGGACGGATGTGTCGGGAGTGGGCCAGCAGTGTTCTCAGTGCCCGGGAATGTCAGAGAAGCTGTGGTATGCTGTCATTGGGCAGGAATTCAGAGACTGTTGTTAGCTGGTGCTTCGGCCTGGCTGTCAGTTATGCCACGCTGCTCGACCGAGCGTGCCCAGACTGATAATGCTGCCATTGAGTGGGGCTAAACCCTCCCTCGGATTCAAAAGGCATTTTCCAGCCAGCTGTGGCTTACCAGCTGTTTAAATGGGGAAGGAAAAAAGGCAGATATAATCGTTTTGGGAGGGCCATGCCTGCATACAACAGGCTGCATGTTAAAGAGTGTAAAAAAAAAGAGAAGAGAATTCTCTCTCCCAGTTATGTTTTCTCTCTCGAAAGGATTCGTCTTCTTCCTCAAGTCAACATCTCAGCCATGGTAGCTGTCAGAAAATTACATTTATTCTGCAGTCATGCCTCTGATTGAAGCATCACGCACTAGACTATTTCTGTATTGTTGGCCAGGTTTTCTCTTTAAAGATTTCTCTCTCTGGCTCTCTTTCTCTCTCCTTCCCCCCTCCCCCCCCCAGCACCAACCCCCCGGCCCTCCTCGCCCCCCCCCTGCCCCCTCGTCCTTGCTCCCTCCATCATCCGGCTTCTTGTGGCTCATTGTGCGTTTTACATTTGAATCATTTCATCATGCACTTGCTGAGCTGCAGGTGAGCGTGAGTCCAGCAGAGATGGATGAGACTTTATTAAAGGAGCTGTGATCTGTATCTGCCCCCCCCCCAGAAGTGCCTTATTGATCTGGCCCACCAGGGGGATGAGGGCCTGGTAGATCTGCAAGAGGTCTTATCATTCCCAGTAACTACTTTTCTCCCCCCGATGTGGGAGGTAAAGCGAGTCAGAATGCCTCATGTTGTATGTATGGATTGAAATGGTGAGCGTGCTGCGTTTGATCAACACCCACCTATTGAACGTTCACACCACTGTCTGGATTTTCCCCATTTGCTCCCGGAACAGTGTCCTCGGCTGCAGACGAGATTCTGAGTGGCAACTCAGGCAGGCTTTTTTCCTGCAGAGATGTTGGACAGCGAAAAAGGCTGAATGGTTGGGGGGGGGGAAACCGCCTCTCAAAAATGCCCCCCCCCCTGCTCGTTGATGCCAGGGATGACATGTTTCACACAACCGACATCTGACATTTTCAATCTCTCCGAGACATTAGACCAACATCAAGCGACGGTTACGGGAGGGCATTGAGTTCACCGGCCTGCAGGGAATCTGAAGCCTTGTTTATAGGAGGAACAAGGGCGTGGAGGTCTCGACCTAGCTCTTAAACTCGACTGTCTAGTGTGACGATTACGTACTGGCCTTGTTTCCTGTTTGGGGTTGAAGTGTGGGTGATGGCTCTAGGCTGATGGCTTGTTAAGTGTAAATTGTTGGCCGAAAGGCTAATTCACGCGTTACACAAATAGCCTAGATAAGTTGGGTTGAGTGTTAACAAAAACAGTGTGGATGTCTGGCGTCTAGGCCGTAGTGTTCGGGCTGGAAACCTAATTTGTGTGCTCAGTCATCTGTGGAGGCCTATGTGGGCCAAAGTCTAGTGCTGGACAATCATACAGAGAGCCTTTGTCATGGATTTGACCTCTTTTTTTAAGTGTGTGGGTGTGCGCGCGCGTCTGTCTTTGTGTGCGGATGAAGTGCGAAGAGAAATTTGTGTCACACACGCTGACCAACCCAGGCGAGGTAAATGTATGTGTCACACACACGCTGACCAACCCAACCCAGGCGAGGTAAATGCAGTCAGACCGCCCCTCTTGCCTTACTCCTTTCAAATGAAGCCTTTTCTAATGCAATTAACTTGTAGCTTGAATCCAACTCTGGGAGCTCTCAGGCTTTTGCTATCGGTCGTAGCAGTGAGCTCAAAGTAGCCCGGGCCAGAAGAGCAGGAATATGGAGATAAAGAAAAAGCCACAATTTTCTCTCTCAATGCAGTTCTGCCAGAGTTCAGAGTCAGACAAATTAACTGCAGCCTGGCTAGCCTGTGCTTGCGTGCTGACGCTTCCCAAGAGAGCAGGGATGTCATCGGGAATTATTCATGGTGTTTTTATATGGGAGTGTGGAAGGACACTGTCCCCCCTCTACATTCAGTGGAGAACTAGGGTACACCCAAACTGGAGGCTCAGCAGGGAAGGAGCAAGGAGGAAGGAGGAGTGGGTAAATGGCAGGTTAGCTGCTGCCTCCTACACCAGGATCGTCTTGCATCCTGCTCTACACATGCCCCTACCCTAGTCTGATTGAAATGGTACGCACTGCTGCACTCAGAGAGGCCCTGATTCCCCTCCAGTTTCCCCTCATCAGGTCAGGCTGTAACTGCTGAGTACAACACCTGCTGCCACGTCTCTGCTCCGCTGGACGCCTGCTTTCCCAAGCAGGGATCATCCAGGATCATTCTTGAACATGTGAAATTCTCCATGTGGAGTTTTCAGTTTGAATACTGGGGGTCGTTAAGTCTGCATTTGAGTCCAACGGGAATCAATTACAAATAATGTGGTTCAGTGGACATCAAGGCACAGCTTGAAACGCATAACCCCGATGTTCTGACGGCCTAGCTCAGTGCTAACTACCCGAGTCTCAGCGTCCTCCACAAGGATGATTATCATAACTCTGGCCTTTTTAGCAGGTGATTGTGTTGTCTTTGAAGAACGCTGCCTATTCAAACTGACGTCTCGTTCCCCTCTCTCCCTCCTCTGCCAGGCGACTCCATGAAGCAGGCGTCCGCGGAGTTTGCAGAGGACCCGTGCTCCTCGGTGAAGAGGGGCAACATGGTGCGTGCTGCCCGGGCCCTGCTCTCC
The DNA here is from genome assembly GCA_903064625.1 of Mallotus villosus. Taxonomy (NCBI): domain Eukaryota; kingdom Metazoa; phylum Chordata; class Actinopteri; order Osmeriformes; family Salangidae; genus Mallotus; species Mallotus villosus. The sequence continues at coordinate 424,855 of CAEFZP010005814.1, read as the reverse complement.
GCCGTCACACACCTGCTCGTCCTGGCCGACATGTCTGACGTCTACAAGCTGCTCCTGCAGCTCAAACTGGTGAGTGGGCCGTTTAGCTCATTTCTGTCATGAATATCTTAGAGGCAGGTTTGAATTCTTGATCTCCTTGGAAATGGAAGGCAGGGGTTTTGGTGAGGCGGGTTGGGGAGTTAAGGGAGGGTTTGTCACGGGCCTTGGGGCCCTCTGGCTGGTTCTGTGGTCAACATTTGAAATCACTTGCTCCTCACTGTATTGATGTAAAAATGTGGTACAGTTTTTTGCCTCAGAATTTGTGCTCGGTTATATAGACTTGGAACACATTTTGTGTTAAAATGCTGAAGGTCAAAAGATAATTCTATAATCTTTAGAATGATCTCTCTTGGCCTGCCATTCAAACAAAAATTTTGTTTAGATAGAAGTCTTGATTGAAAGTACTAGTACATGCTGTTGTTACTTCAATTTTTCCCTGTAGCTGTACCTTGGATACTACAGTTTTTGTTTCAATCATCGTTAAAATGCAACCTAAACCAAGGTCGTCATGTCCTGTTCAGGGTAGTTCTCTTCCTTATCTTTGGGAGGATGTTGTGATGCAATCACACATTGAGAAACCGATGAAGTCATCAGCCCAGCAAAGCTGACACAGAATGAGTCATTTTCTTCAAAATGGCTAGAAACCATCTGCAATAAGCAACAGGACAGACTGAGTTTAAAACAACCAGAAATACTCCCAGCAAGTCTGTGTGTGCGGTTTGAAAACATCCACAAGTATGTGTGGTATAGTCCCCGCCCTGCTATCCACATATTTTCAAGTGGTTTCAGTCCAGCTCGTAACAGGGAGCCATTCCACTTTTGCCACCGTCGCATCTTATCACAGTGCCGTTTATAGTTGTCCACTTCATTATCTCAGCCTCCTGCCGTCCCCTGGCCCTCTGACAGGAACACGGATGCCACAGGGTACCTACAGTCGCTGGCAAACGGCCAGTTGCTTGAGAGCAGCTCGCGGCCTCAAAGCCATGTAGCACCGCCCTCGCTCTGGCTCGGGACGGGCCGCTGCGGCTAGCTCGGCCTCCGCTGTAGTTCAGCAGCTGTAGGCTGTGGCCCTTGCATTGCTAATCTCGTTGAATCTTTAATATCAAGTCTCAGAGGTGTTTTCTGAATGGGTTATGAACCTACATAAGTGTTATTTCTTCCCTTGTCCTCGTTTCGCTGAGGAGACCCCTCCCTCCCTCCCCTACTTAGCAGGAGAGTGCAAAGTATCGTCTGTGTGTTAGCTAGCTTTGCCAGTTTAATATGGAGGTGAGGCACATCGGCAGCTTCATCATCTAGGGAAAGAGGACCAAGGCTTGGGTGCAACTTAACAAACATGTGGGAAGTTAACTATCCCTGCATATTCTGAGAATCCGCTTACATTTTTTCTAACAAAGCGTTTTTGAATACCGCTTCCTGTACCGGTGTTCTAGTCTTCGGTTCAAGTATAGGCAATCCATCCCTTGGCTCGAAACTTTAAGGCTATTGAATTATTTACTGTGTGGGCCTACCCCGTTTGATGCATTGTTAAGCAGGAAAACCATATGTGGTACTTGTGAATAAATCTACAGTTGTTTGGAGCTCAATGAAGGAACAAGCCATTTATCGTGAACGTACCACGGGAGTAGAGTTTTCACCAAGCGGTCAGACTGAAGAAAGTGTTTCGTTGTAAAGAATGAGGCTATTCGAAGTATGTTCTGACCGACTTATTTCAGCATTTGAATCCAGATCCTCGTCCTGTTGACCTGTCCCCGAGCCACAGCTGGCATGATCAGACGGGGACGTGATCTCCTCAGTCCTCCGTCTCTCACTGTGGGATGTTTCAGCTGCCCGTGCTTCTGAATGTTGATGGGTGGGGAGAGGGGGGGGGGCTGTGTGTGACATTTTCTTTGCCTTACACAGGCAATTTTCTCTGGCTGTGAAAAATAGCTTGATCCCTGCCAACCTTCCGATGAACACAATCTATTCCGTTCCTCCCCGTGCCCAGGTGGAGGAGAACCTCGTCAAGGTCCGCAATGCGGGAACCGAGCAGGACCTGGGGATCCAGTACAAGGCCCTGAAACCAGAGGTGGACAAGCTCAACATCATGGCTGCCAAGAGACAGCAGGTACAGTGCAGTCTGCCTGGAGGGAAGGTGTCTAAAGAGGAGGACGAGGAGGAGGACGAGGAGGAGCAGGGAAGGGGGGGGGGTGGTAATTTTGGAGGAGTGAGAAAATGAAAGAGAGAATTGTAAGCAAGCCTCCTTTCGGATAGATGTTATCATGGGGCTTACTTGCCGTGCATCAGAGAGAATTGCACTTTACACCTACCGGAGGAGCGAGAGCGAGCGGGTGAGAGAGTGCCTCGCGCTCCTGGGAGAAGATTAGATGCATATGAGCATGAACAATCTCCTTATTACCAGCAGGGGGGCTGGGAGGGCGTGCACAGGGCTGGATGCAGCATGGGTGACAAAACCCATTACCTTGAGATGAAAACTGGGCGTCTGGTTTTTCTGTATCATGTTAGCTGTAGTCAACAGTGGAGTGCATTTCATGATGAATTTTCCAGGTGACATAACTGAGTAATAGGATAAGGCTCTCTTCTCTGCCCAGATTAATGACACAAAGTAAAAGGGACCAATGCTAATTATAAGGGATGTAAAGCAGGGTGAGTTCGACCATTTACATTTCGGACTAATGTTTGTTTTACTCATCACACTCCCTGTGTTTAGTCTTGAGTAGCGATAAGGATAAACTGGAGCCCTCTCTTCAGTGTGTCTGCATCATCAGGCCCGTGTTGGCCCTTTATGCAGACAGACTTTTCAAGCCATTTGTCTGCTACTCACAGATGACTCCTGGCTCCGAGCCTTCCTATGAAAAGGCAATAAGAATGCAAGGCAGGGACCTGGAGGGCTATGCATTAAACTGCACGGGCTCTATTCTACTGGCCTGATTATGATTGTGTGCCGTATTACTGCAGGGGACAGAAATCTGGGTCATTCCGAGCAAGCTCTGTCACACTAAAGTGTTTTCACGAGGCCATAACATGACAGCCCTGACCAGGAAGTGTCGTGCACCTCCTATTTATCCTCCCTGGGTTCTGTCTCCCTCCTCCCCCCTCCCTACTACTCCCTCATTTCTACACCCCCTTTTGTTGTCTCCCCCCTTTTTGTCATTCTGCCTCATTCCCTTTGTTCATTCTCTCGGTAACCCCTGTTTGCTTGCCCACCACCGCCTCCCTTCCTCTCGTTCTCCCCAATGTCAGGAGCTGAAGGATGTCCACCACAAGGACCAAATGGCGGCGGCCCGCGGCGTGCTGCAGAGGAACATCCCCCTGCTGTACACGGCGTCCCGCGCCTGCCTGCAGCACCCTGACGTGGCAGCCTACAAGGCCAACCGTGACCTCATCTACAAGCAGCTGCAGCACGCCGTCTCGGGCATCTCCAACGCCGCCCAGGCCACCGCCAGCGACGACGCTGCCCTCAACCATCCCGCAGGCGGAGGGGAGCTGGCCTATGCCCTAAATAACTTTGACGTGAGTGTGGGGGGGGGTGCAGGTTGTTTTATAACCATAACAGCTCTCATTTGTCCACATCTGCTAGATCTGACTAGATGTTTTATACATTTGTTCCACGCTCAGCCCTTACCCATTAGTTATGATTTCATAAGACTTTAAAACGCAACACATCTACAATAATTCCACTCCCCGAGTTCCGTCTTGTTAAAATATTGACATACAGACCTTGTCATGAAGCCCAGTTCCTTGATCCATCTGTCAGATTGGATCAGGGCTTCAATGCTGCGTGTATCATTACTACGGCTCCCTTTAAAGAAAAAAGACCTGAAACTGTTTCCTACAGTTCTATTATGGTGAGAGGGAGTGATTACCGAGGTGTTGTTGCCATGGTGCCCCTAGAGGCAAGATATGAGCACACGCATGGTATCCTGTCTCGGGGGCATCGCTGTGAACCAATGTTTGTTCAAGATTGACGTGTGAGACTAGGAGTACGTTAACCCAAAAAGAAAATATGTTGTCAGCTTTTAGCCTCTGTCTCTCCCTCCCTCCCCATCCCCCTCCAAGCCACACAGGCACTATTACTTTAGAAAATATGTTTCTAAATCTGAAAAGCCGCTGACATGTTATCTGCCGTTTGATTGAACACGATCCAAGATGCCCCGTAATCCAGGATTGGATCAGATTAATTCCTTTGGGCACAAGAAGCAGATGCTTTGCACACAAGTCCGATGGATAGGATCTCAGGTTTGGATCGCAAATCCCAGATTGTTCTTTTGACTGCTGTGACCCAGAGAAGGCTCGCCCCCGGTGCAAACCCAAAGATGACCTGACACGGTCTTTTACAAAGTGTGAGGAACTGAGGAGAGGTCCAGCCTGTGAATAACACGGTTTTGCAGTCTGGAAAACATGGATCAAAACATAGATCTTTTTGTTGTTGTTGTTTTGTTTTTTTACATCATTGATCTTCACAATCATTACTTAATTATGAGATAAGACCTGAAGAGATTAACCAGATTCCACTTAATCTTTAACAACCCTAATTAGCACTCGCCAATTAGTCCTTGGTGGTCCTGGTAAGACCCGTGTGCATGGATACGATGTATGGGACCTTTACATTCCAGCTAATGGTCTTTTTAATTGGCTACAAAATAAAGTACATGGGTGATGCATAGAAGCACGCCGGGGTAATGACTTGGGTTTGCAGCTGCACGTGCACCTTCCAGACCGAGCTAGATCACGTTAAGAGCTCTCTTCTACAATAGAAAGCTGTTGTGATGTTCTTTGAGTAAGACGAGCAGTCTTTATTCTTCGTCTTTCTAGCTACACAGTGTAATTGCTTCTATCTGTGTCTCTAATGAAGGATCTGGCTCTCCAGTGTTGGCAGCTCTGCCTCCCTCGCTCAAAAGCCTGCTTGAACTTAAGTGCAGGGCCCAATTCATTTAGCGAGCTTTGTATTATTGTGCTAATTCCGTTTTTAGTTTTGCGTCCCACTCGTGTTCCTCCTCCTGTCTCTCTGCGCTCTCCGGATTGGAGCCAGAGGAGGAGCAGCCCCGAGGGACTTAGGAGAAGCTGAGAGTGTCAGATGGTGAGAACACGCATCTGTCGTGTCGGAGAGAGGTTCGCCGTCGGTCGTTCTCACCGCCACCCCGGGAATCCGTTCCAGGTTTTTTAGGATGAGGGAACGCTGAATAAACGAGTTGGTCACGGCCGCTGTAGGTGCGGCGGGTTCTGAGTCCCCACGTCATCAACCATCACTCCCATCGGTCGTTCCCCACACAATTATCCTGATGAATCGGGGACAAAGAACTTCTCTTTTAGCCGTTTATCACTGTCCTTCGATGCCGGCCGTGTTCGCTCCGTCGATGAAGTAATCAGCGTCTCTTTTTCCCCGCGTTTCTAACTGTACACCTTCGGGCCATCACTCAAGCCCCAGCAGCCCCCTGGGCCCCCCGCTGGAAGACCACTTACACAGGAACAGAGCACGCCGGGTCTCTTAGCTCAAGTGGCGAGGCTGGTGGAAAGCAACGTCGTCATATTAGCACTTGTTTAGCGGGGCTGGTGGAGCTCGGTGTTTGGGGACAATCTCTTCATGTGAATAAGCCGTTTGACTTGCTTATCGGGTTGCTATAGTCCACCTGCCTCTGAGATGGATGTTGCGTCGTCACAGAGGGGAAGATCTTTCCCTTGTGGGTGCCACAGGTATGCAGCTATGCCCCGACACTTTGCCGTCAATATGATGGCTGTCCTGCGTATCCAGGAACAGTGCTGAATGGTTCACCATTTCAGGGCCGGCCTTTATGTCTATCTCTCCTTTCCTTCCATCTCTCTCTGTTCATGTTTTCGGGTCTATTTTTTTCTTTCATGCTGCATTGCATCTAAAGAACATTCAAAGGCCATGTTTTGCTACAATGTCATATTGGATGTGTATTTGTAGCCATTGCATTGGGAGTCGTCTGTTTGTCAGAGCACTGGAAGTTCATCTTAGCAGTAAAGACGTGGGTGCTCCTCAGCCTGTAGGAAGTTTCCGGCACACAAGGTCCTGAACCTGTCCCCTGATTGGTCGGCGCTCGCTCCGTCTGAGTGCCGAAACACCACGGAGCTCGTTTTTTTAAGAGCGAGGATTCATCGAAACGCAGAGGCGTGTCTCTCCAGCCAGCCAGATGGCACGTAGAGAGAGAGAGAGAGAGAGAGTGTCGGAGGGAGGGGGGAGGGAGGGAGGCAGTGGATGTGAGGGAACAGGAAGGATGTATGAGAGATTGATCAGGATGATCACACGGCGCCTTCAATCAGACGTTGCAGTCGTTTCCAGGTGACCACGCAGACACGTTTTCTTTGTGGGGGGCTGAACCGCACCACGTTCTTTCACATTTATTCACATTTCTTCCAGATCAGCTCCTTCCCGCTGCTTGATTAAAAGCGCGAGGCAACTCGGGAGTGAGTCATACACACACACACACACACACACACACACACACACACACAGAGGCCTGTTGCCATGGCACTATGACATGCAAGCGGAGGGTCAGACGAGACGGAACTGTAGGTGGTGGGAGGGGGAGGTAAGACTGGAGGGGTTGGGGGGGGGGTTAGGTGGATAGGTGCATGATGGCTGTGGTTGTGCTAGGGTCTTAATAAACTCAGAATGCTAGCGACAACATTTTTGAATATCTTACAGCAGATGCAGCATCTCAGAATGATTATTTTTGAAGGTTGAAGATTGCTGGAGTATTTCTCTCTCCGCATTATCGCAACACTGTACCTGCCCACAACACTCCACCCGCATATCAACAAGCCCCCTGTCCCTACACACACACACACACACACACACACACACACACACACACACATACCTTGAAGCTGCTCTGCTCCCTTGAAATCTTTCGTATCTGCAGGATGAGAGAAGGAGAGTATGTTTCTGTGGTCTAAGTGGAGAAGCTCTCAGGAGCTCTCATGACAGGTGATTGGCTGCAGAGTAGAGACTAATGCCTCTACAATGCTGCATTATCTATTCATAGACTCTCATCTGCGGCCTGAAATGAGTCTCGTCGGCGCGGGCAGTACCCAAGACCACTGCTTTCATCTTTCATTCATTTGCTGTGATTTCATCTTATCCCAGAGAATGAAAATGGACACACGTCCACAATACGGATAAATATCTCCTTCCGTAACCCTGTGTTACGTGTGCCATTTCCATTTGGATTTGGTCACGAGAGGTTCTCATCCCAGAGCAGTTTATGGTGAAGGAAAGGCTCGCAAATTGAAGACCTAAGAGTTTCCTTTCATTTTTTTTCCCCTTCCCCTCCATGTTTTAAACGTCCCTTTCAGAACAACATCACAGGCTAACTAATGGCAGGGCCCGATAGACGCAAGCCATTTCTCCCTTAAGGGATGTAAAAGCCATCTCATTTCCAGGCCTTCCCATCATTGATTGTGCCCGGGAGATGATGGTTGGATCCACAGCTTTGTTGTTTTGTCAAATCCATTTCAGCTCGTTACTAGTCTGGCTTCCACCAGAACATGTTCCCGAGCCTGAAACTACAACCTTGTGTATCATGTGCAGGCCTCGCAGGCTTGGGAAATAAAGACCGTTTAGCCGTCAAGCCTACTCCCTCTGGGTTTAACAGGCTGCCTGTCAGAGTCTTGTCAAATCACCTCCTCCTCCCCTGCCAGACGTCTCAGGGCTGAAAGAAAGGAGGAGCAGGAGAAGCAAATAGAGAGGGAGAGGGAAAGAGACCTGTAGAAGGAGATGGGAGAGCGAGAGAGAGAAGGGGTGTGTGCTAGGATTTGGCCTGTGTCTCAATCTGCTGTCTAACGCCTCGCCTCGTCATCTCTCCCCCGCCCCCCCCCTCCCCTTTCAGAAACAAATCATCGTGGACCCCCTGGCGTTCAGCGAGGAGCGTTTCCGCCCGTCTCTGGAGGAGCGCCTGGAGAGCATCATCAGCGGCGCCGCCCTCATGGCCGACTCGTCCTGCACGCGCGACGACCGGCGCGAGCGCATCGTGGCCGAGTGCAACTCCGTCCGCCAGGCCCTGCAGGACCTGCTGTCAGAGTACATGGGCAATGTAAGACTCTTTTATCACTTCCTTTCTCTCCCCCCACACCCACCCCTCTTCTTTTCTATTTTTTTTACCTCTCTTGCCTCATTACCCACACTATTCCATCTCTTTTTTCTCCCAAACCTCCCCTTTTCTCCTCCACCCACCACACCACACACACACACACACACACGCTCAGCTCTCCCTCTCCACATGGGGTAATGGAGGTGCCTCACATCTCACAGGCTTTCCCCTCTCCTCCCCCTGTTCTTCATCTCCCTCCGCACTGCTCCGCGGGGGGTTAGGAGGCTCGCTTGCCTCACCCTGCCTTTACGCTCGCTCGTCTCTCCCTGTGGCTCCCTATCCCCCCCCCCTTCTCCCCTTTCCCCTTTATGTAGTGTTATACCTCGCTGCCACCCCATCCCCTGTGTCCTCATCCCCCTACCACACACACACTGACACACACACACACACACACCCCATGCCCACTCTTCTGCCACAGCTTGTGATGTCAACAGAGTAGCCACCTGCTGCCTGTGGTGAGACTGTCCTGTGGCGAGTGTGAAGCTTTTATTCTCCGAATTGTATACACATCACACTCCGCTGTCCATGCTTACACGAGACACACACACACACACACACACACACACACACACACACACACACACACACATTCTCTCAAACCCATGCCCATGGCTTCAGAGTTAGCAGGGGCATCCTTTTTTTCCACACACAGATTTGTAGTTGCATTTATCAAGCAATTAAAGAACATGACTTTGTTAGCCTCCCTATAATTGGCTGCAGAAAATCTATTAATCACTAAACGGGCACCATTATTCTCTAAAAATGATATTCAAGTGTAGAGTTCCGTACAATCAATCTCCATTGTGTTCACATGGTTGTAGCAAGGACAAGAAGCACATTGTTTCCTGTGAATGTGCTTTGTGGAGATATTTTGGACTGGCTAAGACCCTAAGCCCTTGTGGAGCTGTGGAATAACAGCTCTCAGCTGAGAAAGCAGCAGGCTCAATCCCCAGGGCTTGATGATTGGGTGTTGAAGTAAGGGTGAGAATGTGATTGGGTGTAAAATTGGAACATCCACAAGCTCCACAGTTTGCTGCCGGTCATAAGTGTATTTTTAACGAAGTACAGCTTTTGTGCTTTATTGGGTCACAAAGAATTGTCAGTGTATTTAATTACGAGAGTGGTCATATGTGACAGTGATGTAGACATGACTCACAAGCCTTTGTGAGTCAGGTTTGCGAGCAAAAGTTGACTGCGGGGAAAGTGCTTGTTCAGTTCTTTTTACCTGATCAGAATTGATTTGTTTTCTACCGGCTCAAGTGCACATGTAATCACTGTAGAAATCCCAGCTAATCCTTTTAAATAAGCCGTTGGAATCATTTAAGCTGTCAGAGGGCGTGAAAGGCAATGTATCCAGTACCTCTCTGGGTATTTCCATAATGAGAAGTTAGAATGTCTGCCTGCCACCGTCTCCCCCAGGGAGGCTTGCCAGTAAAGCACAGCCTGTTGTCAGAGGCAGGGGCTGGTGTACATGGACGAGCAATGTACCTTGGCACTGTCACAGTGTCCAGATACGTGAGTCTCTGTCCTAGCTCGCTCTCTCTGCCTGCTTCTCTCTCTCTCTCTCTGCCTGCTTCTCTCTCTCTCTCTCTGCCTGCTTTTCTCTTTCTGTGCGTGTCGCACGCTCTCTACACACTCTTTCCCGCTTTTTGTCTGTCTGCCTCTCGTTCTCTGCCTGTCTGTTGCTCTCACACTGCTCTCTCTCTCTCTGTCCTGTTCTCTCTCTGTCCTGTTCTCTCCTCCCATCTGTCTCTGTTCCGTCTGCCTTCATGTGTCCTCCCTGTCATGTGTGTCTGTATTTGTCTGTGCAATTATGTTTACCTCCAGTGTCGCCTCGCTTTATTTCTCAATCGCTTTCTCTCTCCCCTCTTACAGTCTCGCTCTATATCTCTCTCTGTCTCTCTCTCTGTCTGTGACATCTGTGTTTTAACCAGCCCTCCACTCTCCTCCCTCTCATTTTAACTCTGGAATTGCTTTGTTCGTTTGATGCCAGACAATGAGAGCGCCAGCCAGCCAGAGACATTTTATCGCTGCGGCAAAGCCTTATTTCTTACCATCTCTGCACTTAAAACTTATTTCCCTTTTACACTGCCTCATCCTCCTTATGTGGGGTGAACTTGTAGGGCCCCCCCCCCGGTCCTCCGTGACGTGTCACAAATGGCGCTGGGTGGCTCCAAACGCCAGCGGCGTCATGCCTACGTCTCGGAGACGCATGAACGCTTCTGTGCTCCCGTCACCCCCCCCCCGTCACCCCACCCCTCATCTCCGAATGCAAAACGCAACGATCTCATCCCCGGGTTTGCCAGGCTGGTTTCCATGGTTGCCGTTGGGGACTGTTTAGCGCCTGGCGTGGCTCCACAGCGTTGGCTCCGGTTGCCGAGCCACTGTCATCATCCCACATCCTAGTGCCACTGTCATGGAAGTGCCATTCAAGTGACGCATGGTGCCGTGTCGAGAGAGAAGACCACCTCATTCAAGCCCCCCCAAGTACCTTCTGCTTCCATGAAGGCAGATGGAGGGTCACGTTCCCAACGACGGGAAGGCGCTTCTCTTTGGGAAGGCATCTGGAAATGGATCACGCGCGCAGCCTCTATTGGAAAAAAGAGTATCGCATATTGACCGTTTGAAACGAAGCACATATTTATTCTCCCCCTCATATGTAACCATCACATAGTTTATTATCTGCCTGGAATTATTCATCACCCAGGAGACGTGTGTAATACGGCGTGGCAGGCGGTATGAAGTGACCTGGGCACAGAGGCATTGCTCTTCTGTTGTGACCGGATGAGTGATATGAAGACTTGTGTCTGTCAGGCCCCCTCTTATTGCCCATCTCCGTCCAGCCCTGGCTTCAACCCAGACGTCCTGGGTCGCCCCCTCACAGTGCACCCAGAGTGCTGCCACTTTCTTTTAAGGCCCGAGTCATCCGAGCATTGACTCTGGGCCGCATCAGATCGCATTTTCTACTTGACTTGGCCCCTCCGCACCGGGGCCCGTGTAGCTCGTCAAGCAGACGCAGGGATTTCTGACGGACATGGGGGGGCCCGTCACCACGGCGACGGTGAGCGGACATGACAGGGGTTTGGCTGCTCAGCCCGTCAGATGAAGGAAACGGACGCGGGACATTATCTGTGTGTGTTTGCCGCTCGCCGCCGGCGCCACTGTAGCCCTAGTAACCGAACAGATGAGAGTGTGTGTGTGTTTTTTTTCTGGTGTGCAGAGGGCTGGTCTGCTTTCACGTGATGTTTTTAACCGGCGGTCAACTTTCTTTGAAGTGCTCCTCAGATACTGATGCCTGACAGGCTAAACACACTCCACGCCACCCCTGGCTGAAGGAGTGTTAGTATCACATCTCACCCTGGCCTCCTGCTAATGTAGTGTTAGTATCACAGCCCATTCAGCCTAGATATCCTGTCAGGCCCGTGGATGAGGAAAAAGAAAACGCTGTTGCCACGCATTGATCCCCGTTATCTCGGGTTTACGCTTTCAGTTTGGGGCTTGATAAGCAGTGTTGATTGGAGGGGAGAAATGACTTTATTCCAGCCCAGACTCGCTGGAGAGACATGTTGCCATTCCAGCATATGGGACTCGAGTCACAGCTGAGGATGTTGGACTGATTCCGAAACCCATTCTGTTCTTTCCCAGCTTTCCCCTTCTGCTTCCCTCTTTTCTCCATTTCTATGTGTTCCTTTCGTCCCGGCAAAGCCAATGCCATTCCACCATTCCTTGGTGAATCACAGGTGGCCCTTAAGTTCGGCTTTGTCCAGACTCGGGTCATTTCAGGTTTCCTTACGAAAGACACTCGCTTTGTGAGAATGCTTTTCCTACCCAGTAGCCCTCCCTGCTCCAGGTCACAGACAGCGTGGGTCAGTGAGAAGCCCGAGTCCCACTTTGGTCTGAGTCTGTATCGTGTGCTTTACCAGAGGTAGGACTCTAGGCTGCGTCCTGCCCAGGAGCCTTCCCCAGCGTGACCAGACACAGCAGCTCCACCACGGAACCCAACTGCTGCCAGGAAGAGACACTTTAACCTCCTCCAATCCCGGCCCTTTACCTCACGCTCGGAGGTTAACGTCCACCGTGCGGCAGATGAATGGGGCCAGTTTGTCTATGTGGCAGCAGAGCTGATTGTCTTATCTTTCCTCTCGTCGGCTGGACTGCAGAGCGTTCCTGGGGACGGGTGACGGCAGCTGCTGCTGCTCTCCTGGGAGCTGCTGAGTGGTGGCTGGGCCTATTTCTTTTGACATGACATTTGAGCTTTAATTGTTTGGTTATGACTGTACTGTGTCTGGTTTGGCTAACACCTGACCTAACACCTTGTCTATAGCTGCGTAGGCATGTCATGTTATCTATGGAGGAGGTAGATGTCTTCCTGTATAAGTATAGGCTAGATCCTCGAGCTCTCAGAGGGAGTGGTGCTGTTGAGTTTGAAGACGGTAATCAAGTAAGACTTAAGCGAGTCCTCTGAGCCAGTGTCAAGGGTGGGCGTTCAGCCGCAACACTGCTGCAGAAAGCGTGACCTTAATTATTCTGCGTCGTCGTGACAGCGCCGCATGGCACACGCATGTCGAGGCGAACCACCCCTGCCACATTCGATTTAATAATGCAGTTCAGATCACCCCTGTCTGCGGGACGGGTGCGCGCGGTGACGCGCTGACGCTGAGACACTCTGACGTTTTCAACCACTGACATTTAAATGCCTTCAACTGAAAAAACATCATACATGAGCCCCGAGATCTGGTTTGAGCGAGCGAGCATCTGCTCAGTGTAACTCTCTCCCAACTTGATGAAGACGGGGACTGAGTGTCCCTTAGCTCCTCCCTCTCTTCTTCAGATTTGGCATCTGTTCACAAGCCCCTCTCTTTCTCCCTCTCTCTCTCTCTCTCTCTCTCTCTCTCTCTCCTGTTCATGTCTCCTAGTCAGCCATCTCCCACACTCTGCTCTCTCTCTCTCCTTCTTTACCAGCTGCTTTGACAGCTCTCTCTCTCTCTCTCTCTCTCTCTCTCTCTCCCCCCACCCCCCCTCTCTCTCTCTCTCTCTCTCTCTCTCTCTCTCTCTCTCTCTCTCTCTGTGTCTCACCTTCTCCGCGCTCCCTCTTGCCCCGTCTCTATTTTTCTTCTCCAAGGTCCCTCGCTCTCCTCTCAATTTTGCCTTGGGCGTCTGCAGTGACTGACGCACACGTCTCGTTTCATCCCTGATTCTCCGTGCACACGGAATCATTTCTCACCGGAAGCACATTTTACACACAGTACATGTGTGTGTGTGTACATATATATATTGTGTATAAATCTACTCTTCCTACCTAAAGGAATCCTCTGTTTTTATGTTTACATCCCTTGCTATAATCCAAGACTGAGGTTCCATATTTTTATTGTAACTGACAGGTGTCCCTTCCACACAGCCAATCCAGTAACACAGATAGGTGTCTGATTCAGTTGACTTTGGCCTTTTAACAAAAGCTGAATTGGATCACCTGCTTCCAAGGGGGAGATTATTTAAAAGGTCATATCATGGTCATGAAATAAAAAAAAGATTGTAGATCTTTTCTAAAATTAAATTCCCCCCCCCCACACTTTGTTCAGTGGTAGAAGGTTCAAAGGAGACAACGTGAAACAAAAGTGAAAACGGTTCAATTTGTCTAGTTGTAATCTCATCTGTATGCATGATTAAAACAAATTACACCACACACAATGTATCAAGGAAAAGATTTAATGTCCCCCGGGCTCCGTGTGTATTTACAGCCCCCTATAAAACACGGCGCTGTCACTAACGGACCTGTCACACGGCTTTCCCCAGACCTGCTCCTTGATCTCTTGCTGTTGAAGTCTTGCCTTTTTGATTGGCTCTGGTGGCAGGTAGATGAGCTACGGCCATCTCTGCCGCTGTAATTATACAGGAAAGGAATGTTTCGTCTGCCGAACCCGGGTCATTAATAACAGCAGCGCCTGTCTGGGCTCCTCCGACGCCTCCACCCCGGTTTACTAAAGAGGAACGAACAAACGGATACAATATAGATGGCGGGGGGGACTCTGGTGTGTTTGATTAGCTGCGTCGTGTTTGTCTCCGGTGACTTCTGTGATTTCCTCGCGTGCTGCGGTTCACATGTATGCCTCTGCGCATCAATATTTGAAGGTGACGTGTTACATGGTATTTGTCTCTCTGGCGTGGCACAGCGTGAGGCACAGCGATGTCATGTCACACAGGCCTGGCTCTATACGCTGATTAATGGAGTATGCTACTCGCCCTGCAGCCAAACAGACTTTGTGTTTGTCCTAGCTCCCATGTTTTCTTTTTTTTGTTGTCTTTTCTTGAACTTCCCTTGTGTACACGCAGGAGCAGATGTGGTGTGGGAGCACAGCTTTCTCATTAGTCCACCCCCTCTCCTCCTCTCTGAATTTATTTTGTTGTCTTTATCCGACTTCATCTCGGAGGGCAAGTTCGAGACTGGAGTTCATTTCATGTCAACTAAATACTAAAATAGAATCCACAAATGGTATAATTTTAATTAATATATACAGGTGCTGGTCATATTATTAGAATATCATCAAAAAGTTGATTTATTTCACTAATTCCATTCAAAACGTGAAAGGTGTATATTAGATTCATTCATTAGACACAGACTGATATATTCAAATGTTTATTTCTTTAAATGTTGATGATTATAACGAACAACTAAGGAAAATCCCATCCCCCCATCTTCCTCTTCACAATACCCCATAGATTTTTGATGGGGTTAAGGTCAGGCGAGTTTGCTGGCCAATTAACAACAGGGATACCATGGTCCTTAAACCAGGTACTGGTAGCTTAGGCACTGTGTGCAGGTGCCAAGTCCTGAAATCTGCATTATAAATTGAGAATATTGTAATTCTATGACCAGCACTTGTATATAGCTGCAACAAACTGATCAGCGTGATGATACCAGTGATGGGATGGCATCCTCAACTGAGGGGCACCGTAGGGACACCCTCATTCCAAATGAACCCCGAGAGGTCGGGGGGGGGGTTACTCATTGAACGGATGACAAACTTTCACACTCTGTCAGCACTGCTTCCTGTGTGGCATTTGGGAGCTCTCGGTCGTTATTGTCTCTGGGTCTGACCTTATTGAAATTTACTGAGTGGCTGATGATATGCGTGGTTGGAAAGGGTCGCCGCGCAGCACTGCTGAGATTTATGTGCTGTCGCTCCGCTGCGCCCCCGTCTCCGGGAGCAGGACTGCTGCCAGGCACAGAGGCGGAACGCTCCCTTCTAAAGAGCGGGGAACAGTGGAAGAGATCCCAGCCATTTGTTTTGTTGACGTACGAGACGGTGTCTTCCGTACCGCAGGTGTCTGAATGGTGTTGGCGCGCGCCGGGCCTGAAGCTAGCGTTCTCTGAGTGACTGGCATTTCCTATTAGGGCCCATTGAACCCTTTTGATATATGAAAGCGTGTTTAAAAATGTAATTTCCCATTCACTTGAGGGATATTTTGGGTGTCATTTTTTATTCACCAAGCGTAATGAACTCTCTGGTACCTGAACATCTCTTAAGAATATCTTGCCTGAGTAGCGTTAAGCCGTACTGCCCTTCACAAAATGGTACAAAACTGTTTTCTCATCTCATGCAAGAGCATGTCTTTTGTGCTTAGAGCAGAAGGGTATTCTCCCCCTTCCTCCTTCCCCCACTACAATCACTTGTAACTGTTGACTGTCAGGAGGTGTTTAGGCTGCAGCACCCATCAGCAGTTCAACATTGTATACAAGTCAACATCCAATATATCTTCCACTGCAGCCGAAAGAAGTTCTTTTTTTTATTTATCCAAAGCCTGATCTGGAGAAAGAATGATTTGCTCTTTTCAGTTTTGTAAGCTGCATATCCTCAGACGTTCAATATCCTCCCGGCATCCCCGAACTTTCATTTGTTCAGACGCGAGATGACAAGATCCCAGGATATCCATTGGGGTCGATATATTATTGTGTGCCTGTGAATGCCGTAGCACATAGCCCTCTAATGATTGGCTGCTCGTGCGTTTGTAACCTTCCACTGTCCATAGTGTGAACCCGTTTCCAACCTCTATTTCCTGTGTGTCAATGGAACATCCGCTGACATTTCGCCCAGCCCCACTGCTGAGTACATTACATTGGCTTGTAACATGAGAAAAGGAAGGTACAAGTGGTGGTAGTGTGAAATAGATGATAGTGGAGGATGTCCTTGAGACGCCTCTTGGGAGTGTGAGAACAATCTGCTGGGTTGTCTGATTCACTGTAATGGAGTTGACTCTGCGTCGCCTTAACATATTGACTGCACGATGTCCAGCTACTTATCACCATTAACCATTTCTAGTTGGGTTGCTAGATCATTATAGAAGTGCCATTTTAAAGATCATTTGGAAGAAGCACAGCATTTTCTTTCTTAAATGGTTCCATTGGCCCGGACAGAATAGTTTTCGAAAGGTTGAATGGCAAGATCCTCAGATAATTTCTCTCTTTCCTTTTTAAGCTGACTTGAAATGACTGAAGGTCAGTAAGTGTGCTACTCAGTTGGCACACACAGGCCTGGAGTGAGACATTAAGTGCATCTCTGACAAAAGGTTGTATCAAGAAAGATGGCAGAGTTCTCGCATCGATTGGACCAAAATGAAAGTAACTTTATATTCATTTGGGGAGTAATTCACTTTTTCCAGAGCGTGGCGGATCGCTTGTTGCCGGCGCCCCAGTGCAAATGTCACCTCCGGTCTCCTGATGCGAGGTGAATAGATTTTTTAGCTTTGTTTTCCTTTTTGGCTCATTGCTTCTCCAATTGATGCCGGCTGTACTCGCTGAGTTGGTGCTGGAACATGTTTTTGTTCGAGTTAACACGCTTCAGTCTGTCGTGTTTCTGTCATGGTTTTCTCAAGCCCATGTCTACAATAATTGCCATGTCCTATCAGCCTGGTCACTGGCCCAGCTACATCTGTAGTATCTGATCTGCCCTGCAAGGAGTTCATTTGCCTCCCTACCACTGGTTCTTTTAATTAATGTCACGCCTTGAAATGCAGTTTCACCAAGAATGTCAGAAGAGATGGATGCGCTTCAGATATTGATTAACAAAGGCCAATTTTCGGACTCTTTTAGGATGCCATCATTTTAATGTTAGTGACCTTCATTTCGCACAAGTCACATAGTTCTTTGCCATTGGTTGGACATTGACATGAAAGTCAGGCTTTAATTCTGCAGTCTGGTCATTTTTGTACCGGGGTGTTTTTGGCAGGAGAAATTGCATTGGCTCCCAAGGTGAGATGGGTATTTGTGAATTGATCTGTGATGAATGTCGGCGTGAAGACCTCGCTGTGAGACTGGCCACATTTAAGCCTGGTTCATAGCAGACACACAGTTCCTTTATGTTCCACAGATGTGTGTGGTTGGTTCATGTCCCTGACCTTGACAAACAGGAAATGACTTCCAGCTCAACAGGAGGGGAACAATGGCTATACCCGTCATAATGGCATTAAGCAAATACACGGCAATGAAAGTACTTCATAAGTAAATGTCCTTTATTTATCCCCCAAATAATGTCGGATTTCTCCCTCTCAAGGACGGAAGCCGATTGGAATAGGAATGGCTTTTTGGACCTGGTGAAGGCTAAATGTGTTTAGCACATACTTACTATGTGGAGCATCAGATTGCATTCGGGGCTGAATTGTTCTTTCAGCACTCCAATCCAGATTGCTTGACCTACAGGGACGCACAGATGACAGTAAAACACTGGGATCTGGATGGGGCTGTAATTTCATTATCGGTATGTTGCGAGGGAGGGCCTCAAAATAACCCCTGAAAGCTACTCGTATAACAGCTATCGCATTAAAACCAATCGTTTCACTCGAGTCCCAGGTTTTTCACTTGGGTGCAACACTAGGAAGAATAATTTTGAGACATTTCTTTCGAAAGTCAGGCTACGTTCACACTGCGAGCCTTCATGCTCAATTCCGATGTATTTATCCGATCATATTTGCCGGGCTGTTCACGTTGCAGTTCAGAATCCAGTGTGAACTGGTCGCGGTCCTGAACTGCCCCGTGTGCGCAAAAGAACAAAAACAAACAAGCATTTCTTTATTAAGTCATGTTCTGTGGAAGCCAGCGACTGTGTGAGCAGGTAACAGAAGAGGGGGAGGAGGAGATCCTCATTTTTTATAAGGAGTGGCTGCTTGTTCTAGTCGGGTGTGTGTGTGTGTACAGAGCCAGGAGTGGTGAGCATCGTGACGTAAATGTCTTAACTGAAGCTAAATTCATCCAGGATGTCAGGGCCCCCATTCAGCTGCAGGGTGAACACGGCCATAGTGACAGATCCAACTGCATGCACAAGGGACAGGAGAACATGCGCTCAGCAGATCAGTAGGCGATGATGGGAAATTCTCCTGATCTGGGAAAGATGGCCTAGGGAATTTACATAATGCTCCTCCTGAAACATCATGTAATTGCATTTAATAAATATCCAGAGGAAAGGAATAAATCGGCTCCTAACAGATGAATGAGGTTAGGCCAAGATTAATTGCTTCTGAACCCCCAAAACAAATATTTCAATTAGTTAAAATGGAACACGAATGGCGCTGGGTGCTGTCACAAAATACACCAGGGCTCCTGAATTGAAGTGATTTATCTGGTTGGTTTATACTTGTTCCTTGCCAGTGCATGGGCCTCCCTCATTAAAACGTCAGGGCCGGCACTCAGCCTTGTGAGTAAATATTCTCTTTTGTTCCGCTTTTGTATTCTGCTCCAGACACAGTAATGTATGACCTAATTCATTTAGCAATTTTGCCATGTTTTTTTTCCGGTGAATTGCACAGTTATGCTCGAATTGATGTCAAGACTTAAGTTTAAGGAAATTAAAATGTAAACAAAAGTCGTTCTATTTAGCTTTGGGTTAAGTGTTTGGTTTGTATTCAATATTTTGTTGGGTTTAATTTAAATACGTAATGGAATCCAAAGGGACATGGCTATATTTGGTGGTCTAACATCCAGTTTTGACTACACTGGCTTAGCTTTTCCCCTCCGTGTGTGTTGGAGTAGAATAGGACTAAATTGATAGCTGTGTCCTGAAATTATATGTTGTCTTCAAGAAACAACTTGGATCTACAGATGTGTATTGGCCAAGCCATGAAACAAAGGCTGAGTACAAGTGCACATTACACGACTCCCTTACAGAAAGCCTTTGAACAATTTGTAAACAGAAATCAATAGTCTGCTGGAGCTTTAGATGCTACTCTGGCTTCATTGATCCATCTTTGATCTAGGTGAGCAAATATAATTAAAACTAGATAGCATTGATTGGGTCTGGGGCACCAAGTACAATCTAAGGGTGACAAGCCTTTTTGGAATCTAATTTCATGCTTTGAGAGTATATGGCGGGGAACCAAGGAAATATTATACAAGGTCATGTACGATTCTCATAAAGGCTGGTAAATCTAGCTTTCATTTTTAATGGTGTTGGCTGCCGTTTATCACAACTTTTTGTGACCAAAATTGGTTTCCAGCAGAAGGCACACCGTGACTTTGCAGTGTGTTTAGGGACACTAAGCTCATTGGGGACCTTCACAGTATTACATATGGTCTTTGCGTTCACAATCACATCATGGCAAACTTTGGGTCAGCTAGGCCATGAGGAAATGGAGTAAGAGCACCATGGAGTCTTAAAGGACACATCCACTTCCTTTCATTGGGAAGCTTGTCGTTCAGAAGCTTGTGGAAGGAATTGAAACAGCCTCAAAGCAGACAGGCCTTGGGCCGTTATATCAGTAACATCTTGTCGAGAAGGGACTCGGATTGGCCTCTGCTATTAACCTCAGACGGGAAGTGTTGTGCAAGCACAACAATGTTTTATTCTCTTTCTCGCCCTAAGGAACCAAAAGAGCTTCTTTTACCTGGTGTTTTATTGGACGTTTAACAGTGTTGCCTTCGTAGGATTGTTTTGTAAATGGCACATTAAAAATTAATGGTCTGTTCATGCTTCTCTATTGTTGATGGAGTGGAGCTTACCTTACCAGATCCTGCAGGTCGACACCCAGACATTCTCTGGTCTGCTGGGTTTTTTTTCTTCGAGGTGCCTCGTTAACACAGTTCATGTCTCCTTCAGCCATGCTGGTTTACAAAGTGCCACTTAAATGGGGCTAAGGAATTCACTGGAGATCTAGATTATACACCCACACCACCTTTGCCTTTGGTATCTTACTTTAGGGCTTGGTCATCACAGCCTACACATCCACTGTCTATAATTGACCTCTCAATTGAAACGGCTCCCACTCAAGTCTTGGTTTCTCATTGTGGTAGTGATGTTAAGATTCAGTATACAAAGGGCTTGTCCCATGGCTGTGAATTCGGGAATACTCCAGAACGCACCAGCCTATCACGTATCGTTAAAAGTTATTGATCTTTGTTCAGATGTACCCGGCTCTGTTCTGTACAACAATTCACCCCCTTTTCTGATTGACTGACCGTCACTGTCGGTTGTCACTCAAACCACAGAATTGTTGAAATTGTCCTTCCATTTTGTCAGTCGCTTCAAGTTAGGGGTGGTATGCTGTCAGTGTCAGGCTTATTTCTGTTCTGGAGTCATTTCCTCTGTAGTACGTAGAAAGTAGGGGACACGAGTAGGGTTATTTTACAGATCAAATTGTGTGGAAGGAAGTGGTTTGCAGAAATGTCAAAACAAATGGTGCAATTTTCTACTTGACCATGCATAGTGCTATGATTGGCATAGAAGCAATTCGGGTGGTGCCAATGCAGTTGGATGACACCCAACTTGAAGAACACCAGCTCCAGAATTTGAGATGAGAAGAGGTTGGACCTGAATCCTTTTTTGCAGCGAAGGGCATGCTTAGAATTGTAATGTGTGGTGGAGCAAAGGGCCATGTCTTGATAGATTCACAGCCTATTCACGTACATAATGTCTCACTCTAGTTAGAGACATTTTTTAATCAAGTCACTTTTGATTGGTGTCATGGCAACATCTGATAACCCTCATCCCCATTTGATGGAGTAGGTCAAAGGGTCGTCTGTAAGCAGGCGTATGAGGTTGTGTCTATGGTTACTGAATATGACTTATAGGTTCCCTGCCAAGGTAACTATGGCTCTGTCCCCAGGTAATGGATATGCCTGGGAGCGGATGTAGATTTTCAGTTAACATGCTTAATAAATCAAAGAAGTCATTTGTCACCTCCCCGATTATGAGATTGATTCTTTTTCCTAGCCCCGGAATGCCCGGCTCAGGCTCTTCAATTATGCCCAGGCCCTCCCAACTTGTTGTGTGTCTGGAGTTGCCTCGCAACATGCCTGTTTCTCGCTACACCTCAGGTTAGGGAGACGGAGACAAATATTGCCCATTGTTTATTAAGTGCTCAGCGGTTCCCAAGCTGCTGGTGTGGAATTGACACTGGCGACGGATTGCCGCGTGAAAGATGGATGCTCCCTGCCAAACCTGGCACGCTCTCCCTCTGTCACACTCTCCGTTGGAGACCGGTAAATAGATGATGGACCATGACTTTGTTTTTGTAGCCAGAATGATATTTGGAGACACTCGCCCTTCACAGGTGTTCTGTTAGTAACGGTGACGTGTTATGCAAAGACAGACTCCCCAACCCCCCCCCACACACACACACACACACCGGGCAGTAATTGCTAGTAGTAGGCTAGCGTTTACATGAAATATCATTAGGGCAGTTTTAGGAATTTTGGTAAGATGCCTTGTCTGAGACTACACTAAAAAGCAGACTTGTTTTTGTTTTCGGAAAATTGGGTTGCCGTCGAGGTGTCATTGCATGGGCAGCTTTCCATTTAGATCACTTTCATTGCTGCATCATCGTTGTCCGTATGCTAATTCCTCAAGGTTGCTCTGGACTTGAGACGGATCTACACAGCGATTGACTTTCTTTGTGTCCTTATAAAGCATATTAGAAAAGACGAGACACGCTCCATGGCTCTAACATCAAACACAAGGTGGCATCACCGGGGCATTCGTCCCCTACAGGGACAGACACCGCGGTCATCGCTATTGTTCCCCTGTTGTCCAGGGTCTCCCTAATTGATCTTTCTCTGGCCCATCCCAAGGTGCTGTGCTTTTTGGATCCACCAATGACCCAGTGAAAAATGGCTTTAAATGTGTTAGGCAGTAAATACATTAGGGAGGTATTTGCTGATGAGTGCCCAGATCAATATGTCCTTCCTAGTAAGCATTTTCGAGATTTATTGGAGGCCTCATAATGAATACCCGAGGCATGCTTGGGCCCTTGAGTCCTTGAACCCTGTCGGATGGTCGGGACCCAAAGTGAGACTCATCAGTTCAGTGCATTCCCCCGCCTGGCTACAGACTGCTGCTTTATTGGCCTGTCTTGCCTCCCATTTGCCTGATCACAAAAATAGAGCAATTCAAATAGACATGTTACAGGTGGGCAGCCGTGGAGGCCCTCAGATTTATCGCATGCTCTGTTCCGCCTCCGCCTTGTTGCTTCTGATGGCTCCGAAAATAGATTGCCTTCAGAAAAGCCTGGCTCCTCCTGAAACATGTCTGTCTGGAGGTTAACCTTTTTAATTGGGTTCCCCTTCCAACTGTGATGCATGCCGGTGGCTGGGTTGTAATGGTCGGGGCTGTATTTATCTTTAAGACCTTATAGGCGCCATATGGAAATGCAACGTGCCGCTATAGATCACATCCCCAGTGTGTGCCATCATTGGTGAGCATTAAGACAGTCTTGCTTCATCGGTTACAGGGCAGCAGTGGACATCCGTCAACAGTTACTGATGTTTACCCCTGAATAAGTGTCTGTTATCATAATTGAACTGGGCTCTGCCTCCTACTAAACAACACCCACATCACTGTGTATTCACACGGCACAGAAACCCCTTTAAACGCTGAAGAATATTTGTTAAGAATTGATAATCATTCTGCAACCCACACAGGATTGATGCTATTACACAGTGAGCAGATTTAATAGCTTCTCAAAGTCAGAGTTTTTTAATTATAACACAAGGAGGGGGAGAATAGAAATATTTTTAATGGAGGACAAGTATTGAGAACCTTTCGTCTGCTAATGGATTGAATTGGCTGAGAGCGTCTTCTTGAAGAAATCTTGATATCTCATATTGATCCCCTGTGGAGTTATGCATCTAGGTAGATGATCGGCCCACATAAATAGGAAAGCACATTTAAACATAGTCTTGGCCATAGCATTAATGACCATGAACAGCTTTTTCAGACACACCCGTAATGGCAAGTGAACATGATTCTGGATTGGCCTGAATGCTGTTTCCTTGGCAACAGGAGATAAACGGGACAGTATGGCATATCATTCCGTTACGAAAGCTCTTGTAGAGTCATGGTCTCCCTTCAGTGGGAGTTTAATATGTACATGAGTGACTCAACATGGTCTGTTCCAGGCATCACTTTCCCAAAGACCTTCTTGATCTCATCGGTTCACACATTTTTTTGAGTCTACTGTGTATGTTGTCCTCGACTTATCTTGGAATAAGGATAATTTTCTACCAATTTCACTGCTCTTGATGGAATGAAAACACAACACTCGAGTTACTTTAGTGTTGTGTTCTGCTTGCTTCCATTTTCTAGTTACACATTGGAGAACACGTGCTTGGCATGTCGTGACGTATTATTTAGTACCAAACAAACTAAGAGGTGATCTTTGAGCTGCTGGGTAGCTTCACTTCAATATCTCCTTTTTTTCCCATCTCCTGCGTTTTGAGTTGTCGCTACCCTCACCATCATCCTTTCATCAAAGGCTTTGATCAGTGAGAGTGAAGGATGGCTACCCTATGCAGGCTAATGAAAGGCACAGCAACTGCCTTTAATACAGCTGATATTGAAGGAGCACTGGGGGAGTATCTGGGTTCATTCCCCCGTCCCTCAGCACAAGCCTCAGGGCACTTATCAAAGACACACACAAAAAACAACACGAAATAGAAACTTTCATCTTCTTGCGTTGACAAAAGAGCTTAATTAACATTGGGAACGGAGTGAGTAAGCATAAAAAGTCTCTACTTTCCACCCCGGAAGTAACGTTGCTGCCGCTCACGTAACATTAGACGTTCCTCGTTTAGCCCCTGCAGCCCTTTCAGTAGACGTGACCCTGGCTCTTAATTGGAAAGATTATTTATGACAGTCCGGAGAAGAAGAAAAAAAGCAATTGAAAGATAAAGATCAATCTTCTCATCTCCTGAGCTCAGTAAAGCCACAGCCGAGTCTCTCGTTTTTGTTTAGCTCGGAGAGGACACGCACTGACATGAGAGGACACAAACCAGATTAAAAACAAAGGTTTACGTTGAATAGCTTTGGTCGGAGTGATCGAGCGGGTCTTCAGGAAACAGTTGGTCTGATAGCAGACATTTCTCCATGAACATTGCCGTTTTTAGCCGTGTTTCTTCATTTTCCTCCCTTGAGAGCATCCCCACAGGCAGTGCATCTGTTACCGCTCACTTTAGGTCACCACTGACCATGTCCAACGCAGCGACAGTCAAGCATGACTCGCTCCGCTTTTACTTGTGTGGCATTGCGCTGTTGATGTCAGGTGCACTGCAATGACACCCGGGTAAGACTTACCCAGAGACTTCTGGGTAAAACAAGTCAAAAGCCTAAATCAAAAGGCATTGAATGGATTTTGTGGCTCCAAGTCACTGAGTAGTGTAATTTCTCTAGAGTCAAATTTCCCCTTCATCTGAAGAAATGGGATTGTCAAAGCTTTTGTCCTTGTCGGTGATATGAGATGCCACATTGAACACAGATTGTTCACCATGGTTTTATGGATGTTCACTGTCGAGATTGAAAGCTGAAGTATTTGCTAGCAGCGGTGTTTTTTTGGATGTGTGTTGCTTCAACAACCTCCTAACATTACCCCGGCTTTTGCACTTAGTGGAATATTTGTGTCCTTCATCGGAATGCGGGCACAGCGAGATGTGCACATTCTGAAAGGTCTTATTAGTTCCAGAACACTCAAAAAATAGAACACGAATGCCTACAGCAAAACTGGGAGGTAACTCTTCACATTCCTGTTTCATTTAAATCATGACTCAGTGGTTTAGATAATCATTTTCAACCAGTGTCAATCATTGTGTGTTTATCATGGTTCCAACAGCACCGTTGAACCCTTAGGGCCCGAGGCCGCTCTTACAAATGTCCCATCATTTGATGGGAGTTATTCAGGCAGCATGTAATCTTGGTTTAGAAGGCCATGAAGTGCTGAAGCTGGAATGATATCAGAGCATTTACTCTTGGAAAATATTCTGATAAGCCCTCCCCTTTCCCATAATGTCACTGCTGAACAATGTTATGACATGAAAAATGCAGATTAGAACCAAAGTTGTAGTCTTAACAGTAATGATCTCTTCTAGGTCACATTTAGTGAAAGGATGGTAATAGATAAGGTGAATTAGAATAAATGAACATATAAATGACTAAGTCTACCATCTCTGTGGGGACTTCTAAATGGATCATCCTGACCTGCATGTGTCTTGAGGTGGTTTGGAGCCACGTCATGTCGTCCTAGTAGCCTGTTCTGTAACCCTGTCTGAGGGAAAACCACATCTTTCCCTGGTGTCCCTTTTAGTCTAATGGTTGAAGCTGGTTTTCGGCGTGTAACAAGAATACAAATATCAAGTTAACCAACATTCATTGGAAAGTCAGAACCATGGATAAATTGTAACCATTTTTATTTAAAAATATATGTTTTAAGGAAAAAAAGATCTTTTCAGTTTGCCACATCTTACCCACTATACATATATGAAAATTTACATATTACAATACAAAAGGAATAGGGAGGAGAAAAGCATTCAGTTTGCACAAAGAGGTTTTAAGGAAGGGTGTGGGGGGGTGAGTTCAGATGGTATAGAGGCAGAGTGGGGAGCAGGGCAATAGAATATGACAAGAGGAACCAAAAAACAGTTGACAAAGAGCCCAAGTGCAATTGGATGAATATAACTACAAATTGTGGATTTTCAATCACTTTTAACAAGCTGTATCTTCAACAGTGAGATGTCATTTAACAACACTTCTTTAAAAAAAGTATTCACTCCTTTACCTGCCCTTAGCTATTACTTGAGCAATAAGGCTTCTCCCTTGTGTTTGCTGAGCACCCACAGTAGGTACAACTCAATCCATCTCAGACTGACCTTTTTTTAAAGTTTTTTTTTGGGGGGGGGGAACATGCAAGACATTTTGGAAAGGCAAGAGTAAAAGCAGCGCTTAGCCATAAACAAAACAGAGACATCAAAGTAGAGATACATGGCTTTGGAATCTTGGAACATTGAAACTTCTTTCACATGATTTCAAACCATACCAATTATTATAAAACTGTCCTGTCTAACTTTGAAACGCCTTCACGATTTCCCATGACTCAGCCTGAACTCTTGAAATATCTCAGTGAAGATCTGCTACATCAGCTCTCAGAAACCAGACGTGGGGGCGACCCGGTGGCTCACCGGGTAAGAGCTCGTACCACTGAGACTTAAGGCCATAACACGGGACCTGGGTTCTATTCTGTCCCTGGCCATTTCCTGCATGTCTTCACCTCTCTCTTTCCCTGCTTTCCCATCTCTCTCTCCTGCTGTCTCTCTAAGTAAAGCCTTTTAGAAAAGATCTGGGATGGGCCTGTTTCAAAATCTGAAATGAGTATGTAAATCCCTCCAACACCTGATGGGTTTGCAACTTGGATGACAACATGATGCTATGAGTAGACCTACGATTAGACTCTAGATCTCCACTGTAGTAAGGTTTAGTAAGGTTTGAACCTGTCTAGATCTCCACTGTAGTAAGTTTTAGTAAGGTTTGAACCTGTCTAGATCTCCACTGTAGTAAGGTTTAGTAAGGATTGAACCTGCCCTTCACAGATGGCACTTCATCACACCCTCCAGGGAGCACCTCCGTTTAGCTTGCATTCTAACCCATCAAGTAGATTCTGGCAACCTTATCCCTCTCCCAAGCACTGTTCATTCAAAAGCATCTTTAGGATTCATAAACAACTTCAAAGGGTCTTTAGCTTTGTCGATGTCGGCCAAATCCAGAAGAAGAAAATAATAAAATGTAAAATAGTCCATTGAATTATTGTGTTGAGGCTCTAGGGTATTGTTATTTGGATCAGGGTATCAGTAATTCAGTGCTAATACTAAGTTGAGCTTGAACTCACTGTAATTGAAGTCAAGTCAGTATTTGTCATTCCCGTCTCTTTCCTTGTTGCTTATTTTGGTTCCATGGAATACCATTATCTGGCCTGAAAGAATTCCCATTGGCTTAGGTAAGATATTTACCCCGTTTGCTCCACTCCGTCTTTCTATAATTTCTCCCCTTTCCCCTTCTTTCTCTCTATATCTCTCTGCTCTCTCTCTCTCGCTCTCTCCCCCTGCCCCCCACCCCCAAACTGAGCACAAAGAGCTGCGTAGCTGCAGCGGCGGCAGCTTTAGTCGGATGCTAATGCACATCCTCTCCCTGCTGCATACCAATGTGTCCTGACCCAGCCGCGCTGTTTGCTTATCACAGGAGCTGCATTCGCTCTCAGGGGACATTCTCCACAGTTTAAACTTGCCTGCTCTTTACTAGGTTACTGTAGACATTTCTTGTGGCGTTCCCCTTCCTTTCTGCTTGAAAGGGACATTGTCAGTCAGATGTCACATCAGATAGCATGCTGATATAGAGACGTATGCTCTCGTTGGGAGTACAGGATGTTTCTATCTGCTCTTGTTTTTGAGTGGCCGTGCGAGCTAAATCTTGCTGGATCACTGGTGTGGGTGACAGAATATTAGATTATTTTTGCCTGGCCTTAATTGGTTCAATCTTGAGCCTGTCAGACCTGATTAGAGTCTATGCTGCATCGAGGCTGCTCCCCCACTGGACTCCTGGGAAAGATTTATTTTCAGTATGAAACAGTGTCTGCAAAGGCGTATAAGTTGTTCATTACTCCCCCTGCACTTGTCACATTCTCACATCCAGGAATCTCTTACCTTGGCTTTTGTGTGTGTGTGTGTGTGTGTGGCCCCTGGCATACAGTTGTGTGAATCCATAAATGATGATAAAGCAGGTTAAGTTGTTGAACACTACACAGTCACAGTGTCGATGGTATTTGAGAGTTGGAGAGACCATCTGTAGGTCATCTTGCGCCTTTGATATGCATAATGATGTAAGTGTATGCACATACGGGTTTGATAAATTCACACTTGATGTCCTGCTGAACGAGACATCCAGACATTTTTAACTAAGCGAGTGCTGCAGCATATTGGACATTAACCTTTCCACAAACAGTGCTAAGCTTTTAGTTTTAATGGGAGGTGATGGGCTACTGAATCAAATTAAACCTGGAAACGAGGAGCCTATCATTGGCATTCACTGACAAGATTTGACAGACCTTGCCAGCATCAGGGGAGGAAATGGTCACTTTTTACATAATTAGCAGCTGAGTGATGTTGAAATATTCGATTTTAGGGTTGAGGACCAATTCAAATTCATAGGTAATCCCAAAACAAATGTCAACCGTTTTTACAACCAGTTTATTTATTTGTCCAAAGTGATGTTTGTAAGTGATCTACAGTTTTCTTTCTCCTTCAAGACACAATACTTGCTAATTAATTTCAGCATTATTCAATAGTTTACTTTTAACTTTGATCAACATTTTGGCTGGCAATTTCCTCCTGTCGCTGAATATAGTGACTACTAATGTGGAGACAAATCTCAGTTTACCGTTTTCCGTTGAGAATGATTGCCCTAGCTTCATATGAACAACCTTGCATTCATAGAAAAATAAATTTGTGAATATCTCTACATCATCTCTTAACTGTCAAATCCTCTACTAGTCATCTCAGCGTTCAAAAACTCCCATAGATTTTCAAAGCTATCTCGTAGAAATTATGCTATTTATATAAACTGGAAAAAAGCAAAAAACAAACCCTGTATCATCTGAAATGGTCAAATGGCAAAACCATAAACTGCAGGAATAAATAGGAGTTCATACTTCACACTCTTTATAAGGCAGCTGCTGACATTTGCACTGCCCATAGCCGTTGATGATGACGAGTGCCCCTTCCTCGTGACTGGGTTCGTACTCATTGTAGGGCACCTGCGTGGCCAGGTCCGCCATTGGCTGCCTCGGCTGGGTCCTCATCTGCCGGCGGTTCTGGATGGCCGAGCAGTGTCGTATCCGGCGCAGGGTGGGGGGGCAGCACTTCCGTGAGATGTACACAACGAATATGATGAGAAAGAAGGAAAACAACAGGGCCATAGTTCCAATGATGACCCTCTGAGTGAGAATGGTATTGTCCGGCTCCATGAAGTCGTCCGTGACCTGTTCCCCTTCCACTGTTGTGGTCGCCAGGGCGGCGCGTGGAGTTTGAGTCGTTGTGGTCATGGTGGTCACCATTGTAAAGCTCCCCAAATCCTCTGCATAGAAGTCCGTTGGGGTCTGCTGCATAATTCCGAACAGGGAGCTGGTGACCTCTGGGGTTGTGGTGGCGTCCGTGGCTGTACTTACAGTCTGAACAACTGGCGCCGAAAAATTCTGACAAAGTTGGAATCCGTAAACGGCATCCAGTATCTCCTCGCCCTGGGCGTACTCAGGATTGTGGCACAGAATAGAATGTTCCCATCTTCCCTTGAAGGTGCTGAGCCAAGTGGCCAGGGAGCAGATCCTTTTGGTACATTCCCAAAGGTTGCTGGACAGCCCGATGGTGCTCAGTGACTGCCACATATCCATGACCAGGGGATCCAGGCTGCTTAGTTTGTTGTTATCCAGCAGCAGGATCTTAAGGTTCGGCAGCGTTTCGAAAACGTCAGGCGTCAAGACCCGGATCTCGTTGCCTGTGAGGTCCAGCTTCTCCAGGGTGGTCCAGGTCCAATCCATGCCACAAGTTAGGTTGCTGATCTTGTTCCACTGCAGATAGAGGAACTGGAGGGCAACCAGTCGTGGGAAATGGGCCAAGTTGATCTTGGTCAGCTGGTTGTGTTCCAAGTGGAGCTCTCTGAGCTTGATGAGCCCCGCAAAGCCGTTCCGGGCCAGGCTCCGGAGCCGGTTGTTGCTGAGGCCCAGGTACTCCAGGCTGCGGCAGTCCCAAAACGCCCGTACAGGGGTGGTGCGCAGGGAGTTGGAGCGCAGGTGCAGGATCTGGAGCTTCCTCAGCCCGTGGAACAGCTCTGGCTCCAGTGCTGTCATCTGGTTGAAAGACAGATCCAGGATCTGGAGGTTGATGAGGTGGATGAAGGTTGTGTTGGGCAGCTTGGTGATGCGGTTGGAGCTCAGGTTGAGGTCCTTCAGTTTATACAGCCCCTGGAAGGCGTCCTCCTGAACCGTTGTGATCTGGTTGTGGTCCAAATGGAGCCAGGTTAGCTGGCTGAAGCCGTAGAATTGGTCGGGGCTCAGCTCGGTGATGCTGTTGTGGCGCAGTGACAGCCCAAGGGCTCCCTTGTCCACGCCGTCTGGGGGCGCCTGAAGCCCCTGGGTGTCACAGTAGAACTGCAGGTCCTCACAGCGGCATTTCTGAGGGCAGGTTGTGCACGACGCAGGGGGCGGCAGGCACAGCAGCATGCTGATCACACACAGACACAGGGCCGCTGGTGTAGGTCCCACCAATGGCCACCTTGAATGGAAACCTGGATGGATTCAAAGATAAGAAAATAAACCGAGGGGAGGGAAAGCTAATCTCTGTAGAACACTTAATGCTGATGTGAATGCTTTGAGGTGATACGTTTTTTTTTCTTTCCCGAGTGCGCAGTTTTTTTTTCTTTGCTCTCTCGTTCTCTCTCTCTCTCTCTCTCTCTCTCTCTCTCTCATTCATTCTTCTTGACGGTCTTCTAGAATTGTACATGTCTACAGCACATCACAGTTGTGTAATGAGTATGAACAGAAGTGTTGGTGATTGTGGGCAGATTCGTTTTTTAAACAGCAAGGTCACTTGAGAATCAAGCGTGTGTGCATTTAGCTGGTGATATAGTACACTTTTTCCACCCTCCTTGATCGTTACTGGTCAGATAATTTTTCTTCCATTTCTCCGACATGCCGTAATTGGATTTGATTGGTCAAAGATCGGCAGGTTCCTAACCTAATTTAAACGACTAATTTGCATACATTTTTCGACTCAATGATTTCTTTGTATATACTTTCTCAACGTTTCAAATGTGTGTCTGGAATGAGACTTCTTAAATGCGTCTGTCGTTCCAACTCACCAACAGGGAAAGGGGGGAAAGCAAATACGGCGTTAGAAGTAAATAAATAGGGCTTAAATAACTATTAGACAACAGCCCCCCTCATTCTGACTCGTATTCTCCTTTCTATTCAAGTCCAGACCCGCCTGATTGAGAAGCTAACTTACCCATTCTTTTGTGCACATCGGTGGCTGCATTCAACTGTCCTTTTCCACAGACCCTTGAAGCAGCCAGATGGAACAGAAATCCAAAGGGAAAAAACCCTTTTGAGTGAACACAAAAGGAACGAAGCTCTTCTGAAATAAAGCAATGCTGAGCCCACCCAATTGAAATAGAATCTGAAATTCCATGTCCTGGGATGTTGCTGTTCTTAGTAGTCCTCTTCTTTTTTTTTCTTGTTCTTCCAAATTCCAGATTAAGGAAACGGTCGCATTTCTTTTCCTCTCCTCTTCCCAGGAATCCTTAATTATTTGATTTTTTGACTTGCCGATTTGCATCCGGAGAGACCGTGGCTAACGCAGCCCCCCGCTCCTCACTGGGTCCCCCGTCTCCCTTCCTCCGCAATGATGTCAGCTCAATTGGTTAATTGCAGATCAAGCGGTCCCCTTCCATGACTGGGGGGTCCTCCGACCCTAACTTGTTGATGGCAGCTTGGAGACCCCGCGTCCGTGGCCAGCTCTGCCTCGGCACAGCCTCGCTAGCGCAGTGCACGGAGCTCTCGCCTGCGAGCACACAGACGCAGAGGAAGAGGGGAAAAAGCGGAGGAGAGGGCTCGGGATGTTATTCTGTGCTTTTGTTGCAGCCACTCACCACTACAGAGTGGTGGCAGCCTGGCGTCGATCATCTGTGCCGTTTCTCTCTCTCTCGCGCGCGCTCGCCCCGCTCGCTCCCTCGCTCCACCTCGCGCTCGCTCTCTCTCGCTCTCTCTCTCTCTCTCTCTCTCTCTCTCTCTCCCCTGCTCCCTCAGTCTCTCTGCCTTTGCACACTTGCTCGCAAGCCTCATTCCTCCTCCCTCTTCTCCCCCCCCCCTCCTACCCACATCTTTTTTCTCTCTCTCCTACTGGCTCGTCACCATCAGAATATTGATATCTCCAACGTGTTGCGGCAGCTCACTGTTGAAATGAACCAGGGCTGTAAATCTGAAGCTCGCCTGCATGTTGTCTTTGTGTCTGCCGTATACATACAGACTAGTCACATTAAATACAATTAATAAACAAACAGCCATTTTATGAGGCTCCGGACTATAGAGGAGAGGTGAAGAGGAGGGGTTGAAGAAAGAGCAGAAATGTACTGCAAAGCCCCATTTTTTTGGTTGTAGCTGAAGTAGGCATGTTTGAGTGTGATACATAATTCACACGTGTCCCAAGAGCAGAGCTTTTAATGTTTGAGCACAGGCATGTGCGGTATGACCAGCTGCTCCTGGATTCTATTTGAACGACTTTGAATGTGTAATAGACTGAGGCACATTCCGAGCTTGGTAATGTGAGGTTAAAGATGAGATTGAAGTCATCAAAATGTCATCCAACCAATTTGACAATTAGCAGCCGTTTTCTTTCTTTTTGAGAGCACGGCGCAGAGAAGTGGATTTTTGATTTGTTGTCTCCGACTGCAGACTGCCTCCATTCATGTTTCGAGCAGTCCAGCATCTTGAAGGGTGCAACGTCAAGAATGACGTCTTGGTTCTCCTCTTTTTCTCTCCCCCCCCCCTCTCTCTCACTGTCTCTCTCTCTCTCTCCCCTCTCACTCTCTCTTTATTTCTCTCCGTCTCACTCCCCCTCGAGATCCTCTCACTGAAGCTTCTTTATCTATTGCCCCTTTAGTCACACCCCTACTGTGCTGACCCCCGCCCCCCCCCACCCCCTCCTACCCCAGTACACACACATTTTCACTAGAATCCAGTAGGCTGTCGACCCTTAAAGCCAGATTTAATGAGGGGTATTCAGACCAACCAATTCCAGAGCACCAGGAGAAATCAGTATAAAAAGAGATATCATGGGTTTTATGTGTCCCTAGCACTCCTATCCTTGCCCCCCTTACCCTCCCCCAACTCCCCCTTCCTCCTATTGGACTCCTCTAAGTGGAGAGAGAGGGGGAGGAGGGGAATTGCTCTCTGGTGTTTTGTTTTCAATGGCACCTGTTAGCCCAATGGGGTTCATGACCTTCTGCATGATACTTGAACTTGATTTGTTGTGATTGCAGTGGGAGGGGCCCACCGTCTCCCCACTGCCACCCCTCTGTCATCCATTTTGTTTTATCGCTGGGTTGCACTGATGACCTCCTTACATTATGACATGAACGAGCACATGAATATTCAACTATTTCCCCTTGCACCGGCCTTTGATGTGTCTCATGCTTTGTCTTGTCAAAACGGCGTCTTGAATAAGGAGCACCATGCATAGTGGTTCAGACCAGGGGTTCTTTTTTCAGCAACAGAATGGTTACTCCATGCTAATCGCCTTTGACTACGCGTAAACGACCCAATACAACCAACTGCTAAGCACATTTGCTTTAGTCTATTGTCACCTGTGCTGACAGAACTCTTAAAGGTATCTTGAAATAACTTTAAAGTAAAAAAATAAAAATATATATATATATAATCTTATGTTAATCGGCTGAATCGCTCTCTAAGGGAAACCTGCTTTCCATATTCGACAACTCAGGCACCGGTGCTTTGCACTTCACAGACTCTTTGAAACACACATGTTGTTTGTAGTCGTGGCTGCGAATTTCTGGGTCACCTGACTCGAGTGCGTTCATGTCATCCCTCTGTGTGGCGGACTGCGAGCCCCAATGGGATGTCTCCACAGAGTGTGAGGGAGGGGTGTGGGTGGGGGGTGGGGGGGGGTAGGGAGACTCTTGTCTCAGTCGATATGATGTACGCTCCCTGGAGTTAGCTCGTGCTCGCTCGTCCTAATCTGAATCACCAAACGCCGTCACAGAGAGGAGGAATATCCCAGAGCTCTGATTGTGTCTCCAATTAAGCGAACGAGCTGCGAGTGGAATCAATATCAAAGAGCTGCATGATCATTTGGCCCGCAGAGGACACTTTTATTTTCATTTAGTTGATATCCCCACAATCCCAGGGACTATTCTGCCGGTGCAAAAGTGACATGCCCAAATCCGTCCTCGGGGAGAGAGAGCGAGAGAGGCAGCGGCGGGAAGAGAGGAAGGGAGAGGAAGGGAGAGGGGACTTTAGCAGAGAGGCTGGAGAGAGACACCATCCCTGTCACAGGAAGCAGCAGCACCTAAGGAGCAGCACTCGTGATCAGGGCTCGAAATTGGCACCCGCCGAGCGCCAATGGCGTGTAGATTTTTGGGCTGGCGATTAAATTGTGTCTGATGCCCCGCCACTTGGCGGGTGAAATTGCGGAGTACAGCTCCCGACTACCGCGCCCGTCATGGTTAATAAAAGCATGCAACGCCAACACGAACAGTTGTGCGCGCATCTAGGTGGCAGAAAACGGTGAAGATAGCCTTTATAACCGCTAGAGAATGACACGGATAATACAAATAGTTAGATTTAAAAAGACAAAAAAGGTCGAGGATGACAGCATTTAAGAGAGAAAACTTCCCCATCGATCTGTCACATCAGAATTTTGATTTGGGTCACGAAAGTCTTGAAAGTGTCTTTGAGTGAGTGCGTCGCCAGATAGACCGCACAGTCTAGGCGGCAGGTTTGTTACACATAACTTTTTTTAAATTAAATATATTTGTATTAGCTATGTTGGATACTGTCCTCCTTTCCTACTCTTTCTTCAATGCCTAACGAATCTATCTCTTGACCCTGTATTTATGCTTGAGCAGCACTGGTTGAAGCCTGAAAATATTGTAAACAATTTCTGCATATGTGCAGGTATAGCAACGCTAGTGCTAAATAACTATTTAGCTGGTCGGCTCCACGGCCGGGTAAGTAGGGCTCGTGAGACACCTCACCAAAAGAACGATGGGGAAGCCACTTGTCTAGCAGATTAAGACATGTTCGTATGTATCTATCTTAAAGTAACCTCAACTTTCATAGACTTAGCTACGATGCTAATGCTGAAGGGTCGCTGATATCGCATAGCGTCGTTGCTAAAGTGTGATGACGTTGTGACTGTGTATGTGAGAGACACGTGAATGACAGAGTCGGAGGAAGAGCAGGGAAAGGAAATGCAGCTGAACGAACCTACGCTGCGTGTTTGAAATAGCGTAAAAAAAAATCAGGATAAAGTGTCTAAATTAGTCTTTGTGTGGGAAACACTGGATGCGAAGACCAAACCTCATGGACAAGGACAACCCATCTCACATTGAGCAAGAGTAGGCCTAGTAGTAGGCCCCTGGAACCCCCTGAATTAATACATTGTTTCAAAAAGTAAAATTGGTTTATTTTGTCCATTGAGTGATTTAGAATGATATTTAAATCATAGGTAAAGGTTGTTTATGTCAAACAATGTTAGAGTATGTCTGAAATGGCAGGTTTAATTTTGGCTGGTAAAAAATATTATTGGCTGGTAACTTTTTTCATCTACCAGCCATTTTGGCTGGTAAGCCAAAAAGTTAATTTCGAGCCCTGCTCGTGATCCTGGGATGGAAGGAGGTGACATACAGGCACGACTGAAATAGGATGGAGGGTGAGGAGAGTGAGCAGGGTGAGGAGAGTGAGCAGGGTGAGGAGAGTGAGCAGGGTGAGGAGAGTGAGCAGGGTGAGGAGAGTGAGCAGGGTGAGGAGAGTGAGCAGGGTGAGGAGAGTGAGCAGGGTGAGGAGAGTGAGGGCGCGACAGAACGCAGGCCAAAAGCGCACAGCCACAGCGCAACGAGTTTCTGCGACCAACCGGCACAAAATCAGCAGATTAGTACCGACGGGAGCTCCCTGGCCTCCAACAGTGGACCCCCTGGTGGAGCAGGGGGAGGGGTGGGTGGGGGACATGTTTCATTGGCTGTCAGAGTACTACTGCCAGTGAGATGGTGACGGGTCTGCCTGAGGCCTTGAGCCTCTCTCCCTTCGCTCTGACTGTCCGGTTCCTTGACTTTCTCCCCGTCTTTGCTTCCTTCAGAGATGTGTGTGCACCATGTGACCGTGCTCCCCCCCCCCGTCTGTCTGTCTGTCTTACCGCCTGTGTCCAGTGGTTCTGCTGTACCGCCTGTGTCCAGTGGTTCTGCTGTGCCGCCTGTGTCCAGTGGTTCTGCTGTACCGCCTGTGTCCAGTGGTTCTGCTGTGCCGCCTGTCCAGTGGTTCTGCTGTGCCGCCTGTGTCCAGTGGTTCTGCTGTACCGCCTGTGTCCAGTGGTTCTGCTGCTCAGCCGTATGACTGGTGGGGGAAAGCCCCCGTGCCTCAGTGCTGCGGCTCATGATGAACTGTTTCTGCCCTCCATGCAGGGCATCCAAGCCCTGGTATGCCCTCCCAGTGCTTCATGCATGACTGGGTGGGCCCCCCGGTGGGGAGGGGGGGGGGAGCAGAGCAAGTGGCATTACGGTGGCTATACTTGACTTTGTCACATAACCATTTTGTCAGCGGAGGCAAGGCAGAGGTGCCGTCCAAATAGAATCGATGGATTGAATACGTTGGGACTCTTTCCGTCGCCGTTCCACAGCTGCCACTCTTTGTTTCGTTCATTTCAATGTGTCCGTCTCTATCTCTCTCTTCACCTGCCCCGTCTGTTCCTCATCATAGCTGATGGAAAAGCTCTCTGTCTTGTTTGTCACAGGCTTATATCGGATGGCCAACGGGGCTGTTTGTTTTCAGTCTGTAATGGGTTTGGACAAAGATGCTGGTCCATATTCATCAGCCAGCCATGTGACTTTGAGTTGTCTTTCGTGGTGAAGTGGGAATTAGGAGGCGAGGCTCCAGCGTCTAATCCCTCTTCCTTGTCTGGGTTTCAGGCGGGCAGGAAGGACAGGAGCGATGCCCTGAACACGGCCATCGACAGGATGACGAAGAAGACCCGAGATCTGCGTCGACAGGTTTGTTTTACTCCTCTTTACTCGCCCCCCTGTCCTCCCTCTCCCTCCATCTCGCGGCGGGGTAAAGGTTAACGTCATCAAGCACAACCCCCCCATTGATTTTTATGTTACCGGGCCATTAATGTAAAAAATATTTTGTTTCCCTCGCATCGCCAAAGAGGCTTTTTATGTTGTCCTGTCGCACAGCTAATATAACTGTCCAGCTGTTCCTGTGTTACTCTGTCAATGCCTGCCTAGGACTCAGAGGTGGCCGTGCTTCATAGAGCAGCAGGCATACACGCATGCAGTCTGTTCTCCAAACAGTCCCATAAAGTGTGTGTGTGAGAGAGAGTGCTTATGGGAACGTTTGTCTTTAACAATGCGTGTGTGCTCCTCGGCACAGCTGCGCAAGGCCGTGATGGACCACGTCTCCGACTCCTTCCTGGAGACCAACGTCCCTCTGCTGGTGCTGATCGAAGCCGCCAAGAACGGCAACGAGAAGGAGGTGAAGGAGTACGCCCAGGTGTTCCGCGAGCACGCCAACAAGCTCATCGAGGTAAGCCCCGCTCACCTGCACCCCCTCCGTCAGCAACAAGCCCTTCATGTCCGGGTTATGGCCAGGCATCAATACACAGGCTATGCCCGGCTCAACACACACACACACACACACACACACACACACCTTCTCAAGACTGCGATGTTGCGCATCAGAGGAACAAAGGCCTGTAAAAAAAATAAACAAGCTTAGATTCTATTGCGTTTATGAAAGCATAAATCACCTCTGCTATTTGTCATGGTATACTGAGACTGTGTGTCAGGGCATGACTTAGCCGTATTTCCTCACCCTCTCTGGCACACGCACACACACACACACACACCTCCATGACAGTGACTAAGTCAGCAGGCTCAAGCCTAATAGCAGCCTTCTGAAAATGGAAGAGTTTACCGTCGTGGGCAGACAAACACAGCATTTGTATGGACGGTCACAGCTGTGAATCAGATGTGAAACCCAGACAGAGGAGCTAAACTTGGCCGTGCCCAAGGTTAAGTGCCGCCTCGGGGGAAATGTATTCATTGTCTCAACAGTTGGATATCCTATATCTTATTGACAGGGTACACAATAGTAGCTACTCACGCCTGTCGCGCCTTCCCCGGAATGATATTCCGACAGACGAATGTCTTTTTATCGTTATTTTTTGTTGTTGCGTCTCTTCCTTCCGAACCTCCCTCTTGTCTGTCTCCCCTACTTCAGCTCTCTCTCTCGCCCCTTTCTCTCCCTCTCTCTCTCTCTGGCCATTTTCATTTCCTTAATAGAGGAGCCTCTCATGTGGAATGGCCGGGGCTTTTAAATCTCTCAGAGAGAGGGAGAGGGAGACAGGCCGAGAGACACAGATGATGAGAGAGAAACGGAGAGAGAAATAGGGGACCGACAAAGGAGCGCCGAGAGAGAGATGGATAGAAGGGGGGGGAGGAGGGAGGGAGAGTTGAGTCGTCGGGCAGTGACAGACTGACAGAAACATTAGCTGTCCTCATTAGCACTCCTCCAGTCCTTCCCCTGAGTGGCCCTGCCAGAGCGTCATGCGTTGACATTTGGAAGTGACCTCCCCCCCCCCACCACCACCACGAGCGGCTGGCCCCTAGTGTCGCTGCGTGGGTTAGTTGGTGGAGGAAGGCGAGGGGGAGCACAGGGAACCCGGTGGTGCATCACAGCAGTGGGGAGGGGCGGGGGGGGGAGTAGGGTCCGAGGGCCCAGAGTGGCTCCTCGGGGCCAGGGTGCCTGCTCTGGAATAAGAGGATGACACAACAGGCCTTCCCTGACGCTTGGCTGCCCTGTCTGATCAGCTCTGACACCACGCAGAGATGGAGGGAGGGGTGGGAGGGTAGAATGACACACTGTAACCAACATCTGCTCCATAAAGCCCATGCTGGATTAGAGTGACTATGGGAGGGTGTTACAGCGAGGGGAGGGAGATTGGAAGCCTGGGTATTGGGATTTATCAGGATTGACGCACTGGTAATGTGTGTAGGGAAAGCAACAATGGGACGGATATTTAGATAATCTGGAAAGATACGAAATCCTTGTTACTGTGGATTTGGAAACATTGGGGACTGCATCACACATTTCATTTGTATGCGCGCTGTGTGGCGCGCACACACACACACGCACACACACACCCACAGGACAAATTGGGATAAAGTGGGAAACCATGTGTGGTTAGGTGTGAGCTTAGTGAGATTAGAGTGGGGATGTGATCCAGATGTTTTGCCCAACTACCCCGTTATGTAGTTCCATGAGAAACCAGTTTATGCTTCTATCATTTAATCAGATTTTCAAACAATGTAATCTCATTAACGTCTGCGTATATTACCACTAACTGGCACGGCGACGGCCGCCACCATGGTTACGGTCTCCCATTTCCCGCTCGGTGTGTAGGAGGCCAGGGGGAGCACACCCCTGGAAGTGTGTGTGTGGAGGCTGGAGCGTATCGATCTGTACCCAGCATCCTCAACATGAACCCAGTGGCCCCAGCCGGTGTGCTTTGCATAGGAATCCACCTCTACAGGAGGGGAGGGTCTCCACCTCTACAGGAGGGGAGGGTCTCCACCTCTACAGGAGGGGAGGGTCTCCACCTCCCCCTCCACCTCTACAGGAGGGGAGGGTCTCCACCTCTACAGGAGGGGAGGGTCTCCACCTCCCCCTCCACCTCTACAGGAGGGGAGGGTCTCCACCTCTACAGGAGGGGAGGGTCTCCACCTCCCCCTCCACCTCTACAGGAGGGGAGGGTCTCCACCTCTACAGGAGGGGAGGGTCTCCACCTCCCCCTCCACCTCTACAGGAGGGGAGGGTCTCCACCTCTACAGGAGGGGAGGGTCTCCACCTCCCCCTCCACCTCTGCAGGAGGGGAGGGTCTCCACCTCTACAGGAGGGGAGGGTCTCCACCTCTACAGGAGGGGAGGGTCTCCACCTCTGCAGTAAAATACATCAGCAGCCATTGAAACCAAGGAAGGGGCGTCCCAATTGGATATTCCCACAGCAGAGTTTCCAGCTCAGCCTTCCAGCCATAGTCTCTGCTTCTGCCCCCCGCGCACACACCTTTCTAGTCTGGCCATGTATGACTGTGCTGGTCTGACCAGACAGGCATAAGGCATGGAACTGACACATCCACCAGCTAAGCATGTCGATAGACATCACACCTATACTAAAGAACCTGCTAGAATTTCCGCCCATCACACTCTCACCTATCAAGCAATCTAACCAAGGCTTTTGGCCGGGAGCAGGAAACACACACACATAGATAATCTGTTCACATGTCAGTCATGTGTCCACATTCAGAATGTGAGAATGAAAGTCAGTGTAGTGACACAGGGGGGCGGGGAGTGATGGGGAGGGCAGGCGTGGGTGGGCGGGGGGGGGTTGGGGGGCTCTTCCACTTGCTAGACAATGAATCACCCAGGGCGAAAAGATGGAATTCAAGCCAAGTCCATGCCTTGATAGAGAGGCATAAAATCATTTATTTTATTTTTTTAGTCGTGTTAGGAAAATTGCCAATTCCTATAGTTCTTTTGTTAAGACTACATTCCCTCCAAATCACTGTACATCCTTTTGGGATTACTTATGTGAAGTAGCCATTACAATGCGGTTCCACTTCATGCTTCGGGCCTTTTTCCATTCAGCACAGAGGATCCTACACATTCTACTGATTTGTTCACATTTCCCGTTGCTGTCTGAGCTCTCTGAGTGGAGCTGCCAACATTCTGTGGAGACAACATGCCAGTGTGCGTTCACCCCAGAGAAAGATCTATCTGATAGGCTCTTCTACTTCTCCTCCCTCTGTCTGTCTGTGTCTGTCTGTCTCTCTCTCCCTCCCTCTGTTGCTCGCTCTTGCTCAGCCTTTTATAGCAATGTAATGCATCATTTCAGAAGCTGAATAAAAATAGAGTGGGCTTGCACAGTGTTGCTGCCTCAAGGCCATGTTCTTAAAGGTTCCAGGCCGCTCAGGGGAGGTGGAGGTTTGAACAGGCAGAGGAGAGAAGCCATGTGCAGCCGGGAACTGGAGCCAGGCAGGCCCAGACAGACAGAGAGGAGGGGAGGGGGGGGGGAAGAGACAGAGAGAGGAGAGACAGGGAGAGGGGAGAGACAGGGAGGGGAGAGACAGGGAGGGGGAGAGACAGGGAGGGGAGAGACAGGGGAGGGGAGAGACAGGGAGAGGGGAGAGACAGGGAGGGGAGAGACAGGGAGAGGGGAGAGACGAGAGACGGGAGAGGGGAGAGAGACAGGGAGAGGGGAGAGACAGTGAGAGGGGAGAGACAGGGAGAGGGAGAGAGACAGGGAGAGAGGAGAGATGCGGGGAGTGAGACTTTGCTGGGTAGTCTACGATGATCCGTGCGATCGATCACTCTGTGATCGCTCGTCTCTAGCACTGTCTGAGAGTCTCGTTTTCTCTCTCGCTGTTTTATTTTCGCTCGCGACCTTTGGAGCGCGCTATTGTGGGGAACAGCCAGGGAGAGGGACATATGCTGCAGCTGCTTCAGTGTTTGTAAATGATGCTGCGCATCCAATTCATACACTCTTCTCCTGACAAATGGTAGCTATTTACCTTGATTAGACACGACAGAGGGAGTAGAGTTAAGAGTCAGGATGCAGTGGATTTAGATTTGATATGCACTGTTTGTCTCTCTCCCCCCCTCCCCCCCACCCCAGTCTCAGGAGAAAAGTGTGCCAGCAAGCAGTTTCAAGCCTGTGTTGATATTCGCAAAGAGCTACAATGTTCAGTGCAAGCAGTCATCCTCCCATGACCAGACAGTCTGTTCTGACTCTACCGTGTGTGTGTGGGGGGGGTTACAGGAGCCTCTGTCTGGCACCACAACATGTCGGAACCAAGATATGAGCCCCACCCGGCGATGACCATCGAGCCAGCGAATCCCCAGGAACCGAATAATCTGTAGCGTGTAACAAGGTGGTCCGTGTCTGACGCCACGGTCGAGCACACACTGGGTTGAGCCATGGCTGTCACGCCCCCCTCTCTCTCCGACTGCACACGCTCGTTTAGTGTGACGCGTGTGCAGTCGGGGAGAGAGGTGTGAACGCACCTCCTTTCCAAAGTTCAGGCAGGGAGCAACACGTAAGTGGAGCCACCCGACCAGTGGCATGGCGACCAGTGGCATGGCGACCTGTGGCACGCATGACGTCAGCATGGTAGTGGTCACTGCTCGTCCTCTGTCTGGGCTCTCTGGGCGTGCTGGCTGTTACCAGCCCAGGCCAGGGTTTGACTTGAGTGCATCTTGGATGTCTTAAC
This sequence comes from Mallotus villosus, assembly GCA_903064625.1. NCBI lineage: Eukaryota > Metazoa > Chordata > Actinopteri > Osmeriformes > Salangidae > Mallotus > Mallotus villosus. The sequence goes on along the minus strand of CAEFZP010005814.1, from coordinate 382,360 downwards.
GAAGGTACATTCTCTACCTCTAGCTATATTGCCATCCCACCACCCACACCCACACCAACACTCATTATTGATGAGTTATGTACACAAAATTGCCGTGATTTACAGATCGATCGTCCCATTTCAGGGCATTGGATATTTAGGTACAGGCCAGATAACCTGTGATTTTGTGACTAATAACTCAGGACGTATGGCTTCCCACTGGGGTAGTTCCTCCCCTGAACAAATGTGTTCAATCTACTGGAGTGAATTTAGAGTAATGGAATATATCAACTGAAATGTTTAGCGAAATAGAATTAATACAATTCCAAAGCTGTTAGGACCTGGTCCATTAAATGGTTCTGTAATTTACTTACATAAAAGCTATGCTTGTTTCAATTATAAGTGACATGTCAGGAACAAACTTATGGAAGGAATTGATTTCCTTTGCAATAACCACTGATGCACCTGGTCCATTACCAACCATGTGTTAATTTAAACAGATGCATTTTGATAGATTTTACACTGAATCAGTCGCCCGAACACTACTCCCCCTCCCCGCCTCTCTCTCTCTTTGTCTCTCTCTTTGTCTCTCTCCGTCTCTGACTCTCTCCCATTCTCTCCGACACCCTGAGTGACTGGCGTGATCGACCGCATGGCAAATGGAATGCCATCAGTCTCCTCCCGGGCAGGGTTTTGGTCAGGTGTCGAGAGAGTCGGGGGCCGTGCGCGTTGCGTGTTCCCTGGCGCCCCCGCTGTCGAGGCCCACCGCCCTCCATACGTGACCCATTAGGGAACCTGATCCCTTCCCATGTTGTGGTCGGGCGGGCGAGCTCCACGTCGATGCCGTGTGGTCACCCCACGTGGAGTCTCTGCTTCCAGTGGCTTGGGCTTTTTGTTTGTATGTTTGCACGGCTCCCCGGCCGGTTCGATATGTTTACATCAATGTCCTACCAGCTCTCAGGCCTAAGTGCCTGTCACGGGAGCCCAGGAGTGTACACATGCATGACTTTAATGTTTCAGCAGCAGTCTCCACAGACGAGCATGCATGTTGAGCGCTTCAGGAGCGGGAGGGGAGGAGGGATGGAGGAGGGGGAGGGGGGAGGGGGAGGGGGAGGGGGGGGGGTCCTTTAGAGACTCTCAGCCACTCCTGTAGTCAGTGGTGCGTTCACTACCAGTGCTCTGGGCCTCGCTCACTTAAACTCCACACTTTAGGCTCATTTTCCACTTTTTCTTTGGATAGGCAGTTTCACCTCCCATTGAGGTGTGTGAAAGTCATTTTGGGGGAGTGAAACTGGACAAATACTAAAGGCAGTGAGGCATTCCTCACCCAGTCCTGTTTTGGCATACTAGCCTATAGCCCAGCATATTGTGAAGCCAACACCTCCTGTTCAACAAATGGCAATGTTTAAATTCTATGATCTAAATTTGGTGACCATAAGTATGTTTCATCCTCCTCCTAGAAAATGCAAAATGGTTTGAAATTGCAAGTGTTGGAGGGGGGTGGTTGATTTGTTGGTCAATACAACTAAATTTACTCTCAAACTATAAACGCTGGCAGTGGGGGAGCAGCACTTGCTGAGCTCAGCACTCTGTGCTTTCACCAGGCGGCTGGCTTTTTCAGAGTGTCAGGAATATTGGCCTCTCTGACTCTGGGGGGGTAATGCCACAGTGGCAGCCTGGTGATTTAGTCACTGAGCCCATCCTCTCCCCTCAACGGTCACTGCCCAAGGAACTTGGAGAAATTAACTATTCTTGTAAAAAAAAATATATATATATATATATATACAGTATATATTTATTTATTTATAAATAACATATTTTCCTTTTTGGAGACAGCCAGCATTTGTTTCCTCTCACCTCTCTGCCTCCCCAGCTATTCCTTCATACAGTTTCAGCAGCTTTTTAGAGGAGGCGTGCTCTGTGTTCCACCGTGCTCTGTGTTCCACTGTGCTTGATAGTGTTGGTGAGCAGCTCTGTCGCTTTGTGGACAAGGAAAGCTGTCTGCTCTCTGGCAGCCTGGCAGTGCTGTCGTCCCTGACTGTCTTCTCTGACTGTGTTCTCTGACTGCGTCTTCCTGTGAAGCCTGCCTGTGTCAGCCCCCCCCCCATGCGCCTTGTCAGTAGTGCTCTGAGCGTTGTTGTTTTACGATGTGTGTCTTTCTCTTTAGGTGGCCAACCTGGCATGCTCCATCTCCAACAACGAGGAGGGTGTGAAGCTGGTCCGCATGGCTGCTTCCCAGCTGGAGGCCCTGTGCCCTCAGGTACCGGCCTCTCTGCCCAGCCCCCACACACACTCACCTCTCTGCCCAGCCCCCACACACACTCGCCTCCTCATCCACTCCTTTGTACCCATCCCCCATGCTCTTCTCTCTCCACCTCCTGCCTGCCTGCCTCTCCTCCTCAACTCCCCCCTACCCCCAGCTCCTCACCCCCCTCCCCCCCCTCTCTCTCTCTCTCTCTGACCCCCTCACCCCCCATGCTGCATCTTGCATTCAGCCTCAGCCAACTCTCCTCCCTCCAAGCCCCGGCCCCGTAGCCCTGCCAACCCTGGCCAGACCTCTCGTCTCAGAGCCTATACCTCCGCGTTCCTGGCAGCCCCCCCCCCGAAGCTCCCCTCCCTACACAGCCTCAATCGCACGCCTTTAGAGGACAAGCAGTGCTCACGCATCAATTATTAGCAATCCGGTCGTATGCATATTGATGGTTACGCTGCCTGTCCACTGATTTCAGTAGGCTTGAGCAGAAGCCCGCGCTAGCGCTAGTTTCCAAGCCAGATCTTCCCCATATCACCCACGGCCCTGGCAGCCTGCTCCCCGCCTGCTTCCCGCCTGCTTCCCGCCTGCTCCCGCTACCCACACTGCTGTGCCCCTTTTAATAATGGAAACCAGCGACTCCCATTCAGCGATTTCCACACATGCCCCTCCCCCTCACAAAAAAACACAAGCAGACTGTTTCATTTAATTTCTTCTACATTCCTCTTTATAAAAGAGGATGCATAGCTATTAATTAGCATGGCGCTTGTGTGTGCATGTGTGCATGTGAACAGGGGTGTCACACAATCAACCTCTGCTCATGTCGGCGACTGAGCGCTGAGTTTGTAATGGCTCCTAAATTGACGCGAGGTGTGATTGCAGGTGATCAACGCGGCGCTGGCCCTGGCCGCCAAGCCCAACAGCAAGGTGGCGCAGGACAACATGGATCTGTTCAAGGAGATGTGGGAGAAGCAGGTGCGCGTGCTCACCGACGCCGTGGACGACATCACCTCCATCGACGACTTCCTCTGCGTCTCCGGTGAGCGCTAATTTCCCTCTTTTTTCCATTATTTTTAAATATTTTTTTATACAGTTTTAGTCTTATTTGTTTTCCTGCGAGACGCAGACTCCACGGCACCCTGCCTGGTCGTCTGAGCTAGCCGTAATTAGCAGACCGTCTGGTTGCTGTTCGACCCCGTTTAGATGAATAGCGGTGCCTCTTAGCCTCTTAGCGTGGTCGTAGGGAGGATGGAGAGGGGAGCTCCGTCTCGCTCGCAGGGCGATCCTCCCCTGACGAGACCCGCGGCGTCAGAGAGACAAAAGCCCTGAGCCGGCAGCTCTGCCCCCGGACCAGCCACATTGACATCCTGTCACGTATGTAAAGAGCAGCAAACGACCTCGCCCGGCGCCGCCTTAAAGAGTTCTCATTAAGCACGACGCAGGAGCAACTCCTCTCACCTCCGCTCAAGGACACGGCTCGGGCTGCGGCGGCGGCGGCGGCCATTTGCATTTTTACAGGCTCCCCGTTAATAAGCCAGTCTTGAGCGTTTGTCTCCAGCCCGTCTCTCTCTCTCGGCGCCTGCCCTTGTGCTTCCTATTACCCACGCTAAGCCAGGGACAATGCAAACACGCCGTGACGGACGAGGATTTCCCGACTTAACTCACCGTTCCCGCCGACGCTGTGTCTCACGGTCTCACACACACACACACACACACCCCCCGTCCTTGTTTATTAAATGTGTAGGTCACCGAGGAAAAACACCCCCAAATGCATTTGTTCTCCTGCAGAAGGAGAGCGAAAAATAAAGGATCACATCGTTTTTTTCTGCTGGCCAGGCACGCTGTTAATGTTCCTGAAACAAGCTGTGTTGGGGCGGGTTACCTTCCTCCCTGGGAGAGCCCCCTCCCCCCCATGCTGCCATAACCTCTGCCTCAGCCAGGCACACAGGCCGCGGCTGACGCAAAGTAGTTTGTGATGAATGTCTGTTTGTTCGTTATTTTGGGAGGGGGGGGTGTGTGGTTATTTTTAGAAAGCACCGCTTTACCAATTCAGTTTGATTGATGGGCGGCTATTTGTCTCTCCTTCACCCCCCCCCCTCCTCCTCCCTCCAGAGAACCACATCCTGGAGGACGTGAACAAGTGCGTGATCGCCCTGCAGGAGAAGGACGTGGACGGGCTGGACCGCACGGCCGGCGCCATCCGAGGACGCGCCGCCCGCGTGGTGCACGTGGTCACCTCGGAGATGGACAACTACGAGCCGGGCGTGTACACGGAGAAGGTCCTGGAGGCCACCAAGCTCCTCACCAACACAGGTACGGCGCAGGGCTCCGAGGGTAGGCCGTGCTCTCACGTGGAGACGGAGACGCTCCGGCTTCACGGGGGAACTCCTCAGCCCGTTAAGTCGAGTGTAAAGTGGCGTAAAGTGTAGAGGTGCTCTCGTACTGTTGGCCGCCCTCCTGCTCTCCTTCTCCGCCCCCCTGCCCATCCAGCTCAGTGTAAAACTGCCTACGCTCTGCAGTGGGACATAAGTGTCTGGTCTAAGAGACCATCATTTGGTGCCACTTCAAGAGTCCTCATTTAAACGTCTTTGAGCACACTAAATGGAGAGGCATTTTGAGGAGAAATAAATAAAGAACTAAAAGGGAAGAGGCCTGTCGTGACTGCAAATGGTCTCTCAGCTACCCTGAAACCTCATTTGGCTCCTAAAGCCCACAGGCTTCTCCTAAAACCCTCTCGCTGATGCACAAAGTCTGCCTTTTGACCACTTGTTTTCGCCCCCTCCACTCTCCATCCTGCCCTCTGCCAGTCCCAGACGACTGAATAGTGGATGAGCCAGGGTGTTAATGTGTGTCTGCGTCCGCACCATGGCCCCTGGGACAGCTTGGTGACACGTTCTGGAGGGGGGTTGCTATGGATTGTGTCCCCCCACCCCTGCTATGGATGTTGTCCACCACCCTCCCTCTCTCTGAACGTAGGCATTATGTTTCTTTGAATCCCTCCACTGGCTCCCCCCCCCCTTACCAGAGCTCTTACCTTTTAACACCGCCACGATTGTGTTGTGCCTCTAAGTGGACCCACAACACAAAGCGTATTCCTACCTAAAAAGCATTTTTCGTAATTGCCACCCTTGCCGTCATTAACTTTTCAAGAAGGCCGGCCTCGTCAGTGGTAAGGCCGTTCAGGCTTTGTTTGAGGGTTTTTTTCCGGGGTAGAAAAAACGTGTCCCATTGCTATTCCCGTCGGGGGTGGGTATTGCTATTAATTACTAAGGCGCTGTCTCCCAGGGAGGACTGTTTGAAGCGTCAGAGTGACGACGGAGGGCCTCAGCCTTGGGGGAGCGGCAGCATGGGGAGGATTAGAGAGGAACTGGGCCACCACCACTGCTCCCTGCACTCTCAGACCTGCTGGAGCTCAGGGGGGCGCTTCATGGTGGGGGGTGTGTGTGTGTTTGTGCGTTTGCTCGTTGCCGCACAGCGGCTGCGGATTGCGTCGGCCGAGTGCCGAAAACCCGCAGGACTAGACGAGACAGCAGCCCCCCCCGCGCTGTTCTCTGATGCACGTCGCAGATGTTTGCCCCCCTGCCCACCTACGCCTCGCCAGAGGAGATGCCTGCTGGCTTTTATCTCGTCTCCTTGTGAGGGAGGCGGTGCTGCTGTGGTGCTGCTGTGGTCTCCCAGCCTGCATGCTTTACCCTGAGCTGGGTCCCCACTTCTATTTGCAGGTTTTCTCATCCTTGTGTTGTGGAACAGAGGCCTCATGTTCTTTGAGGGTGTTAACAGCACCGCTGGCTAATCCTGCTCTGGGTGTGGAACTGATGTGCATTCTGTCCTCCTTTCCCCCCCCCACCCCCCTTTTCTCTCTGTTTTGATCCCTCCCTCCCTCCCTGCAGTCATGCCGCGTTTCACGGAGCAGGTGGAGGCTGCTGTGGAGGCCCTGAGCGCCAACCCCACCCTGCCCGTGGACGAGAACGAGTTCATCGACGCGTCGCGTCTGGTCTACGACGGCGTGCGCGACATCCGCAAGGCCGTCCTGATGATCCGGGTGAGTCCACACGCCGCGCTATTTATGGCTGTCCAACTCCTCTCCACCGCAGGCCCGCAACTTTCTCCCCTCCCTCTTCCTCCACACCCTCTCCTCACTAAATCAGCCATCCCTGTATCAGAGGCTGCAGATAGCTACAGTAGTGTAAAGCCCATGTTATGTTACGCCACCTCGCTAAATCTCAGCAACTGTCTCGCCCCCGACACTCTGCCCCCCTCCCCCTTGCCTCGCCTCACACCCACCCCACATGGAAGTCAAACTAGGCTAGAAAAGCCGCTAACATCTTCTCTTCTCTCCCCGTTTCCTGGCTCTGGACACGGTCCAGAACTGTCAGGTGTAAATAATGCCTCACTTTCATGTGTGTACTTGCTATGCATGCTGAGCTTTTCCCTTCAGCGTTGCTTACCTTTGATTACGCTCGCCAGTGTCTCCTTGAGACGCACACTCCATGTTTAGCGGCTTGAGATTTATGGATTGGCCAGCTCCTGCTCTCGCCTGGCTAAACGCAGACCGTTTTTAACCACGATGAAGGAGCCCCCACCGCCCCCCCACAGAGAGGGAGAGAGGGGGAGAGTAGAAAACCTATTTCTCCACGGTTTCCCAATTTGACTTATTTCAAACCGGGTTCCATGTGGCTGCTACTCACTGACCCACGTGCCTTCATTTCTCCGTGTGCTAATGATGAACTTGTTTCAGGCAAGTGCCGACCTAATTGAGCAGATTTCCCTTTTGCTCGTGCAGTCGAAGCCCCTCATTGTTCTGTGGGTTAATGGTGTTTGCCTGAGCAAACCTATATCAGGAACAGATGGCGGTTCGCTGCCATTGGACCGTCGGCTAATTGACTGACAACAAGCAGCGAATGTGCACGTTCCGTCGGTGATGAGAAACAGATAGCGCTGGAAATGCCTCGCAGTTCCCATCAGGGAAGAAGGTTAAGAAGACAGTCTCGTTTACGCCGCATCGAAGACGCGGCACGAGAGTAGGTGATTCCGTTTAAACGGCCCTCGCGTTCTGTCGCCCTCGAACCGCCGTCTTCGCTCGGTGTGTTTGTTCAGCCATATCCCATCCCTCTTCACCTCTTAGAAGCCATTGTCTTAGGACTATTAGCGCTGACAGCACATTGTGCATACTAGAGAACGGCTCCTTCAAGTCGTACCGGGGCTCTCATTAATAAAGTTCCTCCGAGTTAGACAAACACCAAATGAGAAGGGGGGACCCTTATGCGGTATTTGCATTATAATAAGTAATTGATTTAAGATGGGGGGTTTAATTAGCATTCTTTAGCTGGAGTGAGAGCGGGAGCACTATATTCAATTTCCCCTCTGCCCCTCTCCACTCTTGTTATCCAGATTGATTAAGTCGTTAACACTGGGCCTGCAGGGAAAGCTAGACCCTACCTGGTTCCTGTGTGTAGCTGCATCTCTGTGTGTGTGTGTGTGTGTGTGCGTGTGCACGTTTGTGTACATGTGCACGCTCTGGATTGATGAGAAGCTACTTATGAATCTATCGCTGGTCCAGCCTTCCATCGACTGAGAGCGGGAGATCAATACAAATGGCTGATATTTTACCATAATCACAAAGGTTTACACACGCACACACACACACACACACCCGGTGAACAGTATCAGCTGCAGGTTTCAGAGTGCGTACACCAGAGGAAGGATCAGGGCCACTATAGGTCCACGTCCATCACAGATGAGTCATCCAGGCCTCCACCCCACACCTGTGAAACACTAGTAACCTGCAGGCGGAGGCTCTCCCTCACTGGGGGAAGCTGGTGTGTCCATCGCTCCGTCTTTGATGTAGCGTGTCCACGCTGGAGCCCTGGCTGCTCTCTGCTGCTCCTGGGTGGCTGGGCTGCCTCTCTGACATGGACATGTCCCGCCTCCCCATCCCTGACAGAACATGAAAGCCTGCAAATCCACAGTGCTGAAAAGCACTGCGAAACAGCAGCTCCAGAGGGCATGTCCACACACACACACACTGACACACACACACACGCACACATGTTGACGCACCCATTTGCACTCACGCGCACACACACACACAAACACACTCGCACCGAAGACCCGTCCCCACAGTGGGGGCAACTCTTCAATCGGAACAGACAAGTGTGGGGTCGGGGCTACTTAAGATGGACAGAGTCTTTAACCTCTGTAAGTGGAGCGCTGGCAGCCCTTGTCGAGCGTCCTCTGGGCGTGTGACAGGCAGGCAGGCCCCCTCTCCCACCCACAGAGACCTCCACGCTGGAGAAGCCTCCCAGGCAGACCCACACTGACGGGACTCAGAGTCAGGCAGCAGCTACTGGACCAGCAGCACAGAGAGGCAGGGCAGCTCTCTACCTGCACACGTAGCTCAGTTCGTTTCCAGTAAGCTGATACAAACTGCCGGGAGAAGAATTCCTTGTCTCTGCCGGGCAGATTGTTGGGCTGGGTGTGTTCCCCCCGCTCTCACTGTGGGTGACCCTGAGCGGGACTTTAGCAGGCAGGAAGCTCGAACGCATGTTTAAGATGGGGGGAGGAGCCCGGGGGGGCGCCTGGATTCTGACAGCCAGCCAGCCGGTGCCTACCGCCCCTCTGGAGTGTCCCAAGGGAGCCCCCCCCTCCATTCGGGGGATTGTGCTTGCGATCCTCCCTCGTCCCACATCCTCCGTGGCGGTGGGTTATCTGTGCTCTCCCAGGGCACAGCGGGAGATATCCCCGCACCACTGAGCCAGGCCCCGTCTGCCTCCACACAGCAGCAGAGGGACTCGCAGCCCCTCTGTATCTCACACACTCACACTTCCTTCTGTTCCCCCCCGCGCCAACAAGCACCTCTGTCCTCCTTGGAGTGGGCTACGGGGGACGGGGGACGGGGGGGTCTCGTTGCAGACCTTTCAGCTATATTTAGAAGACGAGGTCTCAAAACCCATTACCGAGAGAAAGGTATGGAGACAGTCGGATAAGCCCAAGCAGAGGCCCGGGCACCGATGATGCGTTATCTCTCCGCCCACATCTCTCTTAGCGGCATCACCGCCTCACGCCACCACCACCACCACCACCCCCACGTCTGTCAGTGTTGCACTTTGCTTCAAGCGCACCCTGTGAACTTCACATTCAGCACATGATAAAGGTAATAGAGAGAGTTTTGTTCTCTCTCACCCTTAGCATGTGCTGAATGTGAGCGGGGCGTAGTCTGGGGGGGGGCGGCGGGGGGGGCTCAGAAGACCACTAATTCCTCCACCGTCCTCTTCACGGATCCCAGTGACAGATGGAGCTCTGATTGAAGCGTTTTACTCCCAATATGCTCCATACTAGCTCATGGCTCCATTTTCCCTCTCAAAATGCACAGGCAGCACATTACACTTGATTTACAAATTCATTTACAGTTTCCCATACCAGGCTGCGGGGGAAGAAGACATTTATCTGATGCTGCCATAGCTGGCAGCGTCGAGGCATTTGTCATAGATCATAAGCAGGCTGGTTATTTAACTGTGCTCAAACAGCTCTTACACCAACATGTTTTTTCTCCCTCTTTCTTTCTCCCTCTTGCTCTGTCCCTCTTTCTTTCTATCTCTCTCTCTTTCTATACCCGTCCTCCCTTCCATCTCTTACTGCTCTTCCTCCTCATCTCCCTCCTCATCTTCCTCCTGCTCTCCTCCAGACCCCAGAGGAGCTGGACGACTCTGACTTTGAGACGGAGGACTTTGACATGCGCAGCAAGACCAGCACGCAGACGGAGGATGACCAGCTGATCGACGGCCGGAGCGCCAGGGTGAGCACCCCCCCCACCCCCCCCCGGAGGCCACGCCCCTCTGGGCAGCCAGCTATCACGTGCACACACACACAGAGACGACCCTCTCTCGTCAAAAGGTCTATACGGTTAAGATGAATTCAGAACGGTGTGCATCTAAAGCAAAAGGCTCTCTCCAAATGAAGTTTTTAATCTGGGATTTTGGTTGTGTGACATGCAGGGGATTATTTTCCCTGAATGGCCAATGTTCAGATTAGTATTTGGTAGTAAGCTGTTTAACATTTACTCCTAAGCTTCATAAGCTTGTCTTATTCAGACTGACTTATTAATTCAACTCCAGTGAATTCATTTAGTTCTCTGTTGTGGCACGTTAAGAAATGTGATCACTTGGCTCCTATTGTAGCCTAATCCTGCTACAACCCAAGTGTTGCTGGAGTCCAATTGATGCACGCACTCGTGTTGTGGAAGGGCTCCTTTAAGAATATTGTAAGTGCATCAAGAACCCCCACCCCTTACCCCCCACACACACACACACACACACACCACCCCCTTTACATTACCCCTGCTGGGGGAGATTAGGACACAATTAGGTGTCTCTGCCACAGTACATTAGGATTCTGCTGTGCCTCTCATCAACAGAACACTCAGACTAATGTGGGTCTCCAACTTGTCACATTGGGGTCCTCTTCTCGGTGTCTCCTAGTCCTAGAGAGCACGTACACAGGCCACTTCCACCCTCCCGTGAAGCCTCGTCTCCAGCCCGGACTTCACACACCCAAAGTGGATGTGTCACTTCTGGAGAGCGCTTCCAACGTTTGTCAATTTGGAGACAGCTTGAGCGTTCTATTGTTAACCCTCAAAAAAACCCAAACTTGGCATTGAGGCTGTGTAATTGTGGATCAGTTGACAGTCCTAGCTGCCGGCTAATTGAGGTTTTCCTTTGTCGGCGTTGGCACAAGGAGGCGAGAGAGGGAGAGAAAAAGCGACAAAACAAAAAGCACTTTTGTGCCGTTAAGAAGTTAAAACGGGGACACACAACAGTGATGTATCATTCCTTTGTGTTGCTCTCCATTCCTTAAAAGCTTCAGCCCGCAGTGACCTCTCGAGTCCTCCGGGGGCTCCGTCTCATTAGTGCTCATTGTTAAATACTTACGCTTCACAACGAGCGAGACGGCCGCGGCGTCGTCATCGTTTACCGCCTCCGCTCCTCCTCGCGTCATCTCAAATTGATTATGGGGTCACTTCTGAAACGAGGGATGATGTGGGAACGGGGAGCGGTCCGCTCGAAGAGCAACTTCACTTGTTTTAACGCCGGGTGTTTAAATCCTCCCTCTTAACGGGGCCTCCTCGGGGCCGTGCTTCAGTACGCGTTGTTACACTTTTATTTTTATTCAACGTTTTATTTATCGATTCCCCGGGGGAGATGATTTTATATGTATTCTTTACAGACCAGAGAGTCTTTATTTACCACAGATGATTTGTCCATCCTGGCTCCAGCCCTCGCTCGCCCCACACACACACACACACACTCGGCGAGCGGGCTGGCCGTGACCTCTGCCCCTGTTGGCTGCCGGCTCGACGCCTGCTCGGGCCGCTTCCCAGGATGGAGGGATCCGTGTGATGAACACGCAGAAGAGCCATATTAAGCTCCGCGCAATCACAGCTCCTCATATCGATCTTTCATAACGGCCCCGACGGTGCACAGGAAGCCTGGGGGCGGGGGGGAGGGGTGGGCGGGGGGGGAGGGGTGGGCGGGGGGGGCACAGTCCTCCTCCTGACGGAGCGGCTGCCCCCGCTCCAGCGCTGGGTCCACGGCGCCGGGTATCATGGCGAGTGTGGCTCAGCACTAAACTGTGGAGGTCCTGATCCCAGCCTTCACTGCAGGAAATTAAACCCATAATGAACTCACAGCCTCCACTTAGCGACGGCCAATCAGGGAGCAGCCAGCTCCGGTGATCAGCGTACGTTTCTCCTCTGACCAGGGACGTGAGCGAGCTGCCGCCTGGGATATTGATGCTTTACTGTTAATAGGTTAACCAACCAAATTAATTTGAACCGGTTCTACTTAACGGTTAATTGGTTGGAATTTTAATAGTTTTATGGAATTACAGCCATTGGCTTAACTTTTTTTTCTTTCTTTTTTACTTAAATGATTATTTTTTGTATGTATTTTGAGCCGTGTTTCATATATCGCTACTCTACATATCTGGTCATTAACCGGTTAATTAGGGTTGGTTAATCAAAAGGGGAAATGAAATGAGACGTGCCTCCCTCGCCGCCGCTGCTGTTGCCTAGGAGAGTCTCTCCTCTGCTCTCTCTCAGAGAACCACTCTGAAGTCAGCTGGCTGCATGCGAGGCCTGGAATGCTGCACTGCTCTGTGCAGACTCTCACTGTACCGAACACTCTCCACTCTCCTCCATCTGTAGCTGAGGCTCTCACGGCTTAGCTTCAGGAGCAGAGAGAGGGCTACAGATAACAGCATAACAAGGGGACCCTGATACTAACCCAATACAGGTGCAGGTACTTATCTGTTGTTATCCCTTCCTCTATCCCTCTCCCCCTCCCTCCCTCCTCTCCCCCTCCTCCCCTCCCCCCTCTCCTCTCCCTCCCTCCCTCCCTCCCTCCCCTCCTCCACCACAGGCCATCATGGCCCAGCTTCCCCAGGAGCAGAAGGCCCTGATCGCCGAGCAGGTGGCGTGGTTCCAGGAGGAGAAGAGCAAGCTGGACGCCGAGGTGTCCAAGTGGGACGACAGCGGCAATGACATCATCGTGCTGGCCAAGCAGATGTGCATGATCATGATGGAGATGACAGACTTCACCAGGTGAGCTCTCACCGCCAACACACCCGGCAGCCCGACTCGCGGCCAGACAGCGTACGTGTCCAGTGCCCCCGCACCCTCCCCCCCCCCACTCATTTTTCAATGAGTTCCTGCCAAGCCACCAGCGTGTAATTGACCACATTCCTTCCAGTTCAGTGTTTTGCGATAGTAGCGGACGTTTGTGCGTGTGTACGCGTTGCGCGTCTGCAGGTGCAGCCTCTCCCTCCACTGGTCTGCGTTGGGGACGGCTGCAGCAGCGTAGGGAGAGTGACTGAGCGTGGGGGCTGACCGTGCGCGGACCCCCGTGTGCGTCCCACACGACGGGTCAACAGGCCCGGGGGTGACCCACATCTGCAGTAACTCATCAGCTCCGTGTGACAGCCGTGCGAGCGTACCAGTGCTCTTCATTGTCCCGGAGCAGCCCTGGAGGTCATTTTTTGTCACCCCTGTGTGTGTGTGTGTGTAGAGGGGGTGTTTATAAATGGGCTGGCTGTGTGTGAGTAGGGCTGCTCCATTGGCGATTGCCGTCCTCCCATACTCTGGCCCCAGTATCTTCCATTAGAATGTCAATTTATACACACATTCGCTGCTCCTCCCTCCCTCCCTCTTTCTATCTGGCTCCCTCCTGGGCTGTCCTCTTCCCTTCTCTGTTTACTCACTCTATCTGCTACTCCCTGCTGATATGCACCCACACACACTCTCACACACACACACACACACACACACACTCTGTCTAAAAGCCTGTTGGAGGGAAGGGTTGGGCCTCATTACCAGGCAGAAAGGTCATCCCCCATTTTCACTGTTGGCCAAACAAGACGCAAAAACCCTGCCTTGTTTCTCGGTGACACAATCCCAGCTCACTGGCACACCACATAAGAAGCCATGCCATCTGGTGTGTGCGTGCGTGTGTGTGTGTACACTAAGTAGTCTGTTTGTATGCGTGTGAGTCGCCTGTCTGTGTGCTGCATGCGAGCGAGCGCCCTGCCCCATCATGTGTGTTCTGTGCGTTTCCGTCTCTTCTGCCCGTACGCTCTGCAGTGAGTTACGGAGAGAGCGCATCTCGCACGGGAGCCCTGGCTCACGCAGATAATGGCAAACGCTCCCGCTAAATCATCGTCTGTTCCCACAAGCCCAGAGCTCCTGTTACAGTCCCCACCGCACCCAGGGCAGGTACCTCGTTGCCCGGGCCACCCTGGAGGTCGGCGCCCTGAGAGAGACCCACTGATCCCACTTCTAACGCCCACTGAGTTTTAGCAAGCTCAGGGTTGGATCCAATCGTCCCCTGAGAGAGAGAGAGAGAGAGAGACAGAGAGAGAGAGAGAGAGAGAGTGAGAGAGTCATGGCAAAGCTGCTTTCCTCTAGACCCGCGTTGTTGCCACCAGTTAATGTCATGCAAATACATGCAAATGAAGCGGGGCTCAAGCCTCGAATCCTTCCACCGTAAAATAGACACGCATGTATTTAGATTAAAAATGAATATCAACTGTCTATATATGTGTTTTAATGTAACGCCCCCTTGCATATTGTGTTGACATTTGACCCTGGGCTGTCTCTCTCGTACCTTTCTGACGTTAAGGCCCTGCGTCCCTCTGGGTATGCAGCCCCCCCTTCCCCCTTTTCATTTGAACTACCAACGACGTCATATGGCTATTGTAATGCTGCATAGAAAAGCGAAGCAATTAGTCCAAATTCATTTGTATTCATGCATATGCACATTTAGCATAAGAGCAACACGAGGCTCTATATGATGTGTGTGTGTCTGTCAGGAGCTCCAACTCCATGGCAGCACCAGCCCCTGGAAGGTATAAAGCCAGTTAAAGGAGTGCTCTCTCCTCGCGGCGGGGTACACTGACCCGGGCCCTCGTCCCTCCTCCCTCGTCCCTCCTCCCTCGTCCCTCCTCCTGTTATCTGTAGGAAGCCCTGCTGCCACCCACTCCCCTGTGTCTGACTGCGTGTGGCTCTCATGAATAAAGCATGCGCGGCTTGGGTTTGCGTGACACATTCTGGAGCCCACCTGTCTGTGTGGCCCTCTCTCTCTCTCCCGGACCCCCGCCGCTCGCCTCTCCCATCTGGGGCTTGCCACCCGTCAGCGGGGCCCTGACAGCTCCCCCTTCCCCCCCCCAGGTCGCGGGTGGCCAGGGCTCCCCTCGTCCCCACAACACAGCAGTCACCTTGTCACCGTGCAGGGCCCGGCTCAGATGAAAGGCGGGGGGGGCGGGGGCCGTCGGGGACCAGAACACAGAAGCCCCAGAGCCTGTGTTGCGGCTCATCGTTGGCTCCGTGTAGCCAGGCGCGGGACCATTCAATAACAGGATGTGGCGCGCGGTGTTAGCAAGAGCGTTTGGCCCCCCTTCTCCATCTCCCGTGTCGGGCTTGTGAAAGCACGCAGACGCTGTTCGTTTCCAGGCGGCTGTTGTTGCTTTTCTTCTCGTTTGTGGATCTTTTTTTAAATAGCATTAGCATCCACACAATGCCCCCCCCCCAGCCTCTCCTCTCAGGGCCCGGCCGTCCCCAGAGGAACTCCATCTGGAGCGCGACGCATGGCCACATCCACCCAGACCCGGCCTCGCTTCAGCACACTCCAGAGCTGCCCAGAGAGACGCAGGGGAGGGCTGCAGGGAGAGGAAGGTGGAGACAGAGGGAGAGGGATGGAGGGGAGGACGAGGGATGGCAGGCCACGGGGAGGGAGGGAGGGACATTAAGGGGAGGGGGAGAGGAAGGGAGAGAGAGAGAGCGAGAGAGAGGAGAGAACACAGAATTCCATCTGTTGTGGGTTGGACGGTTCAGTTTTTAGCCCGGAGAGAGCAGCTTTGAATCCAGGTTGTGCCACTTGCCAACTGTGTCTCTCGGCCCCTAGTGGGGACACGAAACTGGCAGAGGGCTGGCGAGCCTAGACAGGAGGGAGACGTGTTTAGGGTAGGGAGGAGCTATGGGGGGGGGGATTCGGGGCTGGCCTCCCCAGATGAACCCCTCCCCCCTCTCGTCCCCCGTCCCGGAAGCTGACGAGACAGTGAAGGATGTGGGTTGGAATGTGTGGTGCCGTGGGGCCATCTGGACGGGGCCAGACGGTACACGTGTAGCCCCGGCTCCTGCCTGGCCGGGCCTGCGGTGTGGACAGGGCCCTGGCGGGGAGGGGTGGACGTGCTCGGCGACGGGCCGCGCGCGTGGACTCTGGTTCAGCTGGGAGGGGAGACGGCACGGTGAAGGTTACCGCTCTGATCATGGCCTCCAAATGGAAGGCTATAACCCTGAGATAGAGTGGACTATAAAATGTCTGCGTGTGGCGCGGTGTGTTTGCAAGAGCGAGAATGAGAGTTCAGTCCTGTGTGTGCGTGTGTGTGTGTGTTAGAACGTAGCTGCTCGCGGCGCCGTGACCTCGGCCGAGGCTATATATCACACGCACACACCTCCGTCCATACCGTCTGTGTCAGTGTGTAAAAACATCTCCCGGAGCCATCAGGCCCCTAACGCGGCCCCGATTCAGCCGCTGCATTTTGGATGAGGCGGGAGCGTGTACCGGGAGCACTGAGTGATGTTTCCCCCCCGTCTGCTCTCAGGGGTAAGGGCCCGCTGAAGAACACGTCTGACGTCATCGGCGCCGCCAAGAAGATCGCCGAGGCCGGGTCGAGGATGGACAAGCTGGGCCGCACCATCGCCGACCAAGTAAGTCTGACGCGGAAAACCCTCCTCCCGCCAACAGCACTCTCTTCTCTCATCCCCCCCTATCATCCCTCCACCAGCCACCGTATCTCCTATCCCAGACATTGAATGCCCCCCCACGCCCCCCTCCCCGGTATATGAAAACGTCCTCAATTATCCATGGGCTCATATTTCAGTGATGATGCCCGTCCCACTGCAAGGCCCCCGTGGGACTCCCCTTACATGTTACACCTCCGACACACACTCTCTCCACTTCCACGTCTGCAATATAGATACGGGTTGTGCTTAGATTATCATAGGAGGTTGAACACAACGGCAAGGCCTCGACATGCGCTCCCCCCCCCCACGTGAAGAGCCTGCCTCAGGTCCGCGGGGTCAGGGAAGCAGATGCTGATCCTCTCCCTCCAGTCACAACACACCAGGGAGAACCAGCCAGCAGCGTGTCGGTTTGGCCTGGGATATTTCAGAGATCTATTTGTGATCTCCGTCTCACATGGAGGCTCCGTCGTGCCGTACGCAGCGGCAGGCCCCGGCTTAGCTCGGGATTTCATACGACAACATTATGCATTTATGTCCTCTTGGAGACCTGCACTCTTCCTATACAGTGTGAGTGCTTCCCTGCTCCATCCGATAGGCGTCCAGGAGGATAAAGTAGTAAAACATGACACCTTAGGAAACAGGAACTGAATTAGAGTTTTTATTGTATAAGTTATGTTGGGGAGGGGGGGGGGTCATGTGAAATATTCATCCTTCGCGACAAAATTGGGCTTTTGTCACGCACACACACTTTTTTTTCCCTCCTGTATTAAATAGTTTCGTTTTTTTTTAATCTCAGGGATCTAGGAGAGAATGCATAGTAATTGGCCTTTATCCTATTTACTGCCGAGTCATAGCTTTTAATTAGGCCTCGGTGTTCTGGAAGCATCTGCAGCAGCGAGCCTTCAGAGCAGGTCTGTGCCTCATCATGTAGCATAATGAGCAGGCGGCCTGCAGCAGGACCTACACGCGCTGCCCCTCAGATCCTCTGAATCAGCCACGTCCATCAGAGAGGAGAGAGCCTCACCTGCACTGACAACATGCTGCTCTGAAACAGCACAATACAATCCCGTTTTTTCCCCCCGCTGCTTTTGAAGCTGCTTTATTGATGAATACAATGATACCCCCCCTCCTCCTCCTCCCCACAAGAACATGCAGGTGTGTGTGTGTGTGTACTATAGCCATGTCTACCTGCCTTTCATATTTGCACATGCGTATTCGTTGATGTTAGTGGGAGATCTATGCGTTTATGTCCAAGACTGCATATTTCTGTGTCATTCTTGCGTGTCTACACGGGCGCACTATTAAGGGATTTGGGGGTTTTGTAGCACTCAAAGTATAAATAAATGAAGCACTTTGGCTGTTGGAGTAGCTGTGTTTGCCAGGACTAAGGGCCCCTCCAGCCTGTGATCCTATCCAGCTGTCCCTCTCCAGCCTCGTCCCAGACCTGAGCCTCGCCACAGCCTCCCTCTCTCTCCCTCTCCTTGCACAGCCTCCCTCTCTCTCCCTCTCCTCGCCACAGCCTCCCTCTCTCTCCCTCGCCACAGCCTCCCTCTCTCTCTCCCTCGCCTCGCCACAGCCTCCCTCTCTCTCTCCCTCACAGCCTCCCTAAGTCAGGCTCACCCAAAACCCATTAAGCAGGCCCCTGATGGCGGTACAAGATAGGGGGCACTGGGTGAGATTGGGGGGGATGGAGGAAAAGAGGAGGATGGGGGGGAGGGGGGCGGGGGGCATGTGAAAAGGGGAAGGGAAGCCACTCCAGAGAACGGAATCCATTAAGAGTGATTTGACTTTAATTAGCAGGGTAATTACCAGGTGGCAGCTTCCTTCACTTATTTACGCGGCCGGTTTATATTTAGACTCCCCCATCTTTACCGTACCTGCTGGCGGAGCAGGAGCCGCCCGGGGGGACGGGGGGACGGGGGAGGCCAGGAGGCCCTCATCAGAGCACAACCCCCTCACACATCCTGCATGCAGACCACTAAACACACAGACCACCAGACATGCAGGCATCCTAAATGAAGATCACCACACACACACACACAGACACACAGACACGTCCTGAGTGCAGACCGACACACACTCACCGAGGGAGGGGGGGGGAGGGTCTATACCGGGCCGCTCATTAAGGAGAGCGTGTTAATCAGGAGGGCTGCGAGGGGGGAGCGGTGCCCGCGGGCCTGCAGGGTCTGGCTGGGTGGCGTCAGACAGATGGCCCCAGCCGGGCAGAACAGCCTCCTCCCTCCTCCTCTGCTGCTAGCGGACGAGCCGCGGACGAGCGCAAGCTCCTCCTCCTCCTCTCGCCGCTGCCCCCGGTGGAGGTGTGCAGGTGGAGGCCAGGGGCTTTGAGGGGTATCAAATCCGTCAAATGTGTGTAACAGAGCCGTATTAAAGTTTCAAATGCCCGGGATAAGCTGCAGGATTTGGGTCAGGGCTGCACAAAGGGGCTGCAGTGCAGTTTATGAACAATTGATGAGCTCCCCAGCAAAGCCACATGATGAGAACTCCATCAGAGTTGGGTGGTAAACAAATAATGCTATGTAATTGAGATTGATAATGTAAATGTGTGACTCACCGTGTGGGCTATAAATTCCCACAGCCTGCTTTGCGCGCGCACACACACACGCGCTTACACGCATGCACGCGCACACACACGCACGCGCGCCCGCGCTCACAATAAGCCTTGCATATTTAGAGAATGGGCATATGTGCTGTGTGTGTGTTCGGCACATGAGCTTTATCCCCATGATGTATACCGACATACATAGTGTACTTTTCCAATTTGCATTCAATCAGTGGAGATTGATGGTGATCCATGGGCCCTGGCTCCGGTCTCAGGCTAAACCCGGCTCTGCCTCTGGACGCTTTATGGCAGACAGGGCCGTAAATTCCCGACTGCGGTGGAGGAGCAAAATCACTGAGAGAGCCCACAAATTCTCAGCTCAGCAGTTCAAGGGTCAGTTGTTCTCAGCCTGCCTGAGCTTCAGCATTATCCTGAGCCCCTCCCTCAGCAGCCGACTAGCCAGGCGGCCTCTTTGGGGGCCATTCATTTAGCGCCGCACAGCTATTGTTTGTAAAACATGCAGTTATGCTTATTCCAATAGCAAAAGTTATTAACATTTTTCAGTTGTGTAGCAGGTCAGCGCGGGGAGGCTGCGTTGGCAGAGGGCTGTCTGAGTGCATGGCACCTCGCCCAGAGGCACGGGGGAGGGGGGGGGGAGGGCTGGCGGGGGAACCTCACAAGGGGGATATTATACACAGGGGCACTGGAGCATTCCTATCAATTTCCTAGTTGTTGTTGTTTCCTGCAGGTGGTTTGGTGATGCTGTGCTCAGCGACCACCACACAGCAGCTTGACAGACCCGCGGAGGAAAAGGAACTGAACACGCAGTGTTTGTGTCTGTCTGGGGCTAGTTAGAGAGGCGCCCTCTTGAACTGCAGCTCCTCTGGAGGCGTCCGAGGTGTTCCCCCGCAGCAGCACTGGCCCGGGCAGCACACACACCGCCAGGCCCAAAGTTCAGCCCCCAAACTTCCCCACGTTTCACTTGGACAGTTAACCTCCTCCTCTCCTCACGTTGCCCACCATTTCCGAACAAGTTGTTTGTGAGCCAGGGGCTCCATGTTGACGTGTTAAACAGCCCGTCGTTCAGCTGGGCGCAGGTCGCCCCCCCCCCTCCCCCCCTCGCAGGGCGTCAGACAGCCGGTGTCTGTCTGCTTCCCTGTCACATTAACGTCCCCGGGTGTCACCGTGATTGAATTAGCCCACGCAAATCTGGAGCATCATTTTAGAAACAGGCCGGCGGGAGAGGGGGAAAGGGAGGAGGAGAGAGAGAGAGGGGGGGGGGACGGCTTTCATCAGACGGGTTTCAAATAGGACTTGATTGATCATCATGGCCCCTGATGGTTTTATATTTAGCTAGCCCCCCCGATACGGGATCCGGGCGAGACGGATGGAATCTAATATAAAGCACATTAACTATGAAGCGCATTAACCACACACAGAAAATACCACCAGGGCCCATAAAGTTCATTAGAAGTATCTCCCATCAGGGAATCTCCTGTGACTTGGCTCTCGTCCTAACCGTAAAAACCATGCTCGTTCTGACTGCAGGGGCCTTTAAAGGATTTAAATTGAAAAATGACCTCAGCTTGTTTCAGTCTGCATATTCGCCCCTGGCCGGGAGACATGCAGATCACAGCCCAGGGCAGGTGCTCGCCCCCCTCACGCCCCGGCCCAACGGCCCAGATCATCCATCAAGGGTGTCGTTATCGGGGTCGACCTTAACCTTGCCATGCGTCTCAGTCACGCCTCTCGTTCCTCATCACCTGCCCCCCTGCCCCGGTTCAGAGGTGCGATGGGCAGATAAAGCTGCCTGGTAGATGGTGTGTTCAGGATCTCTATGTCTCTCTCTGTCTCTCTCTCCCCCCCCTCTATGTCTCTCTCTGTCTCTCCCCCCCCCTCTCGCTCTGTCTCTCAGGGCACACCCAGTTCATCATCTCCCCCCTGCTCCCAGACGCTCGCACGCCGCTGCCTGCCTGAGAGTCTGTTCCCAGCAGATGTGTTTTATGTCGGAGCCGTAAAGTCGCAGGGCCAAACTTGCTGACTGGCCTCTGCTTTTCAGGGTTGCTCCGTCTCCCCGTGAAACCCCAACGCCGCCCCGCGCGCTGGACGGCTTCCAGGCGGTCTGAGGGAAGAGCGTTTGGGCAGTGATACGAGCATGTCTTTTTAACGACGGGAGAGGTGCGGACCGGTGTGTTAGTAAATTAAGATGCGGAATGATTCACGGGGCCACGGCATATACTACCAGTCTCTTACAGCCAATTCACTTTGGAAGAGAAAGACATATTTCCCCCTCCCCTGTTGTGGCTGCGTTAATGATGATTGGGTTCTACAGGGAGGGCTGCCATTGTCGGTGTCGGATAAAGCCACAGCTTCTTTCTCTCTTTTTTCCTACTCTCCTGTTGCTCGGCAGAATATTTTTCGAAATGTGTCATATTGGGGCCCAATTAGGATGTTATATCAATTTGCAGTAATGGAGCATTAGGCCTTGGTTCAGTGGCTCCAAACTTCACAGCTGGCTGGCCTTTTACATCAAAAAGCAGCGGCCACCGCCTTCCATACATCAGCCTAATCTGTGTCTCTCCCGCTTGCGGAGGAGGTGCTAGGGAGGCACTCCGAGCCACTCCAGTACCCCCTCAGATCTGAAGATAGAGGATCAGCTCTCTCTCTCCTCACAGGCGGTGGCCGGTTTACTGCAAAACAAACACAAGAAAATATCCATTACATTATCCCCCACCACACACCCCACACACCACCACACCCCACACACCAGCAGCACCAGGCAGCCACTGTGCATCAGGGAGGCTGCCGTGTCAGTAAATATTCCAAAATTGCCATTTCCTCCGGGTGATGTGTCCTCAAAGGTCACGGCTGGGAGGTGTGGTTTCAACCACGGTAGTAGCACCCCCCCCCTCTCAGCATCCTCTAACCCTCTCCCTCCCCTCACCTGCCCGGCTAGCCAGGATCATATCTCCCTCTGCTGCGTCGTACACCACCATGGGATTCAGAGGAGCAACGTGGCATTTCCCACAGCGTGACCTCTGACCTCATCGTTCACAAGATCATCTACATCATCATGCCGCCGCCATATGAAATGTACCTTTGTTCCTCTGCCTTCAGTGTGCGTCACTCCCAACCATTCTGCTCTCCCGTTTACTTTTTCTCTCCCCCCTCCCCCCTGTGCTAGCGACACACAGATGCTACAGTAGAGTACAGTACATGTTTAGCTGCAGTGTGACCTTTAGATGCTCCCACGTGGGCTCCCCGCTGTCTAGCTGAAAAGTTAACATCTCGACACGAGGTGCAGTGAGCCGTCGTGGCGGAGCCTCGGTGAGGGGGTTATGAGGCAGCCCCGTGTCGAGGCCGAGCCTCGGTGAGGGGGTTAGGAGGCAGCCCCACGTCGAGGCAGAGCCTCGTGAGGGGGTTATGAGGCAGCCCCGTGTCGAGGCCGAGCCTCGGTGAGGGGGTTAGGAGGCAGCCCCCGTGTCGAGGCCGAGCCTCGGTGAGGGGGTTAGGAGGCAGCCCCACGTCGAGGCAGAGCCTCGTGAGGGGGTTAGGAGGCAGCCCCACGTCGAGGCAGAGCCTCGTGAGGGGGTTAGGAGGCAGCCCCACGTCGAGGCTCCCCTCACCTCATGACGGTGAGGTAATGAGTTGCCACCCCGGCGCTCTCATCTCGTCCCGCCTTCCATTTCATCGCCCGCTGCGTTTTTCGAAACGCAAGTGCTCACCCTTTATCCATTTGACATGGAATGATCTGGAAGATAAGTGCGAGAGTACTCTTTTCGCTCTTTTTTTCTTTTTTCTCTCGTCTGTCTTTCTCCTGTCCAACTCTTTCAGCTGTCCATCTCTCTTTCTCTCTGCGGTACCTCTCTCTCTCTCACTCTCCTCCATCTCCCTCCCACTGTCTGTCTCACTCCAAACTACTTTTCCTTTATAGCCTCCTGTCATATCCCAGCAGTAGCTGACCACGCAAGGTGAACATCCAGCGCCACTTAATAACCAGCCGAGCGGGCAGGTGCTGGACTGGGGGGCTGTATGGCCAGGTCTGAGGGACACCAGAAGTGCTACCTCTCAGGGAACGAGACAGGTCGATGATGGACCCCGAATGACAGAAGTCCCCATTAGAGGGGTCTCAGGGTCTGAGCAACAACTACTATTAAGATAAAGAAACTACGTTTCTGGGTGAAATGAAGCGCGGGGGTGAGAGGAGCCTTTGAAAGGTCAATGTGTTTTGCTCGACATAATGGCCTGGTTTCAAGGCTCATAGATGGATCAGTCGCTGGACTGATCTGACGCGTCACGCTGAGGTAGTCGGCCACGTTCGGCTTGCTCTCTGGCGGTGAAAAGTGTTCGGAAAAAAAGCGCCCGTGGCCTAACCCAGTAACTTACAAAGGCTTCACTTCTGAAAGCTGCTGAAACTGCTGAAACCGGTTTCCGAACGCCAGTGAATGACATGAACGGTTGGCGGCGTCTCCCATCGGTTTGCACACGCGGGTCGGCAACGCGAAGCTCTGCGAGAGCTGCGGAGGTCTCGTCTAAACGCCTCGGCAGCTCAAGTCTTCACATGTCAGAGCGGGAGCCAGGCGGGCGTGCGGGGCTTCCTGCGAGTGCAGGGTGAAGCCAGCAGAGCCCGGCGCCGAGCACAAGTGATGCTTTCACAGCCTGTCCTCGCCCGTCTCCAGCCCTCCTCCCCGAGCCCTCATTAGCATGCCCTGCTGCATCCAGCCTCGGCACAGACACACTGCTGCACAAGCTCACGCCCTCTCCTATCTCCCTCCCTCACGCTCGCCTCCCCCCTTCCCCTCGCCTCCGTCAGCCAAAGCCTCTCCTATCCCCTTCTCTCTTCAAGACTCCTCCACTCCCTCCCACCCTCTCTCTCTCTCTCTCCCCTTCTCTCTGTTCAAGATTCTCCTCCACTCCCACCCTCTCTCTCTCCCACACTCTACCCCCCACCTTCCTCTCTCCCCACACTCTCCTCCCTCTCCCTTCCCCTCTCTCTCCCACACTCTCCTCCCTCTCCCTTCCCCTCTCTCTCCCACACTCT
The DNA here is from genome assembly GCA_903064625.1 of Mallotus villosus. Lineage (NCBI taxonomy): Eukaryota > Metazoa > Chordata > Actinopteri > Osmeriformes > Salangidae > Mallotus > Mallotus villosus. The sequence continues at coordinate 358,236 of CAEFZP010005814.1, read as the reverse complement.
CCTCCCCTCCCTTCCTGTCTCTCTCCCACACTCCCCTCCCTTCCCCTCTCTCTCCCTCCCCCCTCCTTACTCTCCCCTCTGCTGTGCTGTCCTCCGCCTCTTTCATTTTCCATGCCTCTCTTCTCCCTGATTGGCCTTGGTCTGTCTATCATCTCCCTAGTTTAACCTGATCCGCTGCTAGTCCCCGCCCCCCACACACAGCCCCAGGTGCCCCGCCCTCCTTCCCAGTCCTGAGTCCCATCTCGTCACTGCCCTTTCTGCATGGAACAGGAGAGGAAGCCAGTTATTCCTATCGTTTGTTTTATTAATCACCTCAAGTGAAAATCCTAAACCAACACTATATTCAGTAGGGGGGGAATGCCTTGGTTCGGTCGGTTTCTTTTGACGGTAGATGCTGTGTGTTTGTCTTCTAGTTGACATTATAGATTCTGTGTGTGTGTGTGTGTGTGTGTGTGTGTGTGTGTAGTAGGTTAGTGTCTGCCAGTATCTGCATTCAGCTTGAGTGTCTCCACTGTCCTGTCTGTTTGCCTGCTATGATTGAGCGCAGAGAGGGTGGGAGAGAGAGAGTGTGTGTGTGTGTGTGTGTGTGTGTGTGTTTGGCCAAGCGGCCCAGACAAAACACCAGGGGAACATTGATGTGCCAGCAGGATTAGAAGCATCATAACTTCAAGCCCTGTTTCAAGTGTCCAAAGATCCCCTCATCCCTCTGTGCAGGGAGGACCTTATATTACCCTGCAGTCACACCAACGTGCATGATGCACCACAGAACAAGACCACGTTAAGCTGAGCTCCCCCCTGGGGGATTGAGAAAGAGGCAAATTCTTTTGTTGTTCGAAACAATAAATAATTGCCCCATCATTGTTCCAGTATGATTAGCTCTCCAGTGGCTCACTTGTATCCTACTTGTTTATCCTCATTGTCGGGCTACGGGTACTTCTTCATTGCTTTATCAACCTCTCTCTATTCTTCTCTTTCTCTCTGATACACAGTCACAGATACACACACACACACACACACACACACACACCCCCTCTCTGTCTGTCTCGCTTCTCCTTCCTTCCTCTCTCAGCCTGTAGTTTCTCTGGCCTGACCCGGCCTGATCCTCACAGGGTTCTCAGCACACTGCTCAGATATCCCTGCAATTAAATGATTGGGTGCCATTAGCCTCCTCTCACCTCTCACCCGCATGTAAAACTCACAGTCTCCATAGGAGACGGCCGCCAGAGTCCCTCGCCCGCGAACACCACAGTCTTCACACACACACACACAGCGAAACACACAGGACCGGCGTCAGTTATTTGTGATTTTCCCAAATGGCAAATTGAACTTGGGAGTTGGCCCGTCCGAGGGCGACGAAAAGACACCTCGAAAGACTCAAAGAAACCTTTGAACAGTTTCAAGTCATACATATTTCAAAGATGTTCAACTGTCTCTATGGGAATCACAGTTGCCATCCTGGAAGTATTTGAGCCGTTGTCTTTCCAATCCAAGCAGCGCATGCTCTGCTGAGGAGAGAAGCTGCCAGGCGTTATTAGTGCTGCTGCTTCCATGTTGGCCAGCTGACTGTGAGGGTCCCCGGTGCCGTAATGAGGCCTGGCTCAGAGGGTGTGTCCAGGCAGTCAGACCAGACCATTACAGCCTGATTAGAGTGTAACCCCAGACTCCAGAGGTCTGTCAATGTGTTTACATCCCTCTCCTTACCTGATCAGCAGCACGGCCGGCAGATGTAATGACTCCGCTGGCAGGGGGGCTTGTTTAGCAAACCAGCTAGAGTTAGTGGAAGCGCTGTTCCTACGCAGGCCCCTAATTACAGGCCAGTCTGAGGAGCCGTGAGAGTGCAGCTCGGCTCTGAGACACGCCCGTGTCAGAGGCGTCTGCAGAGCGCGTCACGCACAAGTTGGCTCTTCCCCCCCCGGGAATCCAGACGCAGGAAGTTCTCTGGTGTTTGTGAATGTGGATGCTGCTTCTCTGTGCGCTACGGTCTCGCTGACTTGGGTACGTTTTCTATGCCCATACAGCTACATTTACATGTATTCATTTAGCAGACACTTTTATCCCAAGCGACTTCAGAGAGAGAGCTTGACAAAAGTGCATAGGTCACTGATCATCACGACGAGATAGCCCCAAACATTGCGGGTAGCTAAAACATGAAGCATACATTGTGAAAAACCAAATAAGTGCCAAAGGGCCTCCCCCTTGCATGCAGTTAAACAAGTTACAGTACAGTTGAATGGTTTGCTTCCAAATGAGTCGCGCTTTTCTACTTAGCACTGTAGTCTCAAAGTGAAGCTATGCAAATACATTGGAAAAAAATGAAAGAACTTCCAAAATGGAAATCCTATCTACTGTTTGCTGCCTTCCAGAGTTAATTATGTATATGGAAACATTCTACTGTGCTTTGCCAGCCCTGAGCAGTTTATGTCCGCTTTTGCTCTTTGCTTATTGTTTAAAGCAGTGGAAAGATAAGTGTTTCTTATGTTTTAACGTGAACAACTCTAGCAGAATGCAGTCTGTCCAAAGAGAAGGCGTTCATTTAATCATGTATTCAAAAAGAAAATACAAAATTAAATGGAAAGAAACCCCCTGTGATCTCAGCCCGTGTTCTGAAAAGGGGTCTTGTTGTCGCTCTCAGTGCTTGTTGATGTGAGGGTGATGAGGGTGTGATGGGATGGGGGGGGATGAGGGTGATGCGCTGCCCTGCGATTGGTTACTCTCCATCCGGGGTGGGCGGGGTTAGTCATACGGTGTCTGAGGGCTCCCTGCCGTGGGCATCCCCTGCTCACCTGGCAGCAGGCCTGTGACTCAGCAGGGCTCAGCACAGGGGTGCTGCTTACAGTACAACACCCCACTGCTGCTGGGGAAGGAAGTGATGTGACCAGGGTCAAGAGCAGCTCTGTGGTGAAAGTCTATGGATTGAAAATGTGGGTGTGGAACGCTGAATAATGCCTGGCGCCTTATATTTATAGAACAGTTATTTTGTGTTGTGAAGCAAGACGATGACTGCATCAAATCTGTATGCCTAGTTGGTCTAGTCATTATCCAATCTCCAAGTTAATACCCAGCTATTTTATTTAAATTGATAGTTTGAAGTTCCTATCCAGAAGTGCTAACCTCCCCCCTCTCTCCCTCCCTCCCTCTGCCTCCACCTCTCTCCCTCCCCCTCTCTCCCTCCCTCCCTCCCTCCCTCTGCCTCCACCTCTCTCCCTCCCCCTCTCTACCTCCCGCCCTCTGCCTCCACCTCTCTCCCTCCCCCTCTCTACCTCCCTCCCTCTGCCTCCACCTCTCTCCCTCCCCCTCTCTCTACCTCCCTCCCCTCTGCCTCCCCAGTGCCCTGACTCGGCCTGTAAGCAGGACTTGCTGGCCTACCTGCAGCGTATCGCCCTCTACTGCCACCAGCTCAACATCTGCAGCAAGGTTAAGGCCGAGGTGCAGAACCTGGGGGGAGAGCTGGTCGTCTCTGGGGTAAGCATGTCCCACCGCCCTGACACACACACACACACCCACACACCCACACACCCACACACCCACACACACACACACACACACACACACACACACACACACACACACACACACACACACACACAGGTGTCAGCTGCCTTCCCTCAGTTGACAGGTGAATTTAGCAGCCAGGCTAATGAGTGTCTGCGGACAACCTTTAACAAAGAGCCATTACATGACATTGACGGACTAGAAGCAGGGGAAGATTTTACACTGTGTGAAGCTGCCCCCAAGATCTCTCCAGGATGTGAGAATCCGGTTCAAACTAGAATGAACAAATGTTCCGGGTGAGTCATGAGAGAAAATCCATGTCCTCCATGTCTCATTCACATACTCCTCCACAAAATGAAAGCAGCTCCACTGAATTTGTACTGCACTGATGTTTGATATATCCCCTTTAAAGGCAGCGCTACTGTAATGTCCCCTGTTTTAGTCTGTTGAATATTGCAGAGTGGTGTTCCACCCCACATGAACAGATTTTCCTAATTAATGTTTAAAAAAATCTGTGAATTTATAAATGTAGAGACTAATTCGTTTTTCGATGTCAGGTAAACCAGGGTGAAACAAAGGTAATAACCCTGTTCTAGAAAGGACTCATATTAGCTCTATATAGTTCTGACTGCTGGTAATAAGACAATTTACTGGCACTTCCTCTTGGTAGCTTTTGGTAACAACAAACTGTTTCGGTTTCAAATTGGTGTCTTAGGTGTGGGACCCGGGTAATGGCTCTCCCTCTACCTGTCTGCCCAGAATAGAAGTGTGAGGTGCTAACACCACTGTCGGGTGTGAGGACAGGCCAGCACAAAGCCTATTAAGCTGCAGAAATAAAATTAAGGCCGACCTTTTCCACATCCTCAAATATCACCCCCGCTATTCCTCATACCGCGCCTCGTGCGGAGGTCATTAATTCTCTCCTCTCCAAACACGGTGTCTCTCGGCCCTTCTTCTGAGAATCAACTAAAGGGAGAGGGGCTTGACGGATCACTTTAGCTCGGAGGAGAGACAGGAGTTTCACACACCGGGCTGGCCTTCAACGTGATGACACACACACTGCCTACAACTGGAGACATGACAGGGACACACACACACACACACACACACACTGCCTACAGCCGGAGACATGACAGGGACACACACACACACACACTGCCTACAGCCAGAGACATGACGAGGACACACACACACACGCTGCTGTAGCTGGAGTCACTGGGCAGGTCCTGGCGATGTGGTGTGGGTGCGTGAGCTGGCGTGTAACTTCCCCCCGTGTGCCTCCTCCTCCTCAGGTGGACAGTGCCATGTCCCTGATCCAGGCGGCCAAGAACCTGATGAACACGGTGGTGTCCACCGTCAAGGCCTCCTACGTGGCCTCCACCAAGTACCAGAAGTCCCTGGGGATGCAGTCCCTCAACATGCCCGCCATCTCCTGGAGGATGAAGGCGCCCGAGAAGAAGCCGCTGGTCAAGAGGGAGAAGCAGGACGACGGGCAGGCCAACAAGGTCAAGAGGTCGTCCCAGAAGAAGCACGTGAACCCCGTGCAGGCCCTGAGCGAGTTCAAGGCCATGGATAGCATCTAGAGAGGGACGCCAGGCGTCGGGAAGGGGGAAAGGGTTAGGAGCCGGTGTACTCTGTAGCTAACTCTGTGAATTTGTAGATTGAGCTTTTTTTGGTCCCGTCAGAAACAACGGGGAAGGGGTCCTGGGTGTGAAAGGAAGGTGGTATGAAAGCATTCCTCCCACGTCGCCCGCTCCACCTGTGTGTTTTGATGTGCAGTTGCTTTTTTTGTTTCAGGGCTTTTTTAATGTTATCGACACTTTGGCCCTCGCTGGGAATCTCATTTTAATTCAAACAAATGCGTTCTGATATGCCTCCGTCTCAAACCTAAGGGTTTTTTTTCTCTTGGGGGCGGAAAAACGCAATTAGAGGAAAGCAACTGGACAAAGGGCATTTATTCGTTTTCTTCATCTCTCTTTTTGGGGGGGGGGTTTCATCATGTTCATGCGAGGAGAGGAAAGCTTTCATAGATACGCCGCCAGATCTAATCCTCGGAACCTTCCATGTTGATTCGATTTCCCGTGTTTTATATTCTTTCTAACATATTTTATAATTGCATGGGAGGGTCTCGGTGGTGTCCCACTCTGTGGCGTATATAATACAGCCGATACTAGTAATGTGTAGTTGTGCTGATGTTGACTATGCAAACTCTCCACTGCCTATAACTTTTCCTCGAGCGATCATTGGAGTTCATTTGGGAAGTGTTGAGCTGTCCCCCAGAGGGGCCTCAGTCGAGCTCTGTGAAACCAAAGTCAATCGTTTTTTTCCATGTGTGCACGCCCTGCGCCTAAACCAGTCCACTTTTAGTTTGTTATAATACCACTTTGTACTAATGTCACTGAATATTTTCTTTGCACCACTGCTTTCAGTACAGTAACTATTGTTGTAATATCTCCCTGACATTTGGAGGATGTAAATGTTACGATTAATCCCCAGCGATATTAAAAACACGAGCCAGGTTTTAGTCCAGATCCTCTGCTCTGTGTGCGTGGAGTTCAGCAAACCAGACCTAATGGAAAAGAGTTCCCTGCCTTCTGTTTCAATACACATGACTGGCCTGGGGGTGCCATCCTACACACACACACGCACTCACTCCTACTACACACACACACACACACACACACACGCACTCACTCCTACTACACACACACACACACACACGCGGTCACACTCTGCCTCACACACAGTCAACGAACCTCTTACATGAGCCGTTAACCCCTTCCTCGCTCCCGGTCCCCGTTGGCTCTCGGTGAGAGTGGAGGAAAGGTGAACAGAGTGGACGAGGCCAGGCCACATCTCTCCACAGCAGTGTGGAGGCGGCGCTGCCTGTCAGCGGAGGTAATCACCCCCACCCTCTAAGCAGGCGTCCAAATTGTTCAATCAATTTGTCTTGTATCTCTGCAGCTTAGGGATTGTTGGGATGGAGAAAAGCGTTCTCGTCTAGCTTCGATCAGAGAGCGTGTACAGCTCCTCCCTAAACTGGGCTAAACCACCAGCTCCAGACACGCAAACAGCCATCGGTGATTTCACTTCATGCACACGCCAAAAAAAAACTGCTATTGGTGAAGCACTAGGGACCACTTGCTTTTAGTCGTAGAAGAAAGTGTTCTAAGGGCGTCTGAGCTTGGAAAGGGCAGCAAATGGTCTAGCCATAGCCTTCCCCTCATAGGGATGTCCTTTGAAGCCCAGCCACTGTAGACTAGAATGACCATCTCTCTCTCTCTCTGCTAGATTGACATCTAAGCAGAAATCAAAAGTGGGTCATGTAAGGTTTTCTCCTCAACATATTTTTTTTTCCAAGCTCTTTTGATTTTGTGTTTTAGGCTCAAGTTGGAGTGGGTGGAGTGGGAAAGAGACATTTCTCATGATTTAAATCTCCTTTGCATCCAAAGTGTTAACACGATATTGCTGTGGACGTTCTTCGACTCTGTTATTGGAAACTGTACTGCACACTATTTTACATATTCATGTACCTGCTTTATTTCATGTTAAATAAATGAGATGGATACTGAATTGCCTCTTGTCATTTTCTTGTACCATCTCTGAGAATATTGAAGTTTTCTCCATTTCTTGTTCATGCATCCCTCACCTTCAGGTTAATGTGATTTGAGTCTTCCCAGCACTACATTGTCACCAAAGTAAGAGGTCTGAATTTAACAAGACTAGGCTCTCCGTATTATCTCAGTCAATCTCATAGGTGTTACTCTAGTGCATGGGGTGGGGGGTGGGGCACGAGGTGGGAAATGTGTCCGCTGTATACCAATTTCCCAGACAAGCTTATTGTGCCAATATTGTCCTTATTCATCAATAGGCTATATGTGATTAACTAGTTCTCCCTCAGAAATAAGGCTTGAGTTCCTTGTCTCCACCTCCATGCAGTAGACTGCACCTCGGTCTTTGTTCTGTGTGAAGGGCCACTAGGGATTACCTCTCACTTCCCCCCCTGAGTTCTTAAACTCGAACACTCTTTCTTCTACTCTTTCCCTCGTGCTCAGACATGTGGCTCCGTCTCCTGCTGCCCTCCCTTCCAAACCTGCGTGTGCGCCCATGTGGGAGCTAGAGGTGGAGGCTGACTTGATCGCGTCTCTGAAGCACCAGAGCCCTGTTGGGACCTGCGCTCTGTGAATCTCGCAGGCACAGTGAGGACTGTTCACTGAAACCCCCCCAAACCAAGGAGTGTTTATCGTTATCTATAGTTCTCTTTACAGCGGAAGAACGAGAGACGTCTTCCGAGAAATGTTGGATGTTACGAGGCAGTGGCCACACCAGACTTAATCCCGTTATAGTAGTTGAACTTCCCAGCCAACGCCCCCCCGCTGCTATTTCAGTCTTTCATGTCCGTGTCTCTCACCCCGTATTGGGTCGGCACGACATGATTGAATGAAGTGTGATCAATCAAAGTGGTTGTGTATGACACTTTAATCAATAAGGGAAGTTTTGTTTCCCCCTGAAGATTCCCATTATGTTTTTCCGTGCTGGAAGGTGTTGGGGCAGTCCCGGCTGTCCGGCCAAACATGTAAGCAGAGAGAGAGAGAGGGAGAGAGAGGCATAGAGGGAAGGAGAGACCGGACTCTGAAGTATTGGTCTTCAACCAGGTGTGAAAGGATTGGCAATAAAAGCAGGTTTCCGGAGTGACAAGCTGACTGGTGTAGAAGGTGACATCTCTGACTGATAGCTTTGGCTCAGTGGTTGGAGTATAAATATGCTAAATATGATGACAGGTTGAAAGGCCCATTGAATCAGACCACACAGACATAAGAGGGACCCCACCAATCTGTTTTCTCTTTAAAGGGGAGATGGAGTGAGTGAATGAACGAGTGAGTGCAGTCATGCCAAATAGGGCAGTTCTTAACACAATGTCCATAGCATTATACAGCATCTGAAGACTCCGGGGTTTCGACTGAGGGTTGCATGAATAGATAGTGAAGCGAGGGAACGGGTTTGTCATGTGTCTGGTGTTTTAATATCCATCACTCGCAGCAAAGACGCCAGTGGCTGTCTTATTTGCATCGCCAAGCTAGTTTAAAGGGGGCGATTGATAGGGGGTGAAATGATGTTTTTAGATGTAGGCCTACAAAGATTGAACCAAAGGAGGTGAGATTGCTAAGTCTGTAAATGTCTGTCTTTCAGATTCTTTATTTACAGAAACAGACAGTATTTACACAATAAAATGTCATCTCCCTTCAGTCGTCTCAATTTTCAGTCAGGGTAATCACCAGAATTCAAACGGAAAGAATATTTCCCAGTGTGCTGTTTGTCATATCATGAACACATGATCACTGAACTACTCCTGAATAACAACGAACTTTTCGAGCACAGATAAGCAGTGCAGTTATGCTTAACATGAAGCCACCAAGACTACAGCAATGGAGAAACCTGGACCTTTTGGAGCAACATTTTAACTACCTGAAGGCCATCAGCTCAAGTGGAGCAGTTGTAAGTTACAGAATTGTATATTGTGCTTGCGGTGTCAGGTTTATGGTATCACGGTAAACCACATATCATGTTTAATGGAAGTATTTTCCCTCGGGGAACTTCACTTTGCTTTTTTTCGTCGAACTGTAATTCGTGATGTGGTATTGAGCTTTCAATCTTCCCAACGGTTATCTCGTAAACTTAAACTTTTCCCCCCTCGTTGCCCCAGATCAGGAGGCCCTGTCGAACAGAGCTTTTTATAGTGACTGCTGACTCTCACGGCCAATCCTTTACTGCCGAGAGCCTGTCACTCGCCAGGCTAGGCGTGTTATCCCAAGGCTTCCTTTAGCACTGGCCAGGGACGTTGGGAAAAGGATCCAGTCAGCTACACTCTAGCCCTAAGACTCAGGTTCAGCCAGCCAGCCAACCAGTCAGCCCAACCCACACCAGCAAAACCTCTCAGCATCGATTGTAGCCCAGCTCCATGATTAAACTCCATGTGAAATGAAATGAAGAGTTTTAACGACCTGGTTTGAAATGTTTTTCCTCCCCACAAGCCTTTTGTTGTGACATTATGGAAATGAAATAGTCATATTCTGTGAAAACAACCCCCTGACGGAAAATCACAAGTTTTAAGATAGGCCTAAATATGTCAGGGTATTTGAGTCATCAGCTGCATTCTCTCTAATTCATTCTCTTTCAACCGGAGCAGAGCGTGTGTGAACGGTCGACCAAGCAATCACACCCAATGCCTCAATGCCCCAATCTCCCACACACGTAAAACCGCCTACTCTCCAAAGACAATTTCCTAATTTAAATTCTGGATGCAGAGGCTTGCAAGACCAGTTAGCCTACATAAAATCTATAACCTAAAACCAGCCTTAACTAGTAGGCCTATGAATGATGTCAGCCTGACCGGCCTCCCCTGTGGTGGTGCAAGCAAGAAAGCAGTTGAGGATGGTGTAATCCATTGAAACGCTGCTTGCATAAATAAAATAAAAGCACCCGCTCTATAGGCCTATTTAAAGTCACTTTTTGTAATAATCTCTCTCTCAAGGAATCACAAAAAAGGCAGTAGCCTACAACATAATGGAATCAGCAGAGTGCCACTCTGGTAATTATGTTAACCTCTTTTAACAATAGACGCTCACAATTCGGTCAGGTTTACTGTGAAGGCTGTTGCCGTTGTAGGCTACGGCAAATAAATAGCCGCAGCGAACATGTGTGCTTGTCCCGGACGATTTGTGTGATGTAATTACATCTAAAATGCTTTTTAGCTGCCTCTTTAATTGACTTTCCCCCAGGAGTGATTTGCAACTATCAAGTTCCTCATCGTGGCATGTCATTGTCTTCGGTCAAGGACTGGGGATTATTTGCGAGCGCTTAAATCCAGTTTCCTGACCGGGCCGTGTTCGATCAGCTCGTCAGCTGTCTGACTGTGGACATGCTCTGTTTAACCCGCCAGCCCTCTTCTCCCATCAGCTCCGACTGCTAAGGAGAGTCGCTGTTAATGCATATTAAGTATTCTTTACCCACTTTGTTAAGAGTCCTTTAGAGCCACTCGCACGTGTTTAACTTGAAATACATCTTGACAGCTATTTAAACAGCCCCAGATATTAAACATTCAGTCAGACACCTTTTGAGTAAGGTAATCTCACAGTGTCACGCAGGACTGCTGACTACCAATCATCTCATATGTATTCTGGGTCCCCACTTTAGCTGCTACTGTATTTTAATGCCCTACATCTCAGGGCTGCATTTCAAGTGTGATTTATATCTTCTCAAGTCATCTGTTACCATCAGATCCAAGGATCTGGCTTCCTGCTTAGAGGACTAGCATAGCTAATAACCTACAGGAGGGAAAAAGGGAAAATATTGCTGAACAAAAATACTTAATAATTAAGTCTTGTGAAATCTTAGTGAAAGATGTTGGTGGACATAGACGAGTGGAGAGTCGATGAGAAAGATACAGGGAACGTTGGAGAGAGTCAGGGTGCAGAGAAGAATACCGGGAGTTGGAGAGGGGGAAAGATAGCGTTGAAAAGGGTCGAAAATTTGAGGGAAATAGAAAGGGTTGGGATGGGCAGCGTATTGGTACCCATGCCTGTGTCTCATCCTTAAACCAATTTCCTTCCCAGAGACCCGGAGGGACCGTCTGATTCACACTGTTTCCTCTTTCAGGGCAGGATTACTCCAAGTGTTCATCCTGCTTTTACAATTAGATCACTCTGCCAGATGCTGAATTCATCAAGAGGGGCAGACATATTTGTTTTGTGGTGTGCGTTTGGAGACTGAGGGGAATGTCTTCTCCATGTCTGAGTCTGTGTTAGCAGGCTGGCCTGCACAACGCAAGCCTTGTAGACATTCCACATGACACGTATTCATTATTCATGTGAGTTTCCCCCAGGTGTGGCAGGTCCACTCCGGGACGCTGCACAGGAGATGCTGGGAAGACGAGGAGACTACACCGGCGTTGAAGAAGCTGTTTCAAAGTGTAGGGGGTTGAGATCGGCATGTTTGGAAAGGATTGGGGGATGTGTTAGCATCGAATGCTTCGTTACTTGAGTTTAGATTATAGCCACTGTCAGTTTGTGGGTTTTTTACACAAATTATTTAGTATTGAATGTTTTCCTATTTTAAATGAATTCTGTTTTTGTGATTACAGTACTACAGCAAAAGCTTTGAACAGAACACATCAGGGACTAGCGTGGCCTGAAGTTAAAAAAAGAACATTCAGGTGGTGCTCTGTCCAGACTACAAAGTGGAAATGCCTTTTGGGCCTCGGAAATGTAATTGCCGTGTGAGTTTGAACAAAAGAATGGTTTCCAGACAAACACTGGACCCAACAAAATAATACACAGTTATTTAGCTGAGAAACCAGGGCTTCCTTAGTTCAGTGTACATTAGCAGTGTGTGTGGGAGTGTGTGCCTTTCTCCCCTCTCTCTCTTCATAGCATAATGTCAATGGAAACGCACTACAATCACTTAATGTACTCCACAGTCCCACTCTACATATGGGCTTTAAACACTTTAATCGAAGACCTGCTCATTTTTATTGGTGTTCTTTATAGGTAAGGCTGGTGATGATTTTCAAATGCACTCAGTGATTTGTGGCTCATTAGGGCGAGAGTCAGCTCCACGGGAGAGCATGTGTTTGTCTTGGGGTCATGATGTAGGAGGTAAGAGACAAGAGGGCCGGAAGTACTAGACAGGAAACAGTAGGAGGTACTGTAGGCTTCAGGAAGTACAGTCCCAGTAAGGAAACAACAGGAGGAAAGGAGTTAGGTCACAGGAAAGGGAAGATAAGAAACAGGAAACAGCACCTCCCAGGCACTGGGATGCTGTGTTGTGGGGGCCTGGGGGCGGGGCCTGGGGGCGGGCCTGGGGGCGGGGCCTGGGGGCGGGGCCTGAGCGGCAGGCAGCACCTCAGCACCTCCCAGGCACTGTGATGCTGCACCAGGCGGGGGACAGAGGGCATACAGACGGCTACGCCTCCTCTTCTGCATGCCAATTAGGCCGCTCCCTCTCTGTCAAGGCAACCTGCGAGATCAGTGAGGTTTGGTCAGGATCATGCCTGCATGCCAAGTGATTTGTTCTTCTTAAAAGGGAATTATTTTGGATAGAGACCGAAGAGGGGAGAGTTTAAAGTGTCCCTGAACAAATTATGAATCTTTTGTCGATATATTCATTGTTCCTCAACGAAGCTTGATACACCGATTTTCACGTTTGTTAATTCTGCCAAACCCCTGAGAAGCCAACAGTCAACAGGAACTTTGAGAATATGAAAAAGACGTGGCCTCTACAGTCTGCCAGAGCTCGGAAAAGCTTGGCTCCACAGCTACCTGACAGACAGATTGTTTACTCTGTGTTTCTGGCTTACAGAGGGGGCCTTCTCCTTCACCTGTAAAAGTGTCAGTATGGCGGCTCCCATCTGAATGCACTGCCTAGCAGCCGTTATTCACCCAAAGGTGTCCCAAGCATTCTCAGGTGGGGAATTTTTACAAGTTGTGTATATCCATTTTTAATGAGTAGAATGCCAAGCGTGTACGAAGTTAATTACGTAATACAGTGGAGGACACGATTGCCCTTCAGAGGAAGAATGGCTACACACCCGAAAGGCCAAGACTCCTTTTATTTGGTCTCGCTCACCGAGATGATTTAGGCTGCTGCGTTCCAATGACAAGTGACATTGTTATTCTGGTGTCAGTTTCCATATTATGGCTGTCATCTCTGTTAATGTATGTACACCAGTGAAAGCTGTTGCGGGGAAGTGTGTGTGTGTTGGTGTGTCTGGGTGTGTGTGTCGGTGCGTGTGTGTGTGCGTGTCGGGGTGTGTGTGTGGAGATTAAATGGACACACACGACAGAAGCATAAAAACAGACGGACTATACGGAGCAGGAAATACGCTGAGTTAATCAACCTCTGGTTGTAATGAGCTGTTGTGTAGGCCGACTTCATTAAAAGTGATGTTAAATAATTCCTCAGTGGTCATGGTACCTTGAACCTCAACGTTGCGTTACAGCTGGGCTTGGGTTTGCGACCCCCCCCGCCCCCACCCCCCGCTCTCCTACATCTGGAAAAAAACTAGGAATGTCTGGAATGTCGGCTTATTAAGGCTTTTACCTAGCTGGGGAAAAGACCCTTAACGGGGAAATGTCAGTATTGATTGTTCCCCTTCATTAATACGACCCTTCCTTCCCCAGGGCTGTGGATGTGGGCGTGTTTGATGGAGGACGCGGGCGGCGTGTCAGAATGAGGTGTGTTCCCAGCCCCAGGACGGCGTGAGTCCTCCCCATCACGCTGTGGCCACGCGCGGTCCTTGAAGGGTTTATAATGTGGACGACAGTTCAATAGGGATCTACAGGGAAAGGGTACCCTTTCATTCTTCCCAGGGCTGAGTGCACTTGTCACGCCGCCTCAGCGCAAACGCTCAGCCCCTGACGTGCATGCGCACACACGCACGCCTCTCACACGGCAGAGCACCTCGACACAGCGGCGGGTCCGAGACTGGCTGGGATGATTCGACCTTGTTTGTCCTACTCTCCCATTTCCGACAGGGCAGATGTCTCCGAAATGAAATCAATCAGTGTAACGTTTTGTAAACATCATAATTATGTGTCCTGTGAGTGATCTTGCGTTTTGAGTGAATATTACATTTCGCTCAGTGTGAAATTGCTGTAGGGATCAACAGAGTCAAACATGATCAACTTTCAGGAGATTTAGGCAGGGAAATTGTCATTTAATGCTTGAACATCACACTATTCTCATGAAATGAAAAATCGGAGAGCAAAAAACGGAAGTCAAAGAAGGGTTTGAGAAGTGATTAATTCATCAATCAAGCCTGCATTATTATCCCTAGAAATGCAGACGACATTTAATAATTCCAGATGCAATTATTGTTGGAAGTGTGTAATTCGATATTCCTTATCTTGTCATAGCTTGACTTCATCCCGGCCGCCCCCTGTTCCCTACGCCCACAGCCCCCCGGGAATGCTGACAATGCACTCTCTGTCAGACAGCTTTTACAATAGCATATATCACCCCTTAAACACCTCGGAGGAACATTCAAACATCTGTGTGTGGATAATTTTTGATGGCCCTATGAATTCTGTCCAGGCTGGCACCTAGTGCAGAGTAATACATGTGTAACAAAATGAAGTATCCATGCTTGTGGCAATAAGGATTGGTTTTTTTCTTCCTTTTGACTTTGTAGCAATGAAGGGAGCTGGTGTCTCCACATACTGTGGCACTGTCTCCTCCCTTCACAGTGAAGGAGCTGGTGTCTCCACGTACTGTGGCTCCCCCTACGTGGCTGGTGTCTCCACGTACTGTGGCTGGTGTCTCCACGTACTGTGGCACTGTCTCCTCCCTTCACAGTGAAGGAGCTGGTGTCTCCACGTACTGTGGCTGGTGTCTCCACGTACTGTGGCTGGTGTCTCCACATACTGTGGCACTGTCTCCTCCCGTCACAGTGAAGGAGCTGGTGTCTCCACGTACTGTGGCTGGTGTCTCCTCCCTTCACAGTGAAGGAGCTGGTGTCTCCACGTACTGTGGCTGGTGTCTCCTCCCTTCACAGTGAAGGAGCTGGTGTCTCCACGTACTGTGGCTGGTGTCTCCTCCCTTCACAGTGAAGGAGCTGGTGTCTCCACGTACTGTGGCTGGTGTCTCCTCCCTTCACAGTGAAGGAGCTGGTGTCTCCACGTACTGTGGCACTGTCTCCTCCCTTCACACTGAAGGAGTTAAAGCCTCAGGCAACACATCTCAGAAGAGGCTCGATATACATCTCCTGTTTTACATAAACGCTTGAATAAGAATGCTGCATGGCCGGCTGAGACCCTATGCACATGTCGTTAAAGATAAACACGCTGTCGTTGTAGACCCTGCCTGTGAAAGCATTGTTAAATGTAATCGGACCTCCTGAATACCAAGAAGGAATACACAAGCGGATGAAAGCCCATTTTTCCACATGAACTACAGTCCATAGAGTGCTTACAGTAGCAGGGGGGTTTGCATGACTGTGTACATGCCTTAGATTCTCTTGGATTGTATTGAGTCCTGATGGACGTGGGGTTTGTTTAGTTGGTGAAACCAGGTCCTTCCCATTGCGGTCAGTCATGGTCATACAGTTTGACCGCTCGAATTGAGGGTGCTCCCTCGCCAGCCCCACGGGCCATCCGACCACACAGATCCTAATTGATGCGGGTCTAGACTGGCCTCCCCCACACAGCCAGTGGGAATGATTGGCTAATTGACCTGCAAGAAATTGTGGCCGACGGCTCCACTTTCTGCACTGCACGGTCAACATTTTTTTCAACTTCCTCATTTGGACTGAGCATCAGATCAGTTTTGTGAATCGAGACGTGCAAGGCCCCTTCGTCCTCGTTATTGTTGCTGTTGTCAGATCCGGTCCTGTCTCACAGAGAGAGAGAGGCCTATGAAGGGGCAGATAGAGAGGGAACAGTGCATAATAGTTGCGAGGATACTCTCGTACATACTCGAAGCTTGTTAATAGTTTGTCGACAGCTACCTTGGCTTGTGCCTGTCTGAAGGCGAGAACGGATGAGTGCTTTTGAATTGTGTTGGTTGACATGACAACTGTACCCCGAAATAAGAACACAGCATCTGTTCAGCAAATAATTGGTCCTCCACAGCTCCTTGTTAAAATGTCTTACCACTTTTTCTTTTTCATCATCACAAACAACCTGCACATTTGAAGCATCAGCACATTTTCAACTCTCTGCAGACCGTGGATAGCAATGATAGTGTTTTTCTGTTTAACAGTGGCACCGATCTTTATGCCTTTGCAACAAAACAAAACCCCCAAAAACCTGGCCCACGCTCCAAGGAAAATAACATAGTCCTGGGGAAACCGTTTGGGTAAATTGTAGTGAAAACTGTGCTGTGCAAATATAAATGTTACACACAGAGTGCAAATTATACAATGACAATCGAGGGTATCGACTCCCCTGACCTGTTGTTTTTACCTCTTTAAGGGGGGGGGTCCAAGTCTTAATTAGGGGGGTCCCCCCCCCCTGATTCGAACCCTCGTTACACAGCTGTGCTGTATGCAAGGACTCAACATCCTAGCGCCTGGAATTTGACTGGAACTTTCCTCTCAATGTACTGGTTCTATAGGACACACTGTAGCTGTAACTTCTCTGTATGGATGTTAGTAAAACACACTGGTGTTCGGTGGCTCCACAAGCACTTTGTAAATGAGTCCCCCTGTGGATAAACTCATCATTTCCATATCCACTTTCATTCAGTTTTCTGATGCCCGCGGTGGATAGTAGCAACCTACATTTAATTAGGGAGTTAGACTATGAGTTGACTGGATGTAAGACTGCAAAAAAAAACACTACTGGCCAATTAGCAGCTTGGCTCTGTGTTGTCCCTGGCTATGCCCCGTCGTGCCTCGGGCTCTGCCCTCTCCTGTAGCTCAGGGGGGGCAGCTGTGCCCCATGCCAGCGGCCCCGGGCCCCTCACTGCTGGGGCCTCCCAGGAGTCTGCAGACAGGGACGCTGGGCGCGCTGCCGGCAGGAAGTGATGCGAGAGATCTGCAACAGCGCAGAGGCAGCACGGCTCGACCCATTGATTGGGATGTGCTTTTTTTTCCCGCAGGGAGAGAACGTGGGAGAAACCTTACGTGGATACCACCGCGCTACGAGTGTGACTTTGAATAGTTTTATGTTTGCCCAGCGAAAGCGTCACCGCTGGATGGACTGGTCAGCGAGCCACGTGATGCTCTGGAGAACTGGGAGACGAGAGGTGGAACAGGGTTCGCTCTGGTGGGATGGTGTGGCGAGAACCCTGCCTACTTGTGACCACACCACCTCAGCTGTGTGTCTATGAGCAGAACCCCTAGGCTTTAGCTCGGCGAGTTCATGCATGTTCCATTTGTCACCGTGGCAGGCTAGCTGTGAGGCGGGACACTCCGACACACAGCGGGGTTGACGAGGTGTCACATCACACGATCTTCGGGCGAAGCAGTTGGCTGCTCAGATGTCACCGACGAGAGGACAGACTCTTGCTTCATGTCAGGCACCCTGTGTTCAGTGTGGGCGTCGTGCTCTGGGATGAAACGGGCAGTCACCGAGAAGAACCGCATCCGTCTTCATCCTGTGCGGGAGTGACGCGGGATCTTCGAGAAAGAGAAAAATCTTTGAAATATCGAAGACAGTGTGAGAAAGTAAATGTGGTGCGTCCGATTGTCTTTGTGCAAGTCATCCGTCATTGTTATCGGGCCAGACTAGTCGCAGACGGTGAGCAATACTTGACTCAACCCGGCTACGTCAGACGAGCCGAGCGGGGTCGGGTCTTTCAACTGTTTCTGGAGCCATTGCGTCACACGGCCGCTGTTTAATCTACTCTAAATATACAGAGGGGGCCGCGAACACATCACTGCATATTCAGAGCTCAGAGCACAGACCTGCCTGCCTCTTATCTGGAGGGTGTCTTCCACTCCTCTGCAGATTTAAGCACTCGTTCTCTCATCTGTATTTATAAGCAAGCATGAAAGCTGCCCCCCCCCACCCCACCCCTTCCTCTGTAACCCTCCCGAGTGAACAATGTTGGGATACAGGAACATGTATAGAGATGCAGGCGTAAGCTACCGGCTACCTCCTCCTCTGAAGCAGGCAGCTGCATAAACAATGCTTTATTTTCACATCCTCTTAGCGTGTATTCACTGGAGCTCATTTGTACATTGATAGTGCTGAGTCACACTCACATGTGTGGACTCTCCAAATGTTCGGCGCCATGGCAACCGTGTCTTAGCGATGGCTCAGACCTCTTTTTTTTGGTAAGAGCACTAACAAAAATAACTGGGTTTTTCTCCGGTTTTATTTATCCTTTCAAACTCACTCTGTGAAGAAATAATGCAGTCTGTACCTACCTCACGGTTCAGTTAAATCCTGCAGTCACCTCCTTTTCTCGAGCTGTGCCTTGAAATTCTCCTCTGTGTAATGCTAATTTAAGGCTTAAACACAGGGAACTTTTAGCAACAGAAACTTCTGGTGAAAGTAAATGCTGACTTCATCAGTGAACTCTGGTTTGTAGAACTCTGCTTTGAGCAAATAATGTGTCTCCAAAACCCAACCTTCTCTTATTGAAAGAGATTCGTTGTTTATGGTTTGCTGATTGATACTGAGAGAAAAAGGCTTGTTGGGTTTCTTGGTTGCACTAGCTGTTGACGACTAAGATGGCCCCATTGACTTCAGGCAAAAGTAGGCCACACACACACATATACACACTTCTTTTTTGTCCTAGCCTGAGGCAAGGTTGGGATCACACCCTTGGTCAGAGTTTCGGCGAGTTTCAAAGAAATAATGGCACGACTTCCCACGGAGTGTGGCGTCTTCCTTAATTGGCGCTTTTTCGCTTCCAAACGTCAGTTCGGCTCTGCTCACTTGGGAGCACACATCAATGGACCTGGAATCTTCTCTACTGACACACTCACTGTGCACTGAGGTCACTGCTGTCCTAGCTACTTCACAGGCATTTATTGGGTAACCCCAATGTATATCTACAGATATTTTACTGTACATAAACTAAATCGTTTTTCAACCTACCACAGTATAATGATCACTGTGGTTGACTGTTAATATCCCCGTCCACATTGTTCCTGTAACTAACTCATCTTGGCTGATGCCCCTGAAACTCATGTCCTGCGAGGTTCATGAGTCATTGTGTTAGTTAGTAAATGAGTTAGTTACCTTTTAAATTGGTACGTTTATTTGTTCGTCCATTCATTGGATACAGTGGAAAGGCATGCAGGTTTAACTGTCCTTTCCTTATGTTCACTGCACACTGTTGTGATTATTGATATGTCTGTGCAGTACTTGTGTTTACACACAGGAATCATGTGACCTCTGACCTCCAGGGTGACAGCAGAACCATGTGACCTCTGACCTCCAGGGTGACAGCAGACTCACGAGCAGCAGCAGCCACAGAGCTTCCAGACGCCCATGATGGTGTCTTTAGTCTTTTTTATTCCAGAATGACTTGACGTGTGCCCTTTAATCTGGAACATGTGGCTGGATGATGTTACTCCAGGCTGGAGTTAGGTGACAACATCAACAGATCGAGCTTTGAGGCACCAGGATTGTTACGGGAAACTTCATGCAAACAACTGAAGGTTGTTGAAGTGTCACTTCAACACAGGTTTACAGAAGAAAGGCTTGCACTCTGTCGGAGATGTCTAGATACACGTTTAACACCTCCACAATGACAATGTGAGCGTGTCTCAAGACATGATGTGGGATAAATATAAACTCAATAAAATGTTGTTCACATAGAATCACATAAAGACAACAGCTTGTGAAAAGATGGTTGCTAGGCAATTTGCACTTAATTACCGTCTGTATGCCCTTTTTTTGATAGAAGTCATATCTGGGAAAATAATTAGTTAAAGTTTAATGAGTTAAAGTTGTGCTGAAGATTCCTTCACCCTGTAAATGGTAAATGCAAGAGTGAGTGATGAGAAACACTCGCCTCATACAAGATGGTAGATTTAAACGGAGGTTTTCCTGTCACCGGCAAAAATGAATGGTCATGTTTTTGTGTGCCCAGGTGTGAAATTGCTGCTGTATTTGGCAGACCGTCAGAGGTTAATGCACTCTCCCAGGCCAGCTCCCACATACAACGTTGGCTAGCATGAACACCCGTCTCACACATACGCCAGAGTCGTTTCACCGCATCCTCTTTGAAAAAGAACAACGGATTTTGCGAGAGCGAGAATGTGTTGGAAGCTGTTGGCGGAGCTGACCGTGAGACGTGCCCGTGGATGCCAGTAAAACAGAGAGCTCACTGGTCCTCAAAGAGCACAGCTCTTTATTGGCTCTCGCAAATAAAGACGAAGCACTGGACAGTTTCGAGTGTCTCAAGTGTCGGCGCTCAAGGTCCATGTAATGGCCGGCTATTTCAGATGAAAGTAGGGGGAGAGAGTGGGTGAGGAGACGTGTCTGTCTAACGAGAGCTACACCTGCCCACCTCGGTTTGTGGTCTTGCAGTGGTTGTTGTTGTGTGCTTGCCTCTGACCTCAGAGTCAGTAGCTAGCTGGTCTCATCTGTTCACCGTTCGCACGGTTTTGGAACCTCTTTCATCTATAAATCATGGATTCATCTGCAGAGCGAACTCTTTTTGAAAAAGCCTCTGTTGCTAGCACTGGGGAAGCAATCAGCCCTACCAGGCGTGTCACCACGGCTGTCTTTGATAATTGTTTTATGACACGAAATGCTCCACTCTCCCACATTCTCTTTCCTCTCTCACTCTTTTTTTCATCTCTCTCTTTCATCTCTTTCTCTCTCTCTCTCTCTCTCTCTCTCTCTCTCTCTCTCTCTCTCTCTCTCTCTCTCCCTCTCTCTGGCAGGCTGTAAATGTTGTCAGTGAACTGGGTTCCTCAAGTACCTGGGAATTCTGCAGGGTTATTAGTGCCAGTCTCCCTGCATCTGGGGGAGGTTCTGGAACACAACAAGCCCAGAACGGTGTTCTGTCTCTGGGCCTTCTGTCTCTCCCCACGAGCCTCCTGCAGCTCTCCAGCACAAAGTCACAAGATCAAGACTTCGTATCTCCTAGTGATCACCTACACAAGCAGGCATAAATGACAAGAAAAAGCTGCTGCTTCCTGACCATTTGACGAGCATTAGTTTCCTCGGTGGTTTCTCCTGCTAACGCTGCCCGCCTGGCTCTCTCTCATTATAAATGCTTGGATGCACTTCCTATCCACTGTACTGTAAATGCAGCAATCTGGGAGGGTGGAATGTTGAGATTTCCATTCTGCTGCACATTTCTTCTCTGCTGGTCTACTGGGAGGGGAAGTGGATTGCTGGGGCTCCCTGGGGGGACGGACACCAAGCCCCCAGGCAGAGTGAACAGATTAAGTCCAAGATGAAATTTCAGATTTGTTGACTTCTTTTCTGCGCAAGTGGAAAAGTTCATACTGTTCTTCTGCTCTCTCGAGACACTACAGGCTATTTGTTTGTCGTCATCCACTGCTTTCTGTAAATAACCTCAGAGACGATCCCTGACCAGGCTGTCTCGTTAATCACACGCTCTCTCGTGCTGAAGCCACTTGAAATTGAATCTACTCTGCTGAAGTTAAGATGCTTCAGTTTAGACACCTTGCGATTCGAAAAACAATAGCGGATTTGCAGTAGCTGTGACCAAGTGTATATGTGTGCATGCATTTTTTGTGGACCGACTGACCGACCGACCAACCGACAGAGTGAGCTATTTGCTGCTAGTCGCAGCTAAACTGAGGTAAAAATACATATTTTTGGAATTTGATGTGGCAGGAAGAACACCTGTTCATAGTTCTCAAAGTCCCCATCAGAGAGGAGGTTCAGTCAGCGTGTTCCTTCACCTCAGGAGAGGAGGGTTAGTGTCGCAAGCAGCAAAGCTAAACAAACAACTTGACATTTTCCATCCGTACAGTAATGCATGTGATTAAACAGGAGCAATTCTGCAAGGGCAACAGAAAGAGAAATGCAATGGAGAGAAGGGGTGTGTGTGTGTGAGGGGGTTGTAATAGCCGCTGGATAAATTGTGCTTAATAGTGTAAAAACCTTTAAAATTAATTGAGCAGCCAAATGTTACTATTGCATCTCTGCTCATGCATGCTCGCTGCTCTGCAGAAATCCTGCCGAGAATGTTGAACAGCCATTTCTTCTGTCTCAGAGCTAGGGGCAGGTAGAGTATTGGACCCTGCAATCACAACACAATGACTCTATCAGTGAGCATTATATGAAACTAAGAGAGCCTCCCTCTCTTTCTCTTTTCTCTTTTCTCTGTCTCTCTGTCTCTCGATCTCTCTCTCTATCTCTCTCTCTCTCTCTCTCTCTCTCTCATCTCTCTCTCTCTCTCTCCCTCCCCTCTCCTCTCCCTCCCTCCCTCTCCTCTCTCTCTCTCTCTCTCTCTCTCTCTCTCTGTCTGGTCTTTTATTGTAACAAGGTTATAGGTCAAGATTAAGCATAATCATATTCTCTTGGAGGGCGCATTTTAATACCAACTGCCATGATAGCAATCACAAGGATCAATTAAACATCCGTGTATGAGCATACAGCACGGGTCATTGACCACATCTGCATCCTCCCAGACCCATAAAAGCACCTGGCGCCCTGTGACCTCGCAAGTTGGGGCACGGCATGCTGAGGCACGTTCGCCACAGACCTTGTTTATTTCTTCGAGCGCGGCGTGGCTTTTCGATTTAAAGGTCTGTCTCTATAGAGATATACAGGAATTCGATTTCAACAGGGAGTGGAAGGCTGGGAGAGAGGTCGGGCCAAGGAAGCTTCCAGAGAGTGGTTGTGAGGGCAGTGGTGGTGACAGGATTCGTTGGGGAGCAGCACAAACACAGCTTCACTTCGATGTTTTCGATTATCTCTGGTTTCAAATAGGTGGGCAGTGGGTGTGGACCAATATGAAACTAAACCACTGTGTCAGACTGGTCTGGGATTGTTTGCTGACCCACTATTCAGCCTGCGCTTCACGCTTCAAAGAGTCTCCCCGCAATCTAGTCTCGCGGTGCTCATGAAATCAAGGGGGTGGAGGGGAAAGGAGGGCCACTCGATATGTGTGTGTGTGTGGGGGTGTGTGTGTATGTGTGTGTGTGGGGGGGGCTCTATGGATACGGTTCATCTCAGCTCAGAGAGCGGACTCTGTCCTGCGGCATTTGAGAGAGAAAAAGTCCTATGTGAACTGGATGGATCCTCACATGATAGATGACTGTATGCAGTCCCAGAAGGTCCTTCCAGGTGTTTCATTAGCTCTGAGGAGCCTCACTCACCCCAGCGGGGCATCGAGCTCCTGGCTCCTCGTGATGCAGGAACGAGGACAGCCACCGCCCAGGGGAAGGAACCTCTCTGATTCTGCAGCGTGGCAGCCAGGCCTCACTTCAGCCTTTTGCGAAACGTACGAGTGAAGCGAGACGGCGACACCTTGTCTGACTGCGATCGAGACGTCTGAACAAGCGTATTCAAAGAGCGGGAATGTACTGCAGACGCCGCACAGGTCTTTTGAAATCGAGGTGGAAATGACAGCAATCAACAAGTATATGTGGAGATCCTAGCAGTGAACCTGGCAGATAAACGACGGCAATTTGCCTGTATTTACTGTGGACAAACGACTGGAATGGTTAGTCCTCATCCACAACACATAACGATGTTATGTTGTGGAGATCCATCAGTAAACGTCGGCGGGTCCCTCTGAGAGCTCCATCCGACACCACCCCCACCGCGTGTTCTTTACTCCAGCTCACGCTCCTCCATCTCGGCTCAACGAGCCAATAACAAGGATTAGGCTGCAGAGAAATCATATCAGTTTAAATGTAGCGCAGATCTGATTTTGTTGTGCAGAACGAGAAGAAAGGGGGTGGGGGGTGGTCGGGGGGTGGGGTGGGGGTGGGGGGGTTTCGGGTTGGTTGAAGGGAAAAAAAAACACTGATCTTACAGAATGTGATTTTATGACTTCTCCCGTCACATCCAGTTGCTTGGTGAATGTAGCAGATACGTTGGGCCATCTCCGGGTCCTGACACGCACCAGTCCTGCCCGCACCAGAACCAGCCGAGCATGCAAGAGTCCACTTACATCCCTCGCAATATACCGGGGGCACAAAAAGGTTTGTGCGTTCCCTTTTTCTTTCGCAGTTCCTGGCAATGTAGCGTCTCTATAACCTGGTCAGCCCGCCTGCCCGAGGTGGAGAGAGACAGCTCTCCAGGATTCAATAACCAGACCTGAATAGCTTGCTGTGACATATTGACTGTGACATCGCAACCTTTGTGACACATTTTCCAGATAAACACTGCTTTAGGGCGGGAGTGCATGCGAGATGAAGGTTGCACGGGGCGCGGTGAGAGCGGCGGGGAGGGGATATTGAGACGTAATCTCCTTAAAAAGGAGGTTTGGAATCTGGTTGAGCGGGGTGGGGGTGGAGGGGCGGGGGGGTGGGGGGGGTGGGGTTAGTGAGGAAATGCATCAACCTTCATCTCCCCTGCGCTCAGCGGTGAGTGTGTATGGCCTTGACAACAACATTACATGCTCACCGGGAAAAGTGTTCCCCCCCTTCTCAACCCCCCCACACCCCTCGACTCCCCACTCCTAGTTCCACCTCTGCGGTGTCAGTTACCATAGCTCATCCACACGAGTGTTATCTCACTACAGCTCCAGAGACTCTAATCAGGAGAGTTGTTTGCGGGAACCTGAGTAGAGTCTGTCCAGTGGAGCTTCTCTCTGAGTTGCCAGCCAGCATCTCACTGTTTGATCTCTTGTTCAAACCCGATGCTACAGAAGAGAGACGAGAGAGAGACGAGAGAGAGAGAGAGAGAGAGAGAGAGAGAGAGAGAGAGAGAGAGAGAGAGAGAGAGAGAGGGAAAGAGGGTTGTGTGTGGTGGGGGGGGGGTTACACCGGAGCGCAAAGCGTGGCCTGACCGCTTCACGGATGCCGAGTGATTACTTAATGCCATCTAATCTGTGGTAATAGGCACACGGTGGCCCCTCTCTCTCTCTCTCTCTCTCTCTCTCTCTCTCTCTCTCTGGTCTCTCTCTGGCCCTGATTGCGGATGGGCGGTGGGAGCAGAACACCGATTTCATTACAGATTCCTTGTCGAGGCGGAAGTTTTCCCACAGCAGCAGACGGGGCGTCCCTGGAGGCCCGGGCGAGCCAGCGGGAGGACAGGAGCCCCCGGGGAGGCTGGAGCGGCTGCCGGCCTCTAGGGAGGATCCTCGGGCCTCGCAGCCCCCACGGACTTGCAGAGGCTCCACTCACATTTGTGTCCTGTCCTTTTCCTCACAACACGAAACAGAACCGCGGCGATACGGGAGCTGCCGAGGTCCCCGACTGCTCCTGCAGTGGCCTCGTTAGAGGCACGGTCGGAGCGGGGAGATTGCCCGATGCCAAAATCGGTAGCTTCACAGCGACGGGTGACATTTGAGCCGCTAATTACTATGTTCTCTCATGTCCCGTTCGTCATCCAAAGCTCCCCCCGAGCTCCCCAGGTCAGACGAGGTGCCCTCCTCTGTGAGGGCCAGCACGGGGAGTGTATTATAAATCACTACGCCGTTTAGAAGTAATCCCCCAACATGTTATTAACTTGCGCTCGCCACACCAGACTGAAGAAGGAGAAGAAAAGACTCTCGAGCCTTTGTTGCTCGAGGGGTTTTAATAAGAAGCTCGATGACTATCGCGTCATGTTATCAAGCCAGAGAGCAGCGTGCAGTGTGTACTGTACAGCTAGGTTCCCAGCCCATATCTATGATTACAGTCGATGACAAACACACATTGTTTGTTTTTTTTTGTCACGCACGGAGCCCAAACATGAGCTCCTCCGGCAGTAATGGAAAGCTGCTATCTCAACTCATCTCGTTCTCTTTTTACAGTCGGAATCAGTGCATTTCAAATGCAGTCTTTCACTGCAGCTTTCAGCTGGCCCGTCACAAACCAATTTGGCCCATCTCCTCCTGTATCTTCAATCGCTACCATCTATCTGCTCAATTGACCTGCTCGGTGACTTGTTCTCCTGTATCTCCAGCCATCGTTATCCTCTGTCAGGAGCGAAGCTCCAGTCTGACCTAATGTTGCTGTCGAAGGGGGGGAAATCATCGCACACAGCCACACAGGTCCTCCGGAAGAGCAGACAATCTGTCCAGATGCATCCTAGATGTCTCACGTCTCCAGAATGCTCATTTGAAAGTTTAAACAGTTTTTGTTTCTTTTCTAAACCAACACAAGATTGACATTGTGTTCTCATTCACTTTCCAGAACAACAAAAGATAATAAAAGCCAGTACAACTTCTGGCATAGAAATGAAGGTTATAAAAAAAAAGTTTGGGCAAAATGTATTAGGAATGCAAGCTGTCAGCTGGAACTTGTTATGTTGAGTATGCCTCTGAGCTACCAACTATTCTGACACTAAGTCTCTCGTCTTTGTTGATATGCAAAGCATGTTGTGATTTGTTTCAGACATGCCAGAAGGGAGACACCTGCAGTAGTTGGACAACTTGACACCTTCTCGCCAGAGAGAAAGCATTTCCATATCGTTGTGGTGTTGGTGTGTTCTCTACCTTCCGAGGCTTCCGACACTCCTTCCGACACTCCTCAGCGTTGCTGCTATGGCGATCAGGTTCACAGTACACGACCGCGAGGAAATGATCATGTCGAAACTTTCAGAAGGAGGCAATTCCATTCCATCGCGGGGACATTTGATTTTGATGAGCCAGCAATGTTTTGTGTTTATTTCGGGCCACTCTTCGTCCTGAGAACATGTCGTCCAAGTACCACACTCTTCACCTCGCTATCTCCGAGTCCCCTGATCGTTGCCTGGTGCTGAAAAAGCGACCTCTTCATTATGCAAGTCTCCCCAGTGCATGAGCATGTGCAGCAGTAGTGCTCGGTCCAAAAGTTCAAACATCAAATGTGGGTTACGTGCTGATTTAGAATGCACATGGACAGGCCCAACAAGGGAAGCAGGACATGGGAAATGAAAGGCAAGATCCCGAACACCTTTGAAGTACTGTGCTGCAGACCCATGGAGTGGGTCATTACTAGAAAGCTCGCTCCAAAGGGGTTCTTGGGAGATTGCGGGAAGATACATACATAATGTTTTGCTTGTTGTTTATTCCATCCGTGTCCTTCAATCACAGTCTCAGGGATGCAGCATCAGTTCTGTGTGTGTGTGTATGTGTGGGTGTGTGTGTGTGTGTATGTGTGGGTGAATTTGTGCATGCCTGCACGTGTGTGCCCACATGTGTACAGTTAGGCTGTGTGTGACTGTGTGTACATGCCTGCTTGTGTGTATGTCTGTTTTGTAAATAGGAGTGTTTGTCTCAACATGTGTGTTTGCGTGTCTGCCTGCATGTGTGTGTGTGTGTGTGTGTGTGTGCCGAGCGTACAGACAATGGTAATGGAGCAAGGAAAATAGTCTCTGTACAGTACCTGATCCATCACCCTATATCAGTTCCATCCAGTGGTTTTGTCCTCTAAAAGGAAGCACTATGCTTTACAATATGTCACCATTACCACACGATCCAATTCCCCCGTGGGCCCCCTGTCTTTAGGCTTGTGAATATAGCATAGCATAAATACAGCACTCTGTATTCCGTCGACAAGAAATAGCTCTGGCTCGTGTTCAATTTAATCTTTTTTTTTCTTTTTTCAAAAAAAAATCCCAGCCACCCCCCCTCCCCAATTAAACACAAATTATATATATTTCTGTTTTTGCGTTCCTGCTCTCCTGGTCTCCTCAGCCGGAGTCTCTAGACCATCGTAAATTCCAGTCAGGCGCGACACATTCCCTAAAATTTGGAATGTGATTGCTGTGGTGTGGAGATAGCTGGAGAGACAAATCGATCCAGCTCTGGCCCCCAGCCTGGACGTGCTCTAACTTCCAACACCGTCATTACAGGTGAGCTGAGCTGGGGGACATGAATATGCAGCAGCTAACCTTTTTTTATTTCTCAACATTTTTCGGGGGCCATGCGGCCACTGAGGAGTGATGGGTAATGGAGTTGGCAGGGAGGAGAAGCAGCCTGTCTAAGTGCTGATGACCTAGTTCTGCTGTAATGTGGGTTGGAAAAATCCACCAACCAATAAATCTGGCTATAGGTCTCCATAACATCATACTGGCACCACAGACAGAGGTAGATTGATCATCCTATCTGCCTTTTTATCTGGTTTCTATTCATCTCCAGTTGAAAAACGACCCCATCCATAATTAATAAGCGACACGCACCAATTGGGTAAATTCTTGGCTTCAGTTGAAACCATTTTTTTCCCTCTTCAGTTTATCGGCAGTACGTCTTCAAGAGCGTGATTTTGTTGTGGCGTTCAATCAATTACACTCTTTGAATTTTAGTGATCATCAAGCTCATTAAAACATGTTTACATAGCAATCGATTTCACTCCAAGCTGTATAAAAAACAAGATGGCCGCAAAGACTTGTATATAATACTACAACTCTCTGAAGTTCCATACGACTTCTTATTAGAGGATCCGCTCCACACAGGGTCCTAATCCATCGATTACTTCTGGTACTTGTTGAGCACTTGACACTACTTTATATAGACCATGTTAGTATGCCATTGTACTTTTACAGGTCCCCTTTGTAATTCCTCTGCCTTGGTAGCACTTTGAGATACTACATAAAATAAAACAAGCTTGATAGATTAATGACCCTATGAACAAATAATAAATCTCAAATGCAGAAATGTAACTCAATAAAAATGAATTATATCAACAGGAATGCTTCTCCGAGATTCAATTTAGGTCTTATGAGCCTTGAATACTGAAGACATGAACACATTTCTCCATTCTGCTAAGTCAAAAATAATTCTAAAGCTTACTGCAAGACTGACACTCTTCAGTATAATAAAGGAAGTAGTTCTCTAACAAACTTCAAACACCTTAATTTGATTTGATCATTATATTTGTCCTTGTGACCATGATGGAACCGTAAGAAAAATACAAACAATGGGATTCAAAACCCCAAAATGATATGTCAGTGTACAACATGTTGACAGGGGCAGGCAAAGCGAGGTCACTAGCTCTCCTGTTAATTATAAACTACTTCAAACAGACAACGTATCACTGTTTTGCATCACAATGAACATCTCCACAAAGTTAATCAGTTGCACGCGTACCTCTCTCAACAGATGAAAAAACGGCGTAAAAGGTATCCCTTCAAACGAAACCTCTCTCAAACGGTCATTTGCATTGCATATTATTCAAATTCTTTCGAAAAAGTGGATAATAGGCGATAATTAAATGACAGCGTACAGTATGCGTTTCAAGTCTCTTTTAGAAGCCGTACAAAGAGCATGTTCTATATTCATACAGTATCTCATGCAAATCATTGCGACCACCCAGCGGGTTCGTGGATGGTGGGCCACTGAGCTACAGGTTTCATCTCTTCACCCATCAGGTTGTTCCAGTTGTGTCGTTGGAAGCGAGGACCCTGACACACGTCTGGTTGTTTCTGACAGCGTCTTCAGTCAGACCTCTGACCAGCTGGAACCTGGAACAGGATGTAGACGTGCAACCTGCCGAGTCGTGCGATCTTTCTGGGGGTCGATATACATTTGCTCATGTGTCCTTGGGGATTCTTTTGAGCTGCGTGTTCACGTGTACTTTAGAGTGCCTGCTTTAGATGTGTGTTTCTGGAGCTTGTGTGCTCGTGTGTCTTCTGTTTGTACAGCTCTTGGATGGCTGGTGACCCTTCAAAAGACTTCCAATGCGCCCCCTCACCCCATCCCTCCCTTTCACCCCGTAAGCCCTATCCTCCTACCCCTCCTTGCCAATGTGGCCAGACGTTCAAACACACTGACAACCAGTTATTTTAGTTTCTCCCCCAGATTACAGCGCCTGAATTAGTCATTTCAAGACAATAATCCAGCCCACTCGAACCCTTAGAATCATGGCCTCAATCAGATACATATGAAAGAGGCGTTTATTTCATCAGACGAGAAGAGGCATGTTCTTTACAAAAGTAAAATGCTGGTACGTATTTTGTATGCTACTTTTGGAGTTTATAATATAATTTATTATAAGCTCTCCAGGCAATTTATATGCTGTCCGTTTAAATCAATTTGATTGTCTCTTAGAATTACAATAGGCTAGTAGAACTGGACTTGTTTAATCAGAGGGAGCTGCGGGCCAGTCAGACATTTAGGTATACTGCCAAGCATATACAATATTCCAGTTTGTCCACGTACTTGAACAATGCAATACACTCAGCCTAGAGAGAGTGACCTGCCTTCTCCATTGATATCACAATCAGTTCACAGCATTCTCCAGTTTGAAAAAATAAAATGTTATTGTCCAAATCCCAAAGAGAGCACACACTAAATCCAACAGTGTAGAAGGTGGATCACTCACAAAAGCTGTCAGGATTATACATCTACACTGTCTGAGCCGGTACCTGTACTTTCTAGAACCTCTAGATCTACTGCATCTACACAGCAGTACTCTTCGCCCTGTAGCTGATTTATTCTTTTTTAGGAAACTAAACCAGAAGCCACAACCAGGAAGTTAAACCAGGAAGTTGAACCAGGGGTGTTCGGGCTGTGTTTGAGATTAAGGAAGAGTGAAAGGCTTTCAGAAGGAATCAGCAGAACTGGCTGTCACCCCCCACAAAATGTATTTGAAATGGGGGCCTACTGGATCTCATTTTACGAATCATTAATAATAAATTGGGGCCATCAATCCTAATGACGAAGGGTCAGTTATTATCAGGCCTGCGTGGGGGGAAGTTCTGTGGGCAAGGATAAATTATTTTTCTTACACTGTACATGAAACATCTGTTTAGTTTCAGGAGATATAATGTTGCGGATGGCGATGAAGTATGTATGTTTAGGCTGAAGACCCAAGCATCTGGCTAGACCAGACCAGGCCATGCCAACAGGCAAACTCTTTCTACTCTGTTCTGCCTGGCACGGACTGCTGCAGTTTGGGGACCTTGTTGTGAAAACGCTTCAACATATTGAGCTCAAGGGCATGGTCATGCAGTGATGGCAGCTCAATGTGTGTGTGTGTGTGTGTGTGTGGAGTGGGGGGGGGTGTTGGGGAGAGATGGAGGGGGGGGCAGGCGCATAGCGAGACAGAGTTAAAAACCCATGACTGTACACTCTTCAACCATATTACCACACTAATGGGACAGATTATATGCAGGACAGAGGGCATTATCGTTAGATGAACCTGGATACGTCCTTGAACTGCATCCATGACTCATATTTTCTCCGTCGCTTTGTGTCAAGTTTATGAGCCTATATGGGTACATGGCAGACTTATCTGCATTTTGTATTTTGACAGACTGTCATGCGGTTAGACGGAATAACACAGAGACGGCTTATCAGAAGGGCATATAAACCAGGCTGCATTTCAGCGATCGAACGCAGCCTTTCAGAAACATTTCTTTTTCTGTTGGGGCATTTCTCTAAAATATGTTTTGTTCAAGTCTTTGTCATCAGGGAGAAATGGATGGTAAGAAATGGATCACATGACATACAACACAACACATCTCCAAAGTGCCTCAATGCCGGAGGTATAATAGAACTTCCTGGTTGGAATGATTTAACAGTACAGTAACAAACTTGTGGTGGAGAAATAAAGCAAGTGGTGATGGTAATCTAATTACAGTGGCACCTTTATTAAATATCAGCAAGTATGGCCAACGCATTTTAGGTACATCAATTATAGATACATCCGCGCGGGCTGACATTTAATACAGGTGCTAATGTAATTAGATGTTTTATATGGTTTTTAAAAGGACTAAAAAGAGAAAATATTTTTAAAATGCTAATGAGATTCGGGACAATTAGATTAATCTATTTGCGGGTTTAATCAAGGTGAATAAAGTCCAGTTTTTCTATCTTCTACTTCTCCAACTTAAACTTGTATTTTTACTCTCCATTGTGTTACTGTGAAGAACGTTGCGTGTGAGAGAGAGCCGAGAGGGTTTGTGTGCTGATGTACACCATGATGGTGACCTCTGACCTGGTCCACTCAACACTCTGCTACTCATCGCTGCTGGCGTAAACCTGGAGACAAGTTAGAAAACACAATGTATGACATAACCTGCTGTTCCTCAATTCTTAGAAACGACCTCAATTATTATTTTATTTTAATAAATGTTAGGATTATTGTCCAGGTGTACTTCCACTGGATCAGCCTAAAAATAGATTTTGGAAGCTTTTTAAAATGTCGTTAGTTTGTTAAAATATGGAGTTGGTTTGTGTTCTGGTTTGTGATACACACCTGTGGGCTTCTGACGGGGTCAGGCAGATACAGTTAGTCAGACACTCTACTGTAAAGTGTGAATCATGTCTTGCATTATTCATGGTTTACACATGAAGGAGACCTGTTACCCCACAGCAGCATTTGGGTGGTCTGTCCCTGAATCTGCTGTGTCCGATGACTACGATGCCTGCTAGGCCACGATGATGTCACAGTCTCATCTGGAGGCTAAAGTCACAAATAGAACATTTGCATATTGACTGCCACAAAAACCCCCACATAAGAATCTTATCCCATTGTATATGCGGGGGCATGGAAATATACGTACTGTACTGAAGCCCTGGCCAATGTGGAGAGTACACAGGCGAGATAAAAGAGATTTCTTACTGTATTTCATGATGGGAGGGTATACAAACCATAAATATACTTTATAGCTTTCGATTGATTTGTAAGCATGGATTTTCAAACCGAGCCTGGACCATAGTTTCATGTTTTATATGTTTGCAGTTGTGCAAAAGCACAAGGTTGAAATTATAATGATTGAAAAATATTTATAAATCAAAGTGTTTTATGGGGCGTTTAATTGAACTCAAATCAAACTCAGACTTTGACTTTGAGAGAAACTGTTCAAACAGTTAAACACATTCAGGGGTCGTCTTCTGTTGAACAACATCGAAAAAGAACAGTCTGACTCATTAATTAACTTTTGTCTGTATTATATATTAGATTTTCCTTTTTAGTGTAGGGTTTAGAAAAGAGACACTGATTGTTTTGTACATCAGTTGCCTCTATTCAGAGACACTCACCAGACTAAAGCAATTAGTGTGTTCTCTCAGTTGATCCCCCAGCATTGTTTACCTAAACCAACAAAGGATATGTCTCCAAAACCACTGTTGTGATCCACATTCATTAGTGAGATTGTGGACCCCCAAAATGTATTTCCTAAACCTTAGTGAGGGCTGTTATCTCTGCATCACTCGAGTCTCCTCTTAACAGGAACATGCCCAGCCTGACACCTTAGATGTTCTGACTCTCCAAACTGCAACAGTGTCCTTTTTAATTGACCAGATCAAGAGAATCTCTTGTTTTTAATTGTCCAGATCAAAATCATTTCTTGTTTTTAATTGTCTAGATCAAGAGAGTCTCCTGACAGGAGTTCCTGAGGTCGTCTTGATACTGTGCTGTGATAGGCCCCACCCAGGAACACCTGACTCTGGCTCCTCCCTTCCACGTCAGGAAGAAACTACCCGGTAGGCCCCAGACCAGCGCTGGAGGAACTTCATCTACTTCAAATGCATCTATCTGGTCTAGTAGTGGCAAATGCACCTCTGTGTACAAATGTACTGTGTGCTTGAGTGCACTCTGTGCACAATGTAAGTCGCATGAAACCAAAAATCAATTTTTCATACTGAAGCCCTGTTTTATGTTCACAACATGCAGTCCGAGCACAGGAAAGAGCATACCTGGTCAATGAGGGGCCATTTGTCACAAGATCTCTCTCAGTATAGAACCAGGATGTAGGCCAAACGCGTTGGTCAGCGGTGCATGCTACTGTCAGGCTTGCGTGTCCGAACTCATGAAGTGCGTCGCGCTAAGTGTTCCGATGTGATTTATACAACGTTCGCCTGATCTGCGGCGCAATGCTCAGACGGTCAGCTCACGAAAACAAACACTGTTGTGGTCCGTGGAGAAGCGAGGATGGGAAAATTGGTCTTTACGGTTGGACGCCGGTGTTGCCCCCCTCTCCCCCCCAGACAAACAAACAAACATGCAAACAAATAAACAAAGGCAAGACAGCAGCACAGATTACACTCTGCAAGCAGACGGCCGAATGGAGCTGACAGCCGACATGTTCCGACGAGAGGCCATCCAGGGTGAGTGGGAGACATGGCCGCTCCTCACCCCGCCTGATGTGGCTGGAGAAGAGACGAGAAAGGCCATTTCCTGTCAGAGTGCAGGCCTCGCCGTGACAGACGCACTCATTGAAGTTAATGCGGAACACCAAGGTGACAGCTTCCATGTTTCAGCCTTTGCTTTGCTGCTCACAGTGGCTGTTTGCATATGAATAATTGAACTGTTTGTTGGAGAGAGTCGATGGCCTTTCCACTCCCTCGCTCCTCGACAGGGTTTGCCTCGTGTGTTGTTATGACCCGACACACGGGAAGGCACGGGGACGTTCACACCTGGAACCCACTCATGTTTTTCGGACTCGCTCATTGCGTCGCTGGAGTTTCCATGCTAAATCTGGTGTGTAGTGCAAATGTGGGTTGTGTGATAACCTGACATGGCTTGAGTGCAGAAAACACACTTTGGAAAGCTGTGGTCACCACAGCGTGTAGTTAGTCAACCTTGCTGCCTCGCTGTGCGACCAAGTTATGCTGACCCTCCTCCACTCT
This sequence comes from Mallotus villosus, assembly GCA_903064625.1. Classification (NCBI taxonomy): domain Eukaryota; kingdom Metazoa; phylum Chordata; class Actinopteri; order Osmeriformes; family Salangidae; genus Mallotus; species Mallotus villosus. The sequence goes on along the minus strand of CAEFZP010005814.1, from coordinate 323,652 downwards.
CTGCTGTAGTCAGCTGTGAATTAATGTGCTAAAGCAGCTTTTTATAGCCCTTTCCATATATCCCTGTAATACCCCACAGACTGTCGAAGCTCTGAGCATCTCCAAAAAAAGAAAAAGACAAATTGTACGCTTAACAATAAAGATTTACAACCTGTGGCTAATATCCTAATGAATTTTCTACTCTCTCTGTGTGGATCTAGAGGCAGGAGCTTTGACTTATTAAAAGGGTGAATATTCAATTTGCCAAGATATGATCTTATTCTGCAAAAGAGCAATATTAATAGGGCTGGGATACGTGCTCTTATCCAAACACAAATAAATTAATCACGACTCCCCGGTGAAGGCAGGCTCTGCAGCAAACATCTGTAGCATAAATTACTGCATCGGCAACGTATCATGTCTACCCGCAGATAAACAGGAAGTCCTTGCTCAGTGTTAGCTTTAAAACGGGAAATGTACAGAAAGAAAATGAAGGTTTGGAAATGAAATGTATTTCCATAACAATATTTCTTCCACTTTGCTGCAGTTTTTATGTAGCGACTATGTCAATTGATGTTGTGATTGAACAGAAAGAGTGTACATTGATATATAAATGACAGAGACACACATTCAAGAATAGCACACTTACACTGAACAAGCAAGGGTGAAAACTGTCCCATGTATCATGTAACCCTAAACCTGATCAGTATTTCCTGCAATAGGTGACATTTCAAGTTACCAAAACGTTATACGCGACAACACAACCCTCAGTGCAACCAACTCTTTTCCCATCTTATACTCAAGTCAAGGATGCTCTGCCTGTCAAAACCGAGAGTCTGCAGAATATTGCAGAGCTATATAACTTTCTCAGCTGCACGGCCTATCTTCGTCTGTCAAAATGAGGTTTGACCTTCGGTGCCTTTGAATCATCAGTTTGCATTGAACCTGCAGAGTCGCTCCCCGGGTTATTAGGAATTCGGAGTGTCTCTCCTCACACTATACCACAGGCAAAGACGAATAAGAAGTGATAAATATTCCATCAAGCCTCAATCTCTGTCAAGGACATGGGTATTATACTGCCCACTAGAGACAGAACTCCCTCATCTTCAAGAATTCGACTCCTCTCACAATACTGGAAACCAGCTCGATGTAACAGTCAGACCTCCATTTGATCAAATGATTGATTTCTCTTATAGATGAGCTACTTACCTGTCATGCAGAACTGAAATACGCCGGTGGTGAGATAGGATGCTTTATCTTTGCGTTGTTATATCTAAAGCCCCGACTTACATCATCAGTGGTGGGCTTGCAAACACCACCTTGTTTAACAACAAGGGAGTCTTCTCATGAATATCAGGCGCACAAACGTTAACGCCAAGGTCTTCACAAACCCCGATAGGATCTTCAGAAATCTCTGTAACACAAGCTTGTTATTTTTCCTGGCTACCTGTCTATCTATGTAATGATGCTATGTAAAACATCAGACTACATCAGCCTCCAGATCTTTCTTCTGTACCACTCTTCAAATATGACTTCAGATGCTGCTATGACAACCCAGCCCTGGAGGACAGTCTTCTGAGGATGGACATGATCATTTGACAGGATGAGGGTTCAAAGAAACAGGTTGCTTGTTTTAAGATTTGTATTTGTTTTGCTTTTGGGTTTGGAAGAAACACAACAATCATCCATGAAACAGCATAGCCTCAAATCTGGAATTCCAGGGTTTGTTTAAAGGAGACGGTGATCATGTTTTGGTTTGGGTTGGGAACATCCCCAGACCACTCCGCTGAAGGGTCAAGTTAAACTCTGTGGTCAATCCACAAGCTGGCAGTCATGGCTCTAAAATGGATCGAATTGGGATAAACACCAGCCCTTTGCTGTTTCTTCATGAAATGCTGCTGTTGTCTGTTTGGCCCGGGAACAGCAGAAGTGCCTGAGTTGGGATTCCAGACACGATGTTTTACACGCGTGCGTACTTCAGACATGCTGTGATTTCCTCAGCTCATCTCAGGTCACAGGCTTAAATGGAAATAATATCAGAGAGAGAGAGAGAGAGAGAGAGAGAGAGGGAGAGAGAGAGAGAGAGACAGAGATCAGGGAGGGTGTGTGGAAGGAGCGACAGAGTGAGAAATAAAGAAAAAAAGAGAAGAAGAAAGAAAAACTGAAAGAAAAATAAAAAGCTAGTCAGGTTGGATGTAAGACGGAGGTGCGCACTAGTCAAACATGTTGATATGACAGTCCGAGGCAGCGCGGCTGGGGGAGATACCCATCAAACAAACAGCCGAGGCTGGCTCGTGGAGCTCTGATCCAGAGGTTGGCGGATGGCTCCCGGTCGGGTTTGCCCCCTCGCTCAATATTTACACAGCTGTGTCTGATCTGGTACACACAATGCTGCAGGTATACGCAACCTTTCTGGCCATTTCGGGTCACCACAAAACCAACACGTTCACGCGGAGGTTACGGACATCAGAGAAGAGCAGCACTGACAGCAGAAATGACAGGCTGGTGCTGCCCTGGTATTTTGCCTGTCTGCCCACCTGGTGAGTGGGCTCATGTGAAGTGAAGTCAGAGATCGGGAGGAACAAAGACTGTTACTGTAACAAACCTCAACTCAATTTCCCCCCCACGGCAGCCTTGAAGTCTCAGAACATGTCATGTGATCCCCGAGTCCCCGGGAAGCTGAGTCACCACAGAGCTTGGCAGGAAAGGGTTGATTAGCCAAGTGTTAAACAGGTGAACTATCAATGATACATGTGTCTGCCTGTTTGGGTTGGAGATGGTTCATGAATATTGTTAGGCTGGGAGATGACATGCCAAATCATCTATTTCATCACTGGAATCGCACCACATGAATATTTACCTTTGGTTCACCACTAGTTTGCGTAAGGGATAATGTAGTGACAGACAGTCATTTCTGTAAAATAAACCCTGACAGGGTGATGCAGGGCCCTGACGGAAAGCAGAGAGCTCTTGAATCACCCTGAAGGGGTTTTATTTAGCCATAATGATAGGCCTGCAGTGCATTATTCTACTTATTACACAGCTACTTCAATACAAATCTATAATTTGACAAAAAATATTGATTTAAAAATTATTCTATTGATTAAAAAAACAAAACAACTTCAAAACTAAAAAATGGTTCTGCCTAGAATAGATTCAGAACTGCAATTTGTGATATTTACAATTCCATGATTGACCAATCAAAATAGAGTATTCAACGATGCTGTGTTATAATAGCCTACCATTTAGAACAATGACTGTCCTTAAGAAAACAGACCTTGGCTGAAATCATGGCCTTCTGTGATCCAGTATGTGAATTCCACTTTAAAGCATAATGATGATGTAAACATATTATGCAACACAACCAAGTGTACGAATATGATCATACGTGCACAGAAAAACTGACAGAGAGAGAGACCCATTCCCAACTGAATTCATGCTGACAGCACAAGACATTCTTTATTTAGCGTCCAAGGACGTATCCAACATTGTATGGGAGTCAGGCTTTTTGCATAGGAGTGGCACATGGCTTAATATTTAAAGAGGGAGAGCAATTACAAGGTAGCTTGATGGATCCAGGGTTCCCCTGCAGTAAACAACTGTCCCAGTATAACATACTGTGGTAGGCGTCAGGAAGCCCAGAGCAGTTCTCTGTGTTGCTCCGTCTCCATGGAATCTGTCATGGTGGCTCTCTAACCTCCCACATGAGCTCAGCTCCAGCGCTGTAAAAAAAGCGCCCTCGCTCTACAACAGCCCAGCAAACAGCCCCCAGCCTTCCTCCCCCCCTCCCTGCAAGCTGGCTACACACTGCAGGGAGACAGTACTCTAGGCTGTAATTGAACTATTTGTCTTGTATATTTGACTATTACAGTCCATTGTGAGACAGACATTTGAGCCAAAAGTCCTTGGTTATAAGCTAGTCTTTTTAACCACTGTGCCAAGGCGCGGCGCACAATCATGGGCAGATTGGTTTTCGATCTGTGAGGTACTTTCCCACAGGCACAGGAGTGGAATGGCGAGGGTTTCTCATGCTCTTGTGGTCCATCCTATTGTGTGCTGATGGGAACACACTGAGCTACCCAAAGGAAGCCCTCTCCAGCTGAAACAATGGCGCGTATCAATTTAGACATCGTTAGAAACGTATTCATACGATCACCGCTCAGTGTGCATATTTGAAAAGACAGAATCCCATCAAAGACAAATATAAAATTCTAATTAGATCATTTTTATAGACCCATTTAGCTTTTTAGTCTCACACTCAATACTTTAATAGGAATTTGGAAGTCCAATTCCCTCTCTTTCCCTCGCTTTCTCTCTCTCTCTGTCACTCTCTCTCTTTCTTTTTCTCTCTGTAAATTCTAAATCAGGAAACACTACTAAATCAGTGAGGGCTAATCCCTTAGGAATGCCCCTGTAATCTGAGATTCAGACCTTCCGGCAGGCACGTGTATGCCGGTCCAATCAGTGTCAATATTTCACTGACACTTGGCCCCACCAGAAGCCATAACTCACATGCTTCACTTCACCAGTAGCCACAGGCCAATGTCCACAGCCACGGCCACCCTCGGGTTCTTCAGCGAGGGCTCCCGGGCCAGGCTGCTTCGCTGGGGTAAACAAGCCATCGGTGATAAGCAGGGAGAAACACATACTGAACTGAGACATATTTCCCTCAGAGCTCAGCGCAAGAAAGTTCCAGGGCCATGTAGCCATAAAACCCTCAATTCCGATACAATTCAGACACCAGACCTGTGTACTGCACTGCCACACAAGAACACAACACTGTCAAAACCAATGAGAGTTTGTGACCGTGGGGCTGTTCTAATGCAGTTACACAGATATGAGAGTATCTTCAAGTGTTCCTGTTTCACGGAGTGGAGGTAAGTAAACAATATGTTTTTTCGCCTTGAAATACCTTGATGAACAGACTCTTCTATTGATTCCTCGAGGTACAGGACAGTAGTGCTACTGGTTGTGTGTGTGTAAGCGTGTCAGTGTGTGTGTGTGTGGGCACACCCCCGTGCAGTGGGACCAGCAGGACCCTCAGAAGGCGCTGCATCTCTTTGATTTTCTTCCAGATCAATAATCAGAGCCCTTTGGTTTTGTCAATGATTTGTAATTTGTCCCTGTTTGGCAGCACCTAAGCCTGTAAGATCCAGCACAATGCTGAGCCCCATAAAGAAAGGCAAATGCAGAGTTTATAGGATTACTGACTCCCTCGTAAAATAGGAACTCTGCTCTGTCCTCTGAGAGTGCTTCGTTTATGGGATTTTCCAAACTAGAGCTTCCTTGGATATAATGAGATAGAGAGTGTGTGAGTGAGATCATACGAGCAAGAGAGTCTTGTCAACATAATGTTTCCTGTCATTCAGCATCTATTAACTCACTGTAACGCCATTATCACCGAGAAGATGCATTGTTAATAACCGCGGTCTGACCTCGCATGGCACCGTGAACACACAACAGAACATGGTATTCATTATTTGCATGAATCTTGTTGCAAGATCAGTTTTAATAGCGTTGAAAGTGTGAAAAGACCCATTTTACTGTAAGTCACTGCAGTGTGCCAACTGTCAACACATATGGGATAACATGGTGTGAGGAAGAATAGCTTTTTTCTTTTCATGGACATTTTCAAAACAAGGTATTGACAAAGGCACACTATCTCCGGTCAATATTTTTTGCAAATACTATTGAAACCTTTGATGACTTCATTATAGATTGAGATGCATGGTGTTACAGTAAGTCCTGCCTCAAGCCAAGGGACCCTGATCACAGAGGGATAGTGCTGGAACAGAGAGCACTGTGCTTCTATGGCAAAACAAAGGCTGGAGACCACAGAAGGATCAGCTTCAAAACAACTCAGAGAGAAAAGCAAAAACATTCCTTTCAACTTTCTTCCTTTATTTTGTCTCTGATATCAAACTTGCTTTGGTTCCTTTCCTCTGCTGTACCGTAAGTTCATCGTCTTATCCAACATCAAACCAGATGAAACAACGAGTAGAAAGCCAATGGCTCAGTGTACCTCAGTCTAAGTATGTTTCCTTGCAAACTCATTATTTTATTGCTTGGTGATTTATGTCCAACAATCCTTATCTGATATTCATTTGACACTGTTAGACTTTAGAGGCTTGATTCCCATATTGTCATGATTTCACCTGTTTCCTTGGTAACTACCTGAGTTGTAGGTTCAATATCAAGTTCCGTCCCCCCTCTCTGAATTCATTTCTACCTCCTGTAGCTGTTCTTTAGTTGTGCAAATGACACAAGGTCCATTCTCTTGTGTGTCTGTCAGGTTTCTAGACACTAATGGGTGGAGGCGCTGGGAGTGTAGGTGAGACTGACTGTGAGCAGTTCACTAGCTGAGAGGAGACAGCCTAATTAGACAGGAAATAGGAAAGCTAAGCAGCTTAGGTCTGTAAAAACCAATAGGAACTCTGTGACAAACCAAACCCAACTGTAGTTTCTCCCATTTTGCATGTGTGGTAACTATTCAAGGTTGGTGGAGTTCAGGTTTGATGTGAATGTAGGTTTTAACACAATGTGATTGAAGTGGATGCAGTATCTGGGTTGAAAGTCTGTTTTTTTTACAATCTATCTTGCTCAGTTTATCTGTGGGCTGGACCAGGCAGTCTGATTGAATGTCAGTTTTTGGGAGATGGCATTTCCAGTATGCTGAGGATTCTGGGAAATGATGTTTATATGAACCCTTCAAAATGTCAGAGTATGTGCCTATGTCATGGACTCCGCCATCTTGCTTGCTGCAAGTCAGTGTAGGTCTACTGCATTGAGGAAAAATCTATATAGGGAGGAATAGGGTTGGGGGCGTGGTGGTATTACCTATTCTATACACACAAGACTCCATCACAGATACATCCGTCAGGATAGTTGATGCGCACACCCCAGATCACTGAGCAGTCATCAAGTGAGGGATGGAAAAATATTCAAGGTGAATTCAAGCCTTTACAAACCCACTGATGTGTGGAAAAAAACCCTCTCTCCTATCTTTCTGTGATCATGTCGGGTCCCAGTGAGCTGCCACAGTTGTTTGCTGACATGAAAATCCCCCAGACTGTATCTATGGGGTCTAACACCGGCATGTTTATGTGAGGGTAAGTGCCTCTTCAATGTTTTCTGTCGACCTCCAAAAATGACGAGAGGGGGGTGATGTAAGAATTACAACTGCTGCAGTGAGTTAGAGGAGGCTGGTGCAACGTGGAACTAGGGAGGGAGGGAGATGAAGATGGAGAAGAGGAGGGGGGGGGGCAAGATGTAGAGAGAGAGAGCGAGAAAAATAGAGAGCGAGAGCCAGACACGAAGAGAGAAAGAGAGGAGACGGAGAGAGAGCGAGACAGGCAAAGAGAAAGGGAGAGAGAGAGGGAGAGCGGATAGAGAGAGAGGGAGAGAGAGGAGAGGGGGGGGTCGAGAGAAAAGAGAGGGAGGTGGTGTTGGTATTTCTCTGTGTATTGAGCAGGCAATGTTTTTGTCTTTGTGTCCACAGGGAGGAAAATAATATTTTCTTAGACTTACAGTAAGAGGAAAATGTTTACAAGACAATTTTGCTGTAATTTGCCTTTAATGTCAAATCCAACCTCATCCCAATTAATTATTTATTCATAGAATTTCAAAGAGCTGCCCTCTCCATTGCCTCTCCATTAAAATAGAGGGAAAAAGGAATGTTAAATATTAGTTTTCAATTGTTTAATACGGCATCTCATACTAAATAATTGAATACTATTCAGCAGACGTGTCCTCTAACCATGCGAGTCGTATCAGTTCACATCAGATCACACACCTGCCTCAGTGCAGTTTCCTTATTCAGAACCCTCGTGATCCCACTGCACACAACAAGGCATACTGTACACAGCTCTGCAGAAGGAGCCAGATACAGCATTCGGTTTGAAGGCAGAGGAAACAGGCATGGTGAGTTTGACCACGAGAGAGAGGAAGAAAACAAGATGCTGATGTGGATGATGGGGGGATGGGGGATCAATTTGTATTTACTATGAGGTGTTTACAGTGTGGTGGTCTCTTGCTGGTGTCCAAATAGTGGATTGTTAGGAAATGCACTTAATTTTCTGAGGTTTAAGCTAGCTAAATGTAAGCCATAATCCAATTCAAAATATCACATCACCTAGCCCATGGTGTGTTGCCATAGCTGAAGATACAATGTTGAGATGAGACACAATATGCTCTCTCAGAAAACACTTTTAAGGTTCATATTTTATTAATCACTACGAGGTGAATACTCTGTAGTAGGCTATTCTTTTTTTCTTCACCGTGTCTGTTAGCTGTGGTTACTTTGTGATGTGGATAGTAAAAACAGACCGTACTCTGACCACCGAAACACAGTAGAATCAGACCCTGCTCTGATCTTCTATACTTTATACACTTTCAACATCACTTTGGATAAAAAACATTTGCTAAATGAACAAAACATCAAATATAAATAATATAAAATGTCAAATAGCATAAAAACGTTCCTGATAGAAAGTTGGGGGAAATAACATCTGGGATTTGTTCTCGTTTTACAGTAGTAGTCTAAGATTTAGGCAGGGATAGAATATTGCACAGCCAAGCTAATGAGAAAAGGGAATGTGTTGTTGCTCATGTAGTTGGATGTGAGTGCCTACTGCAGGTTAGAGCGAAGCCTCTTCAGACTCAGAGGGAGATCTGTCAAGTCCTTCAGGCAGGGTGTCAGGAGCACGTTAAAATCAAGCTGGCTCGCCTCAACATATTGTATTTGTCCAGTTGACCTAACTCAATAAAAGCCACAATTGTCCGATTTAGTCAAGTGCCTCATTGACTGAGGCAGTGGAGTCTTGATGTAGCTAATACCGTTTTGTTGATCAGCACTAAAAGGCAAACTTATTGACCCTAACTTCATCGCTCCAGGCTTAGCTGTGAACACACGACACTAAGCAGGATTAGTTTAATACAGAGTTATACACTGAGAGTTCATTAATGTGCTAAAATGATTGTCAATAATGACAGTGAGACTGACTATGTCGGTTGAGAAACCAACAGGGTTTTGGACTACAAAATATATCGATATATACATATCGAAAAACTAAGAATGAGGCAGATTCAAGACCCAGGAGTTTTCTGGAAAAACACATTCACAAGGCAAAAACAAGACATCCACAAGTTCTGCTTTAACCTTGAGAAGTGCCTTGTAAATAACTAGTGAATATATATAAACTACCGGCAGCAAATAAACACCACAGATTCCCATGAAAGGTCAAGCAGTACCAACAGAGCAGCAGGCTCTGCTCCAACATCTTGAGCCGTGCCAAAGCACTCATACAGCAAGCTGGACCGCCTTGTTCTTGACAATCAGGAATGTCGGCCACGGAGGTCTCTCCACAGGGGTCTCTCTTTTCATTCCCGGTGACGTGCAAGAGAAATATGTTAGCGTGTAAATCATCAATCATCAACAGGAGAGGATGACTGAGAGACGAGTCTGGGAAGGGGGGAAGCGAAGGGGGGGAGGACAGAGAGAGAAAGAGAGAGAGAGAGAGAGAGAGAGAGAGAGAGGAGAGAGAGAGAGAGAGAGAGAGAGAGAGAGAGAGAGAGAGGAGAGAGAGAGATCAAAGTGGGTAGAGAGACCTTCAGAGCCTGTGAGACTTCCTGGGTATATGAGGGTGGCAGTGTATACGTGCGCAGACTCCTCTTTTGGAACAGACATCGGCAGCTCCACACGACAGGTGAGCCCCTTCTCAGCGAATACCCAACTCATTAAATCAAATAATTTGCCAGCGGGCTTAAGCAGTGCCCAGACAGAGCCGTGATCCTCCTCCCATGCTGGCACTCACGTCTCACCGGTAGGCCTTCGCTCCGGCACCCTGGCGCCTAAAAAAGAGATTGCATCTCCGTGACGCGGGAGCCGAGTCAGGCTGCCATGATTAAGCTGGAGTGCTTGTTCGGCAGATGGAAAAACACTTGAAGCTGAATGCTGATTTTTAGAGGGTGGGTGGTCGGCTCACAGTCAATTATTAGTAATAAAGCACGCTACCTGTAGCATACTTTGCTGGCTATTGAGAAATGCATTAACTGCAGGAATCCATTTCACGACAGCACAATGCGTTTTGGGTGTAATGTCATGCGTTTCACTTACAATGTGTGCTGCAGAAAAAACAGCAGCAGATTGGCAATAACAAGTCAGTAAATCCAATCCATGTGTCCCAGGTAAAAAAAATATTCAATCATTTTCTTCTACTTACCATGAAATCTGCTAATCGTGAAGTCAGATACACAATCCGAGCCCTAACCACTCAGAGATGCATCGCTGACCTATCAACTCAAACCCCATTAACCTTTAGCTGTTGTAACCAATATAGTATGTATACAGTACTATTATGTATTACAAAACATGGTTGTTCCTGTCAAAGGGTAATGATAGCTTTTCTGTAGCTGTAACCTTTGTTGTGAAATGTATGAATATAGGGTCTGCATTTCCCGTGTCAAACCGCTGTAAGAACGGTGAGTAATATGAATCCACGTGAACATGTGGCTAATGCTGCAGGAAGGACATCGGTACTGTAACATCTCCTCACAGCTACATGGAACATTCTGGAGCTAAACACTTCCTTTCCTTTGTCTGGGAGGTTCCACCAGAAGGTCTGAAGAGGAGCACAGATGCCCCGAGCCACTGGGATCACATCGGTTCAGTGAGCCTTTCTCTTGATCGTATCTTTCTCATCGAATCACATCACGACCGCGTCCTGGGTGATGTAACAGTTCGTCACCGCGCTGGAGTCCCATCCCGGAGCGTCTCTCCCGTTTGTTTATGTATTATCAATATTAAAGAGTTCCCAGAAATGAATATCATCAGCTGCACAGGAAATATGGTGCATGTTTTATGGTTTATGCAACATCATCACAACTACAGCAGCTGTCGACCCTCTACTATGAGGAGCTCCAGTGGACGGTAGATGGATGGCTAGCGAGGGCTCCCAGGGGCACCTGGAGGAAACAAGTCATGTATCCATGTAGGAAGCTACAATTGACTGTATTTGTGGTCATGTGACTGTCGTGTGGTAAGACATGATTGGGACACTCTCGGCCTGAAACACAGAATGGGCGGCAGTTGAATCAACAGTAATCGATAGCACAGTGAGGTACTAAAAAACAGCTGTACCCCACTGAACCGATCTGACCTCGATGTTTCAAAGCGTTCTATTCTTGAATAGATGAAAAGGGCGCCGTTACTGATTAAATTGCCCAGGAATATAAGAGTAACCTAACCTCCGTTCCTGTCAAAAAAGCATGCCTGGACTCAGGACATTTGGTCCCTTAGTCCCTTGGCCTCTCTTTCACACTCATGAACCCTTTTAGATGGAGGTGGGGGCGTCTGGAAGTTATTTTAACGGGAGAGAGAAGGCCAACTTTTGGATTATGCAAAGCATGGAGAGGAGAAAGAAGGAAAACGTTTTTCTGGAAATAAATGAGAGCATGGCTGAGTGGACATCTCGGCAGTGTGCTGTAGCTAAGCATCATGGTTTATATATGCGTCACTTTGAAAGCATGTCTGACAAGCCCAGAGCACTCAGACCGGGGACTCGGGGACTGGTAAATACAGAGCAGAGCCAGGGAAATCACTCCACAGTATTAGATTATAAGGACATTCAACAAGACAGACAGACAGACAGACAGACAGACAGACAGACAGACAGACAGACAGACAGACAGACAGACAGACAGACAGACACCCTATAGTGTTCCCCTTTCAAATGCCAAACACCTGCAATGATGACACCATTCCTGAGCTGTGAACGCTTGTTATTTCCAATCTGCATCTTTAATTTGTGCTGCTCTGCTCCTCTGATTTGTTTTGTTGTGCTGTGGCTCTTTATTACCGACTTGAAACGACTTTGAGGAAACTAAATGTTGTCCTCAAGGCAGGTTCAACCACCGAGGAGTGATCGATGAAATTGCTTAATTCGATCCATTTCTTTCTCACACCGTGTTCAGACAGCATGAAGCACACACCTGATGACTAGACGCATTACATGGTCATCCACATGGTCGTGTCATATAGGGTTAATAAGTCACCCTACCTCGCTGAAGGGTGCGTACCGTTCTATGAATGCGAGTAGTGACTGACACTTGAGATGGACTACCACACAGCTGTTAGATAACTCCAGGAGGCGGCCATTTATCCCCGTCAGACGTGGGATTCAAACCAACAACTGTAGCCCTGTGTCCCCGAGGCTGTCTGAAGCACCACCTACACCAGCACACCTCCAGTGCCCATGTGTGTACACCAGCACACCTCCAGTGCCCATGTGTGTACACCAGCACATCTCCAGTGCCCATGTGTGTACACCAGCACAACTCCAGTGCCCATATGTGTACACCAGCACACCTCCAGTGCCCATGTGTGTACACCAGCACACCTCCAGTGCCCATGTGTGTACACCAGCACAACTCCAGTGCCCATATGTGTACACCAGCACACCTCCAGTGCCCATGTGTGTACACCAGCACATCTCCAGTGCCCATGTGTGTACACCAGCACACCTCCAGTGCCCATGTGTGTACACCAGCACAACTCCAGTGCCCATATGTGTACACCAGCACACCTCCAGTGCCCATGTGTGTACACCAGCACACCTCCAGTGCCCATGTGTGTACACCAGCACAACTCCAGTGCCCATATGTGTACACCAGCACACCTCCAGTGCCCATGTGTGTACACCAGCACATCTCCAGTGCCCATGTGTGTACACCAGCACACCTCCAGTGCCCATGTGTGTACACCAGCACAACTCCAGTGCCCATATGTGTACACCAGCACACCTCCAGTGCCCATGTGTGTACACCAGCACACCTCCAGTGCCCATGTGTGTACACGCGTACGACTACCCCGCAACGATACATATTTGTTAGAGTTAAGAAAAACAGTGCTGTTTTTTCAGTAAGTTTCCTAACATATTAATGGGAGACTTCTACCTGTATTTCAATATGTTATCACGTCATCTGCGTTTCTCTGTTTACTGAATAAATAAAGGAGCTGATATGGCTCATCAGTTGTAGACAGTAGTTGGGGCAAGGGTTGAAACGATTAATTTTAGGTTGAACACAATCAACTGTGTCGAAGCTCAAATGCAAACAATTGTGCTGTAAGGTAACATCCTAATGCTGGATAGGAATGTGCATTCACATGAATGCCAACCTTGACTGGAAAAGTGTGTTGTCTTCCCAAATCTTCACGAATAAAATAGAATGGGCTGGGCATTTCTACCAGTATTTATACCCTGAGTCACTGAGCCGTGATCAGTGTGCGGATGGTCAAACACAAACCAAGTTACAGGAGCTCCTGCCGACTGTAAATTGGGTTCTCCATCCCTCCCCCAGTCACCCCCAGCACCTCAGCACCACTGGGATCTCCTAGCCCATTTTGCCAAGTGATTCAGTAAATGCAACCAGAAGGACTCTGCCAAGTGTGGCTGAACGAAGCTGAGCTCCGCTGTGCCGTATAACAAGAATGCTGATTTTCAGAGGGTGGGTGGTCGAGAGCCCATGTACGGCCTCCTCACATGAACCTGTCACATTTTACTGCCCTTCTTCTACCACACATCTTATATTATTCCATTACTTTTCATCAAAATCTCAATTTCCCTTATTGTGAGTCCAGGAAGTCTCTCTCATATTGAAGCAGGCTTCACACTAGTCACTGTACCGCAGCGTTCTACCGTAAATTATGAATATTAGGCTAGCTATGTCTCTGCTGTCTCTATGTGATACACGAGAAAGCTTTTATGCAGTCAAGAGGTAAGTAAAGTCGGAAAATCAATGTCCCCCAGCAGTGTGTCACACAAGGACTCTTTATTGCCCTGTTACTGTTTTCTACACAAGCCAGGGAACAAGTCACAAACAGAAAGTTCTCCAGTTAACCGTGGTAAAAAGGGAAGGTAGGCCACAGTAGGCAGAGAGGTGTAAAGGACAAATGCACCCAGTTCAGTCATTTGGAATACAGTTTTTCTCTGGCAGTGTTTTCCTCCAGGATTCGGTGTCGTCGTATCTCTTTTTCTTTTCATCGTCAAAACTCCGTCGGGTATTTCCCGTGCTTTCCTTTTCAAGCCACTGCATCGACGCATTCATTTTATTTCCAAGATGAGTTGATTTAAGTCAATCCATCCGTTTTAAGCATGCTTCTGACAAGGCTTTCATAGGGTGTGGGTAAAATGTATAAACAGCTACAAACATAAAGTTGTGTTGAAGTTCATAGTGTTCAGATCAACCAGGAAATAATTATGATTCACCTGCTGTGCTCATGAGCTCTCAGTTCCACTTCCTCAATCTAAAGTCCTCAATTCGAACAATCTAAACGTCGCCCACCCCGAAAGCTCCGCTTTGTGATTGTTCACTCGAGTCACTCTCGTCATTTATTTTTTTCATTTCCTCTGTGCAGTTGACTCTTTCCTGCCACTTGCTCAGACGGAAGCTGATTGACTGAAATTATACTGTCTGCTGCAAGTCATTCCACGTCCATTTGAAGACTTTCTTCTGTCACTGGAGATGACAACTTCCATTTATGCTCTTACTCTACCCGGATAATAGTTGTCTCTCATCGTACAATTGGAGTTTTAACTTGCTAGTCACCGGTAAGCATTATTAATAGGTCAGCTTTTGTCAGAGTTTGCTTTGAACCGAGCACGCTGATGGGACCAGGATGTGGAACATCTACTGCATCCACATTTCACGGACCATGACACTGCTCTAAGACAGTCCGAAGCAATAGCAGCATCGTGTTAGGATGACATAAAGCATGGTTAATAGTTGCATTTTTAGAAGTTAGTTATAAAAAACCTTCACCTGACTCACAGCTGTAATGAAGTAAAACTACAATGATGTCATATTCATTCATATTTAGGTCAACTGGAACCAATTTGAACCAAGGCATCACTGTACTTTGTGATTAAATACACTGTATATTGTATCCTGTGTGATACTGTGTCAAATTGAGTCTTCTTGCCATATTAATAGTTTGCTACTAAAACAAGTAGATTACATTCCAGCACACAAGATAGTCATTTTGTATTTGAAACGTTCCTTGTGTAACCTCAAACAATTCCCCTGTCTCCGACACAGATTGACTCATGATTTACAGTAGGTGAGAGAGAGAGAGATTGCTATCTTCAATTTCCTCACGGTCCAGTGAGACTTGCCGTATGTTGACACACCGAAGGCTAAGCACCTTTTCTACATGCCGTCAGGTTCGCCCCCAGTCTATTACAGGAAGATTCCCATCTCCCCTTGTTAACCCCTTGGAGCTGCCCTGTGGAAGAGGTTAATACAGAGTGACCCACATCCAGTGACAAAGTCAAGAAAACCAATTAATAAATTGCAGTGAGCTATATTCATGAGTCCGGTATTGAGCTTAACACGTGTCTGCGGAGGTAAACACAGCCTTGCCGGAATGACATTGAGTTTCTATCTTACTCACTGCATATTCAATCCTGTTTAGTTTAGTTGAAAGGGACCAAATATTTTGTTGACTACGTGGGAAACCGAGACACTGTATTAGCTATGTGATCAGAAAGTAGGGCAATTGCTACTTCAGTTGCTGCATCTACTTGAAGTGTTCAATGACTCCAATTAAAGACCTCAAAGCATGTAATTAACCCTGTAGATATCATCATTGTTTGTTTAATAGGGATGACAATACAAATGTTTACTCAACTACCACGACAACCGGATTGTATTTCACCAAATAGGCAACAAATCCATCACTCGAATGAGGCTATTCAGGCTGTTAAACAATGCGGCAAGGCATCAGTTTCATGGGCTGGGGCCTGGACAGACTTGAACAGGCTCTCTTTTTGACTGGGGCACTTCATGTTGGTTGGGCTGTTTGGGCAGGACTGTATCTCTCACTGAGTGAGCGTGTGTCATGTCAAGCTCCAAGTCTTCTCCACTGTGTGTGTTTGAGTGTGAAGATCCAGACCATAAGCATATATGACTTTATTCAAGTTGTTGTAAACATCCATAAGAAGGACCATTTCTCTTGTCCAATTTCACAGTCCAATCTAAGCACCCGAGGTGAGGCTACGACAGCGAGGTGGTAGCCGCCAGCTCCCCACTCCCTGCTCCCCACTCCCAGCTCCCCACTCCCTGCTCCCCACTCCCTGCTCCCCACTCCCTGCTCCCCACTCCCTGCTCCCCACTCCCCTGCTCCCCACTCCCAGCTCCCCACTCCCTGCTCCCCACTCCCTGCTCCCCACTCCCTGCTCCCCACTCCCCACTCCCAGCTCCCCACTCCCAGCTCCCCACTCCCTGCTCCCCACTCCCTGCTCCCCACTCCCTGCTCCCCACTCCCTGCTCCCCACTCCCTGCTCCCCACTCCCTGCTCCCCACTCCCCGCTCCCCACTCCCCAGCTCCCCACTCCCAGCTCCCCACTCCCTGCTCCCCACTCCCTCCCCACTCCCCTGCTCCCCACTCCCTGCTCCCCACTCCCTGCTCCCCACTCCCTGCTCCCCACTCCCGCTCCCCACTCCCTGCTCCCCATTCCCCACTCCCTGCTCCCCACTCCCAGCTCCCCACTCCCAGCTCCCCACTCCCAGCTCCCCACTCCCTGCTCCTGGCTCCCGGCAGCGGGCTCCTGGCTCCCAGCTCCCCGCTCCCTGATCCCCGCTCCCAGTTCCCAGCTCCCAGCTCCCAGCTCCCCACTCCCCACTCCCTGCTCCCCACTCCCAGCTCCCCACTCCCAGCTCCCCACTCCCAGCTCCCCACTCCCAGCTCCCCACTCCCAGCTCCCCACTCCCAGCTCCCCACTCCCGGCTCCCCACTCCCGGCTCCCCACTCCCAGCTCCCCACTCCCAGCTCCCCACTCCCCGGCTCCCCACTCCCAGCTCCCCGACTCCCCAGCTCCCCACTCCCCGCTCCCCACTCCCCGCTCCCCACTCCCCGCTCTCCCAGCTCCCCTCTCCCCGCTCCCCACTCCCCGCTCCCCACTCCCCAGCTCCCCACTCCCCGCTCCCCACTCCCCAGCTCCCCACTCCCCGCTCCCCCTCCCCTCTCCCCACTCCCAGCTCCCCACTCCCCACTCCCCACTCCCCACTCCCCAGCTCCCGGCTCCTGGCTCCCGGCAGCGGGTTCCTGGCTCCCAGCTCCCTGATCTGATCTTTCGTATTGGAGGGGCGTGAGTGTTATGTGGCGACACAGGTGTGAGAGGCCTTGTTTGCACTCATTAGTTTACTAACACAGAGGCTAATGATCAATTGAGGAAAATACTCCATTTATATTCGATGGCGCTCTACTCATTGAGGTGAGACTTCATCAAGAAGCTGTGGCACATAGACAGAATAGCCGACTGCAATGGATTCATTCTGGCCCTGGTTCATTCTTTTAGATGACTTTTACTCCGTAATATGCCGAACCCTCTAAGATACTTGTTTATTTATTTGCGGGCCGAGATGTAGTTAATTCCGCCCTCTCACTGCCCATCAGCCTCGCCAGCGCAGAAGAGTAATGACCTCATCATGGCAGGGGGGGCTCACCGGAGTGGAGCGCCTCGCAGACCAGACGTTATTGAGCCATGAGCTGCGAGCCGCCCTCTCCCAGTGCATCCTGGGAGAACAATTACCATGTTTGAGTATCCAATAATTGGGGCCGAAAGTGATCACCACGTATGTAATTGATGAGCCCACCTCGCCAACTCCCTCCTCCCCCCCAGCCCCCCCCACCCGCCTCCCCATCTCCGGCCCCCCCGCGTTGAACAGGAGGAAGGTTACCTCTTTAGAAAGATAGACACTGACAGCTCGACGGGCTGTAAGTTAGAATGAATTGATTTTGGAGTTAACATGCTTGACACATACTTTACTGCGCATGGAACTTTTTGTGAACGTTGAGCGCATAATGAGTCACACTGCACCACACTCTACCCACTATTTTCCTTCCTGATAGGACTAAGTGCATGTGAATGTGAATGCACGAGGTGCATGGGTTAAACTCACCCCTCAGTATAGACACCATTTTCACACTCCATACTGTATGCGTACAGTATACAAGTATGCCTGATGTAATATACAGATAAGGATGATTTAACAAGGGGGAAAAGCATTAACTTTATGTTTTGCTCAGCAATTGTTTGTTATCTATTATTTATGGATCATCAAGGCTTGACCCTCCAGAGGCCACGGTCCTTATTGAAGGTGGGAATATCGTAGGTCATCTCACACCACAGTATGTGGAGACCTCATCCATTTCTAATAGGATCCCGTCAATTCCATTTCTCTTTAAATTTAAAACGTCAATCTAGTGAGCAGGGTTCCACCCCTCTGGTTTCCCGCGGGAATGCAATATGCCTGCTGGGTCTAGAGCCCACACCTGGCCTGTCAGAGTGCTTCACACACGTGAGCAGAGCAGGCACACGCGCTCACCGTCCAATCGATAACTCCAATTGATCCGTGCAGGGTCTCGGAGCAACAGGCACCAGCAGGGGAACACCGCCCCCCTTGAGAGGCAGCTGCCTCCGTGCCTCACCTCCGTGCCTCACCTCCCAACACGTCTGTGGAAGACTCCTCTGTTTGAACACTTTCAGGTTTGCCGACACGCCGTCAAAGACTGACTCAGAGGCGTGTGGTTTCGACCTGTCGCACGGCAGTGTTCAGAGTGTTGTTGTGCTAAAGCAGGAGTGATGGGCAGGGCCAACCGGAGCAGGGGAGGTGTGAAACCGTGTTAATGACATGTTAGGAGTCATGTGACGTCACCACGCGGAGGTGGAACTTGTTTCATGTTCTTCCTGCTGTGTCTGTATAACACACTCATGTGGGAGCAGAACGGGCTGTCTCTATCTCTTTATCTTTCTCTGTCTCTTTATCTTTCTCTCTCTCTCTCTCTCTCTCTCTCTCTCTCTTTTCCTGTCTCTCTCTTTGACTCTCTCACTCTACCTCTCTGTAGTGTGTTAGGAGCGGTGCCATATTAAAAAGGTTCAACTTTGTCTGTGGCAGACATTCAGAGCAGGGAACAGGAGAAGTATCTGTGAACCCTGGATTCATTGTAGATGTGTGTGTGTGTGTGTGTGTATGTGTGTGTGTGTATGTGTGTATGTGTGTGCTGGGGCGGTATTTACAACCTCAGCATCTGGAGATCCAGCAGAGCTTTTCCAGTACTGCAGTGTGACATGTGGGAGTTGCCCGAGTTTGTCTACTGACTCGACAGTCTCTTAAGTAGCACCTTTGACAATGTGTAGAGTCAACACGTTTGCGTTTGCGTCGGAACGCGAGGGTAAGGTTTCCGCAGTATGTTCGGCATCATCAACATGCCTGGGTGGTAATAGCTTCACACTCTGGCGGTGTGTTTGTACGTGGCACATTATGCAGTTCGGAGTGAAGGGTCTCGGTTCTTCTGTCAAACCACAGATGGAGAAGCAAAAGATCTGAGCCTTTTCAGTTCCTCCCATAACGAGGCCTCTGCTCCCAGTTCTCATTTCCTGTAAAGTAAGTATGAAGTAGGAGGTAGCTTGTTCCTATTGTCACGACGTTTATAAAACAATGTTGTTTATACAATAATGTACTTTCCATCGAATGGCACAGTCTGGGTGAAAAAAAGACTCTCTCCATGGGTGAGCTCGATGTGAGTGAGAGATTGCCTTCACAAATCACAACAGCACCAACACGTCCTCGTCCTCTCAATCATCAGATTTACTCACTCTACCATTCATCCACTGCCAACTAATCTTCAACAGCTATTTTTTTCTGAAGGTAAATAGCTAACAATGGATATTCCTCCATATCTCTTTTATGGTGTCATTATCCATGCTGGAGAGTAACTAGGAAATAGCTACGATTTATGACTTTTGAAAATAACACGACTATTGACATCCTCCGTGCAGACAGTATCCAACGTGGCTCGCATTATTCAAATCTTACAAGCAAACACCTAACAAGACATTCAATCAGAAGAACTGCAGTGTGATAGAACTGCAGTGTGATAAGACGTATTCATGAATGTCCAAACCCTTACTGTGTGAATACACACTCTCCCCTCACATTATCTGCAATAAACAATGTCCCAGCTTCTCACAAACCTGGAGGAAAAGAGAAGAAAGGCAAAAATGTTTCCTTTCAACCAGTATTTATACATATTTATTTATTTCGTTGTGTTTACTGTACCAGTGGCAGTTTGTTCGTATTAGAATGAAGCTCGAGCCTTCTGGACACTTGGTCTGGATAGTATGCAGAGTCTCGGCAGAGTTTAACAGTAGGTAAGTGTCACACACCCACATTGTTTTACTCAGGGCGAGCAAGCAGCTGCTGTGTGCTCATGTTCGTTTGCAGATGATAGGTAGTGCAAGGTTGTTGTCTCCCACATCCAGTTAACTGTTTGAACTCTGTAACATTAGCATTTTCATTAAATAGTTTATGTAACAGAATCGTGGCACTGTAAATTGGTGTCTTAATGTAGTTCAAACAGAACAGCAAACATTCATTACAATGCATTACATGAATTTCCCCTTTCACACCAATACATTATAAACTAAAGAGAATACTTAGTAATACTTAGATTATTATGATGGGTTGTGATGTCAAATGCTCAGTTGTATCTTTAAGAAAATAGCTGCGTTTGTTATTTGGAGGAAGACTTTTTCTCTCTAAATGCGGTTTCGATCTACAGAATGTACCATTGAATAAAATACAATATGTCCATACTGAAATGTTCCACGTTAAACTATTAATGATTGATAGCATTGGCGTGCATCTTTACAAATATGTCCACATGCATTTATCTTCATGAGGGTAACGACACGCGTGGTACCGGTTAATCAATAGTTTCCATTCAAACCTCCCTCCCAAAAACGACTGGAATGGTGACATGGGAGACAGAAAAGACTAGGGCACATAACACACTTAATACCCTGTCTCATAGCAGGAGAGCACGTTCAGCCAGGGTACCTTCACTGGCCCAGACAGGTGCACATTATAATACAATTGGCTTTTAATGAGCAACGTGGTGTTGGTGCAGCTCCGTCCGAGCCTGCGGCTTCTCCTCATTCATTTTAGATGAAGTGCCTGGAGAGAGATAGTCCATCAATATTCATGGCGCGACGATCTTAGGGACCGGCCTGGAGATATTACCACTCTGATAAGTGCAAAAAGATGTGTAATGTAAACATGGTACAGTATGATTTATGATATTTAAATGGCACACAATTAGATGAATGGTTTGTACTGACCTCACTGGCCCCTATTACAGGCACTTTTAATAATGACCCTCCTTGATATTAGGCTGTGCTTTAGGAAGTTTGTTCATGAACAAATGGACTTACCTAAATGTTTCATGTTGGACCCACGTGCCTGTCTGCATGTGTGTTTTGGTAAGGGCAGGAACCAGTGTTTAGTGACACAAATAGATTACATTAGTGAAGATGTTCTTTAACTGTTCTGTTTTAATTGCAGCTCGGTAACCACATGGATTATCAGTAAACACACTTCATTATCAACCTGCTGGTTAAATGCCCCGCAGCTCCACAGGGAAATGCCTTGACGCGTAACTACCTAACACCAGCGCAGTTAGGAGAGAGATTCTCAAGTCTGATCCTTATGTCGAGACACAACAATAGTGGGTCCGTAGATCAGATCATATGGGGAACGCCTCAAAGGGAGTACAAACGCAGTTGAGGAAACACTTGTAGTTAGTTCTGCCTTGAGATGTCCTCAACATTGGGCCTACAGTGTGTCTAAGTGTATTGGCTGATGTGTGGACAACCTGAGCTGGGTTTTCCTTCCGTGAGGATGAAGAGAATTGGATCATCTCACATTTGAGTTGTAGAAGAATGAGGACTCAAACACTGATTCTTCACATGGACCACAGACAACACATCCTTTGTCTATAATCATTTTCACTGAGTTATACAATGTACACATTGTTTTCTATCAGGCATTCAGTGCTCTCAACATATTGTATTACTTTTCTTTCATATTTCAGGTATATTTATACTTTCCGTACATTTCACTTTCAAATAAAGTGTTTTCAGTTGCTGGTTTTTGTATTGTTTATCTCATGGTAATTCATTTTTTTAATTGAAAATAAAACCGAGTTTCAGCATCATGAAACTATATCTGCACCCAGGTTTGAAGTGCTACAGTGACAGCTTGTTTTTTCCATCATGAAAGGTAGCTTGCCTCGTCTACAGTGCTACGTGGGTGAGTGTGCCACTATAACACCAACAAAAATACTGTCAATCATCAAGTCGAGCTGCCCAAATTAACAAGCTTCCACATACTTAACACTTTCATGTTAAATATGCTGCTGCTCTCGGAGTGACATTTACAAAGCCTTCATGTGCTGAAAAAGTCTAACTTGGTATTACTCTTAGCCATTTGGTTTGTTTTTGTTTATTTGCCAATGTGTAGTGGTTGATTTGTTCTGTAGCAGACTGCTAAGTGTCCTGTCTTCTTCGGTGGAAAACATCTAAACAAAAAAACAGGTGGATAAGCAGCTTATCAAAATTCCTCTCGGACTCAGTTAATTTAGGCTTTTCCTTTTTTTCCAGCTATTTGCTATTCAACTGCGATGTTAAGTAGCCTGATAGATTCACTGAAACATTGATAAATAGCTTTTGTTTGTCAAATTAATAGAACGGCCCAATCTGGGCTGTGTCCTGATGACAGTAAATATCCAGAGTTGAAGCAGAGGCAGTAAACACACTTAATATTCATCAGCAGGTTTCAACGGAGGAAATGAAGTGAAAAGGTGCGAAAAGACGGACACAAGTGTTATTTACATCTTTTGAGTTAATCAGAACATATTTATCTGGCCTTCTCCTCCACTCCTCACTGATTATGCTAATGATCATTAGGGATGGTGTTTGAGGCTTCACCAGTGAAGGACCCAGTCAATCAGCACAGGCCACATCTCAACAATGAATCCCAAGTTCTTTTTTTTCTTCTCTCTTTCACTGTAAAATTTGAAGGGCTTCATTCTTACTCTGAGAAATGACGTTTCGATGAGTTGCTTTTCCACAACGTTCTCCAAACGCTCTGACTGAAACTAGATAATGCTGTCATTTGCCTCTACCATCTGCTGCTTATGGTAGTACTGAACATGCAAGACTATGCTCAAGCGGACAGTATTACTCTGAGTCAGAGGAACAAGGACCATGTTCCATTTCACATTTATTTCACAGTGATGGTTTTATTTTACAGTCATATTTTTATTTTACATTAATGGTTTTCATTAAATGGCGATTTTAGAAGGATGGAGAAGCATACATGCCACGTCAAAATGAGTTTGACTGGTCGGGCGACTATTGATTGTGCAGTAGGTGTTTCAACATTGCTGGAATGTACAGGACGGAGATAGACAAAGTCAACTCTCCACTTAGACAAGTTCAAGTTCACGTGAGCTCAGAAGTTAGCCCTGGAAAAGGTCTTATTCTTCCTGGGCCATTTTTCAAGGTACAGTACACAGAGCCAAAGGTCCAGCCTTGCAGAAGGTCTAGTACTTCCGCCTACGGTAAGAGAGAGGGCATTGGAGTTCAGATGTAGTCATTAAGACAGCGAGCAAGGTGAAACAACTGCTACAGTATTGCAGGTCATGGGGTGACATGCGTGAGTGTGTGTTTGTGTGTGAGGGGGTGCGTGCGTGTGCACATGTGCATGTGCGTGTGTTTATGTGTTAGCCTACAGTGTATGGGTGTGTGTGTGCGCGTGTACATGTGTTTGTGTGCGTGTGTGTGCGCGTGTACATGTGTTTGTGTGCGTGTGTGTGTGTGTGCTTGTGTGTGTGTGTGTTTACCGGTGAGCGTGAGTAGGAGGTGTCAGGGGAAAGGAGGTAGTTATAAAACAGGAACTCTGCCCAGCTCTCACAGTGCATTCTAGTCCAGGGGCGAAGGCAGGTCTGGAGGTTAATCTCAAACAGCTGCTTCTCTTCAAAGATTAGTTAATCAACTTACATTATCGCTAGCCCACTGTGAATATAGTCGACACCAAGATACAATACCTGTAGTTCACAGTGGTGTGTGGCGGTATCTAGGCGGTATCTTGTACAGTTGGAGCACAGTTGGAACAATACATGTTGTGTGTTTTTATGGGTCAAATACTCCATATTTATCATCACTGTTTACTCACCAGTGTAAATATACATGTCTTTGAAGTGATTATGGTAACTGCCAGCATGTTACAGATATCAAAACGTATGTTAGATGTGAAAAAAGGGATGGCATGGTTAATGGGATCTTCATATGGATTTTCTTCTTTTACATTATTAATGTAAAACCATCGAATGGAGTTACACAGTAGGCCACCAGTACTGTACTATGTGGAAGTGCCACTCCACTGTGCTGCACTGCACAAAACCCAAACAGCATTCTAAAGCCAAGGTCTCTTCCTGATTGCAATCTGGTTTGTTATGCTACCATTGTATCTGAAAAAATCGGTCATTTCAGATATGATATCTACACCTGAAAGCACCCTGAGTGGTTACCTGACAAAGCTTAGCCCTGGCACCTCATTCAGCGAGCTGGAGAGAGGTGAGCGTGTGTCATAAACAGGGATTGTGGGATTAGCTCTCCTTTATGTGGGAAGATAAAAGGCAGGTGGGATTAGAGAAGAGAAGATTAATGTAGAGTTGTGCAGGGACAAAGACCAATAAATATTCAACAATAATCCCCGCAGCCCACAATCAAGATGACAAACAGAGAAACGACAGAGCGAGAGACGGAGGTGGAAGGAGAAGAGGAGGAGAAGCACAAACAGCCCAGCCCCTGGAACAGAGGGATGAAACCTCTCGCTCCACACACCGACTCCATAATGACAGTTTCATAATCCCGGGCAGCACAAACACCCACTGTTCGGTAGGTTGCGTGGTTTGTAATGTTTACCTATTAAATGTGTTTACTGTGTGGCATGTATTTTCAGGTATAATTTTCCAATTAGATGTTGCTGTTCAGATGACTTCATTAGCAGCACGTTTACATAATGTGAAGGCGGCTCGTAAGCTTTACACACACACTCAAACACACACATGCAGTCCAGACCTACCCAACGATGCACACAACACACACCACACAGATAGACCTGTGGCAGAGGGCCATATGAGTGGGTTAATTGGGAGGCACAGCTTCAGGGCTGGATTGGGAGTTTGGCAGCAGGACGGTGAATACACTGAATTGTCCAAATGTCTGGCAGGGGACCAGACAGACCTGCACTGCAATAATTAAGACGAGATGTTAAAATGAAACATGGCTGACACGTCTGAGGAAGCGAGAGGATGAGACGGAGAGTTTGAAAGAGAGAGAAACCGAGAGGAGGATTGAGTGGGAGAAAGAGAGAGAAGGAGGACATGAGGATAACGAGAGGTGAAGAGCGTTAAACAAGAGAGTAGTTAAATGACTCACAAGGGCATGTGTGTGCAGTGAAACATAAACATTGCCATACTTTTACACAAACAATCACTTTGCTCCCTGGAGAAAATAGGAAGGAGAGAGAGAGAGAGAGAGAGAGAGAGAGAGAGAGAGTGCTGAGAAAGAGAGAGAAAGAAGCAGATATCTTTGTTGTGGTTAGGGAGTACAGCAGCAACAAACCTGGCAACACCACCAAGTCAGTAAATGGAGTCGTAAACCGCGGCAATACAGTCTGTTCAGAAGCACTCGTGATACTGTGTTGGGTAGCAAAAGGAAGATGAGTTCTATGAATGTGTGATTGGCTCTATTTGCAGATATACTAGACAGAAGCAAACAAACAAAAAACGACCATCAACAGAAGTAAATATTAAAGGCCCAAGGGACCAGAAGGGGTGTTCACAGCAATCCTTTCCAATTGCCATCCGTTTATCCAGAGGTAAAGAACCTTTCCACGATCAAGTTGTGGCATTGATCAAGATACGTTTTTGTTCTAATCTTCTTCAGGTTTAAAGTGGACAACTTGGCCAAGGGGGAGGGAGAGTGTCGGCGCTGGCAAACGCCAAGGAGAGAGAGGGGTGAAATGAGGATGGATGACCAATTAGTGAGATGGAGAGAGCGCAGGGGACCACCGAATGCAGTTTAGTGGGGCACCTAGGGTTCCTCCAGACTCCAAATTGTAAGTAATGTGGAGAATAGAGCCCCAGACATGTTCATGGATGTCCTGCTGTACGCTCCCGCTGGCGCACCACTATCCCTCACTCAGGAGCGTTTACTTTCGATGCGGAATTAGATATGTGGCTTGCATCTCGCATCTGTCTGCGTGTGTATGCGTGTGTCTGCGCGTGTCACACAGAGTGAGAATAACAGCCGCGGGGGACGCACCGTCGCCGTCTCGATAAATGAAGAGGAAAATACTGTAATGACCGAGAGTACTAGTAAATAAAACAGAATGTGGACCTCCGTCTCAGTCAGTGACCTCACAGTCTGAGCAGTTGGAAAATGAGGAGAGCTTTTCTTTATTCATTTCCCCTCATTTGCATATATCATTCTTTGGTGAAAAGTAACGTTTTCTTTCTCCTTCTTTCCCCCTAGGGCAGAGCCAGTGGAACTGTCTCCCTCATTCTCAGGACGTATTGATAATGCCAGGGAGCTGCCACTCAGAGGCGTATTCACACAGAGACCAAACCTCCCTTTAGTGACCTTTATGTTGTCAAAGAGTTTGACATTTGCTGCTGATGAACCAGAAGTGTCTGTAGAAGGGCAGCATTGACACAACTTCGCAAATGACACATGGTGAGAGAGTGATGTCAGTGACGATGTAAGGGATTCTGATCTTCTTACTCCAAAGGACAGGGATGTCCTGAAGGAGGGCACTGGGAACAGGAGGTGGTGGGTGGGATGACGGGAGGTGTGGGGGGGGTGGGGTGGGGGGGGGGTAGGAAGTTGGTGTGGTGGTGCAGGGGTGGGGGGAGGGGGTTGGAGGTGAAGAAAGGTTGACTTGAACCGTCGTCTGGTCATTGATATTCTCGGCAGCGCTCGAGGGTGATGGTATTTGAGAATCGCTCGGGCGTCAGGGCCGTTCACCTCTAATGTCGGAGATGATTACACGCTAATTGAAGTAATCTAGCTTCGTTGCTAATCACCGCGGTTACAGGCACCGCCCCACAATCACCTTGGATACCACGTCATTTTGACACTTCGCCACCTACGGTCCTAAATCAAACAGAACAAGCGATAAAACGGACCTGGCTCTGCTATGACAGGGCCATCTCAACTCCCTCAGGGACATCTGTGACGGTGACAGGTGACACACGGACACAAACACACACCATACTGTGGATGGCAGAAAAACCATCAACAGCTCATTTTCCAAATGAGATGCACTGCCAATAATACATACAGTATAAAAATATTGCCATGTGTGCGTCATGGTGTAATTAATTGCACGGCTTGCAAAGGGTTAATAGCAAATGATCACTGAAAGTGATAATTGACTGGCGTATTTAGTGGGTAATCTACTATGAAATTCAACCAGCATTCCTGCTTGTAGTCTAGTTGTTGAGAAAGTGAAATTAACAGCGTGACCAGGGTGCTGTCTCTATTACCATCATGTTAACAGTTACATGTTGGAATGGAAATGAATGTGCGTGTCAGTGCATATACTGTACATTTCTAAACCACGCGGAGAGTCAGTGTTACACTCGTACCTGATAAATCACCTAGCTTAATTATCTGAGCTTTAAATCAGTCTCATCAACTTGGATTATCAAGTTTATGCTGTCATCATGTAATCAGCACATTACAGAGCGTGCACTCTCTCTGTATGTTGGATGGACTACAGCAAAATCAGGCTCTAATCACCATTAATGAGATCTAATCCTGAAGTTTATCTTCTGGTTGCATTACTCTCCAAGACTGAGAAGTAGTGCGTCTCTTCTACTGTGGATGATGTGCTGTGGGTGCGGCGTGTATGTGCTGTGGTGATGTGCTGGGGTGATGTGCTTTGGTTGATGTGCTGTAGGTGAGTGCTGGGGTGATGTGCTGTGGGTGATGTGCTGTAGGTGATGTGCTGTGGATGATGTGATGTGGGTGATGTGCTGTGGGTGATGTGCTGTGGGTGATGTGCTGTAGGTGATGTGCTGTGGGTGATGTGCTGTGGTGATGTGCTGTGGGTGATGTGCTGTGGGTGATGTGCTGTAGGTGATGTGCTGTGGGTGATGTGCTGTGGTGATGTGCTGTGGGTGATGTGCTGTGGTGGTGATGTGCTGTGGGTGATGTGCTGTGGGTGATGTGCTGTGGGTGATGTGCTGGTGAGTGTGAGGTGTGCTGTAGGTGATGTGCTGTGGGTGATGTGCTGTGGGTGATGTGCTGTGGTTGATGTGCTGTGGGTGATGTGCTGTGGTTGATGTGCTGTGGGTGATGTGCTGTGGTGATGTGCTGTGGGTGATGGTGGGTGATGTGCTGTGGTGATGTGCTGTGGGTGATGTGCTGTGGTGATGTGCTGTGGTATGTGCTGTAGGTGATGTGCTGTGGGTGATGTGCTGTGGTTGAGGTGATGTGCTGTGGGTGATGTGCTGTGGTTGAGGTGATGTGGTGATGTGCTGTAGGTGATGTGCTGTAGTTGATGTGCTGTGGGTGATGTGCTGTGGGTGATGTGCTGTAGGTGATGTGCTGTAGGTGATGTGCTGTGGGTGATGTGCTGTGGGTGATGTGCTGTAGGTGATGTGCTGTGGGTGATGTGCTGTGGTGATGTGCTGTGGGTGATGTGCTGTGGTGATGTGCTGTGGGTGATGTGCTGTGGTTGATGTGCTGTAGGTGATGTGCTGTGGTTGATGTGCTGTGGGTGATGTGATGTGGGTGATGTGGTGTGAGGGTGATGTGCTGTGGGTGATGTGCTGTGGGTGATGTGATGTGGGTGATGTGATGTGGGTGATGGAAATAGGGGTTAGTGCCCTTCCTGGCGTCTCTTTTCCTCGCGGTAACTCCCAATTCTCAACATTATTACAGCAGGGGTCAGTCTGACAGAAGAGGGAGGCAGAGAGAGTGAGATAGATAAAGGAGAGAAAGAGAAAGGAGAGAGGGGGAGCGAGAAGGGCGAGAGAGTGAGAGAGGGGAGAGACAGAGGGGGGAGGGAAAATGGGTGAT
This sequence comes from Mallotus villosus, assembly GCA_903064625.1. Taxonomy (NCBI): domain Eukaryota; kingdom Metazoa; phylum Chordata; class Actinopteri; order Osmeriformes; family Salangidae; genus Mallotus; species Mallotus villosus. The sequence continues at coordinate 294,679 of CAEFZP010005814.1, read as the reverse complement.
AGAGAGACAGGAAGTAAGGGAGTGAAAGAGAAAGAGGGTTTCGGATAAATACTGCAAAAAATAAAAGAACAAAAGAAAAAAGAATGCAAGAAACAGAGAGAGAGATGTAGAAAAGCAGTAGGGTTGATAGAAAAAGAAAGAAAGAGAGATCCAGTAGTCAGAGGAAGCTACAGAGAGAATGAGAGTCTTTAGAGAAAATTACATTGAAGCATCTGGTTGGAAGTGAAGGGGACAGCACCTGTAAACAACCAGCTCCCCGATACAGAAGCATTCTGAGCGTCAAATTTGTTTTGTGTCGTAAAAAATGTTCTCTTTCATGAAATCAGTAAATTGTGTTCTTTGTGAATTCTGAAACAATTAAATAATTCATGAATAATGTATCCTATAGCTCACTATTCTGAGGATTGTGATGCGCTTTGATGACATTGAACCAATTTGTTCCAAATGAAGCACAATCAGGCTGAAACTGAGAAATAGCAGAGAGAAAGAGCGGAGAGAGAGGGGGGGGGGAAAGTGCGGAGAGTGAGAGTCGAGTGCCACGCAGACGACACATCTACTGGCGCATGATTACGTCCTGTCATAAAATAGTTCACCCCAGATACAGGTTCTACTGTATTGATTAGCAGTGGGGTACAGACCCACGGAAGGCAGAGAAAAGGGAAATGTTTTCACCTACTTCAACCTAGCTGCTCCGACCGCTGTTAGCTCACTGTCCTCTCATATAGTCTCCCATAGCAACCGGCTGAAGTACAGCAGATTGTTCAATAGGCAGATTGTTGGCAAGCAGTTTTTCTCTCTTTCTCCTTTTAACTGCATAGTTCCCTTCATGGATCATAGCAGAAAATGCCATTCACATCATTGAGTTTCTCAGTGATGGGAAAGAACTGGGGGAGGATGGAGGGGAGAGGAGGGAGGGAGGGAGGGAGGGAGGGAGGGAGGGAGGGAGGGAGGGAGGGAGGGAGGGAGGGAGGGGAGGGAGGGAGGCTGTTGCACATGTCTGTTGCCATGGGGATTCTGGCGCAGTGACTATGCAGTAATGTGGCTGCTGGAATGGAGGCTTTGTTTTTTGGGGAGAACATGGAGCAGGCAAGATCTGGAGACTCAGCCACCAATTATCTGGAGAGGGCATATATTTTAGAAATGAAGTTAGTTCAGCTTTATCTCAGACCGACAACTCAGCTGACTGCCAAGCAGCCTCAATGTCTGTCTGTCTGCCTGCCTGCCTGCCTGCTTGCCTGCCTGCCTGTCTGCCTGCCTGTCTGCCTGCCTGTCTGTCTGCCTGTCTGTCTGTCTGTCTGCCTGTTTGTCTGATTACTTTCTTGTCTGGCGGTCTGTTGGCCTGCCTGCCCACTTCCCTGTCTGCCTAGAGGTTTCCATGTTACCTCTCTCTCTGTTTCACATTAAATTAGGCTTGTGCTTCCACAAAAATGGTTTTTGGAGAGAATCCATTTCAATAAGGGATGACAATAAAGGAAGCTATTGGAGGTTTCATAATTGCATGTTCCCAAGATAAACTTGTTAATCAAATCCAAAGCATGGATGGAAAACAGTAATTTACTGTCACGGAAAAGAATATTGCAGATATACGGTAATCACTGGCACGTATGAATAATTTTGATGAACAATAATGGAAGGCTCACTTCTTAGGTGCACTGGCCTATATTGTGAGTGCCACCATGCAAATAAAGAAATTACATTTGTTTTATAAAAAGCTTTTTTGAACAGGAATAATAGGAACAGGATGTCAAGACATCAAAATCAAGACATAAAACACTTAAAAATAGAGGAATTTGTCTGCGAAATGTTTAGGACTATCATAACACTGTTTTGAATGTGCTAATCAGTTTGTTTGTGTTGTTTGGAGGGGTTAATGGTGAACACATGGAATCATTTGTCCTCATTATCAACTTACTGCAATATTGCACAGAGCGTGTTTTCGTCCTCATAATGGGGTATAAATATGTTCCCAACACATGTAAACATAACATATGAATGATTGGAGTGTTAAACTCATGACTCTGTACCCCAGTATGTCGTCGTCGGTAAGCAGCTCTGTCTCATCCTGCTTACAGTAATAGTCACTGCCACTGCTATGAAAGCAAAACAGTCACTGTACATCAGGGATGTGTGATAGTACAGCAGATGACGCACTGCTGCTTCCCTTGTGTCGTCTACGTAGAAAGAGTACCTTCACTTCCGTTTGGTAAGCAGGTCCTGACTAACCTAGAGTGAGGAAGTGAGTGTGTGTGCGAGAGAGAGAGAGAGAGAGAGAGAGAGAGAGAGAGAGAGAGAGAGACAGAGAGAGAGACAGAGAGAGAGGGGGGGGGAGACAGAGAGAGAGAGACAGAGAGAGACAGAGAGACAGCATAGTAAAGTCCTTGAGATAGTGCCATGATCTTTGTGGACCGAAATTCGAAACACTATCGCAGCGCTCCTCTCCATTTGAAAAGCTGGAAATGAAATTCTGTCGTGAACCCTCAGGATGGCACAAGCTATTACGTTTCCATTTTCCGATATGACAGTCGCAGGCGAACAGTGCATAGAAGGATTTAGTCTGCACATTACCTCAGAGAGGCCGAACGAAGACATGCGTCGAGAATGAATCTATGGAGACCAGCCTGTGCTGGTCAGCACGGAAGAATACAACTCTCTGCTTGAAGCAGCCCTGACCATGTCTGGTCATGACTGGAAATTGCATCATGGAATGCATGTGTGTGTGTTTGTGTGTGCCCTTGTGTGTGTGTGTGTGTGTGGTGTGTGTGTGTGTGTGTGTGTGGTGTGTGTGTGTGTGTGTGTTTGATGGGGTGTGCGCTTGCGTGTGTGTGTGTGTGTGTGTGGTGGGGTGTTGCAAATGAAATGCAGGCAGATTTATTTACTGCATAATTCTAACTTGTTTTGGTGAAAGTAGTTACAGGATACACACTAAATCGAGGCAATTAAGATGACTTATCTCTGCTCATACTCTCATGTTCATGTTTCGCCTACATCTGCGCTAATCAAGACAAACTCTCTCCTATCCAAAGCTGTGCAGTCAGGCAGAAATACAAGTCTGATATTTGGGAAATAGAGGAGGTAAAATCATTTAAAAAAACATACCATTCCCTAGACCTGGAGAAAACAGACAACGTGTAATTTATTTTAGCACTGATGTCAATTGAAAGTTAAGAACTTAACAAATAACAACCATATGCTCTCCCTATGGAGAGAGTCCTATGGGAAACCAAGGCTAATTGCATTTGGAATGTTGGCTCTCTGGGACAGATGTAACAGCCTGGGAATGAGAGTTCCCCCTGTAAAAAGGACAAAAAAAACATGAAGAACACTCACTCATCCAACAGGCCTGGCCCTCACACATCATCCTTTATCCTGAAGTTGGAGGGTGAGGGTCGTCCCAGAGTACCTCTGGATCTTCTGCCTTGAAACGCACTTCTCTCCCTCCTGAGGGCTCTCGTTTCTTCTCCGTTGCTCCGGTGAACATTCAAAGCGCACCCCGACACAGCCCCGGCGCCATTCTCCCGTCACACACCCTCCTGTGACTAAAGAACACAGCAGCTAATTGGCATGACGACGCATTAGCCTCAAGCACTTGTGATCCTGTTATCTCAGGAGGTAAACAAACACACGGTCTGCTGTTATTTTAGTTTCGCCAACCGAAAATGCAGATCAAAGGTACTGTACTAAATATGGTACTACACACCTTCAATGTTCTGTATGCTGCCCTTGTGAAAAATGACCCGCTGTCACCCCTAAAACAAAGCAGCTTCATTGAGTTTTAAACCCCCAAATGTAATTTGCATGAAGAAACACAACGTTTGTGACTATATGGGTGTTCCGTTTTCAGAGGGCAGACAGATTGGATATAGTGAGCCACTGGTTTTTATGACAACACTGAAGGTTACACTCCCGGCATCAGCAACACGGCGGCTGGGGTCTTTTGAGCCACACAAGAGAAGCCACACCTCCTATGTGACTGAGCACAGATTATACCACACCTCCTATGTGACCGTGCACAGATTATACCACACCTCCTATGTGAACGTGCACAGATTATACCACACCTCCTATGTGACCGTGCACAGATTATACCACACCTCCTATGTGAACGTGCACAGATTATACCACACCTTGGATATTTGGTTCAGGATAAATTGGGGCTCACATCAGGCTTGACAAACACGGCAATTCATTGTCAGGTTCATCGAATTGTGGTTTATGACAACTCCAAGCAGCGACTGCAAGCCAAGTTGCAAAGTAGCTCCAGAGACAGCACCCACATTGAGATGTATGTGTTTGCAAACCCTCTGCCCATCCTCTATCCCCCATTCGTCTCAAAGTGATCCTTGGTGTGTCAGGGAAAACCAAGCGAAAGCCTGTTTCCAGTCAGAGGCGAGAGGTCAAGTCACGACCATTGATTGAGCACGGCTTTCACTGACATGATTAAACACACAAACTCACACACAATCCTTGATGCGCTATCCATCAATGTTCCAATTGATCTTTCCGATGATGACACGATGAAACGGGAAGGTGTGATGGCCGAGGGTCAGAGTGGGGCTGTGCTGAAGGGCCAGTGGTGGTCCTGGACAACACATGAGTGGAGCATGGTCACATTCAGGTTGAGAGAGTCCTCTGGATTAACAGCAGGACTGGGCAACTGGACTGGGACAAAGTTGACGTTCTGTTCGAATGTCATGCTGTTGTTTTCAAACAGTGCTTTAAAAAGTTGATTGATTTTCCTGCTTCAGACTTCAATCAATGGATCACGAGATACACGGATACCATCGTCCCTGAGTAGTTGGGTTGATAACAGCCTAACAGAAGCTGGTAATTCATTCACACCCAATGAAATTCATGCCATTTGTTACTTTAGGATTAAGTGGTTGAATGACTACGACAGTACATTAAACTCTTTACAATTAAAATGAGAAATGTCCTTTCAGATGGAGTACGACAGACTCCCCTCAAACACGTCCAGCCGTTTGTGGTGTGAAAATGTCACCTTTGAAGAGCTAAACCAAAACACCCCTTAAGCTCCGTGGCTAAGCCTTTAGCTTAGTGGTTTACCACTCTCCTCTTCCCCCTTCTTCTTCTTCTACTGCTTTTTCAGAAGGCCAAGGTAGTGGGGGGGACTTGCAGGTTTTTTATTCCTGGTCAGCTGAGTGGAGATAAGAACAGCTTTGAGCCAGTGATCACTGGTGGGCAGATTGACTGGGGAGTCTTTATCTCCTGTGGCCAGAACAGAGCTCTGAGTCTGCCTGCGGACAGAACACACACACACACACACACACACACACACACACACATGCACGCACACACACATCCAACCCCCCCCACCCCCCACCCCTTTACCTGAGGTGAGAAACTGGATTTGACTTCTCTTTGAGGTTGCACTCTGCTTCCAGCTCTCCAGTGCCTTGTAGTGCATGTCTGCCTGCAAAATATCCTCAAATCTCTTTCATGGTGAACAATTTGATGATGTTTCTGTTTGAGTTCACGACGCGGCATATCGGCAGCCATGCTCTTCCTATGCAGCGTAGGCTGCCGTCTGTTATCTACCATAACCTCTCGGCCAATCAAAAGGAGAAATTCAGAGTGCTCTTCCTTGTCGCGTGCTTTCTCTATCTCGATCTCCTTCAAGACGTTGGATCAATGATTGCTTTAGCTTAACCACCCCACCCCCCCCGTAAACACAACCGCCCATGAACACCCCCCCCCAACACACACATACACACACACACACATGCTCACACACACGTCCTGCATAACAATCCAGGTGGGTCTCAAGCGAACTCCGGTCGGAGTGCAATCCGCAGAGTCTTTTGATCCCTCTGTACGTTTCGAAAACGGGGGAAGAGAGAGAGAGAGAGAGAGAGAGAGAGAGAGCGAGAGAGAGAGGAGAGAGAGAGGAGATGAGAGAGAGAGAGAGAGAGAGAGAGAGAGAGCAATCTCACAATTCCCAGAGACGGAAGTGAGTGGGACATCTGTCTGCTCAGAGGTAGGGCCCCTTTAATCATCCTGGGAGTTCTCCCCAGGGACCTCTCCCCTGGAAGCAGCTTCAGAGCCCGCCAGGCTCCCGGGGCCACATCGGAATCCACAAACAGCTGAACAAGGGATTCACCTCAGCCTCACCAAGCCCACATCAAAGTTGGTTAATGAAAAGTCTTAACATTTACAGGTGAGGCACAGGCTCACCGTGACCTTTAAAGGTCTCAAGTGTCTTGTCTGATTTTTATGTTATTGTGATCATGGCCTTGGGTTTAATTACTCCGTTCTGAACAATTAACAGGGGTACACGCATTAAAGTGGATGACGTTGTTTCTCTGTGTTGATAAGTCAAAAGACGAGGACAATCAAACATCAATCATCAATCGAGGATCATCAATCTGGCTCAGTTATGTAAATACAGTCCGTTAGCTATTCTGTAGCTGTTCGACGTACACACTGATATTTCCAGACATTTGTATTCAGAGTTTTATTCAAATTACCATCCGAGAGACAAACAAAAACACAGTGGCGTCGGAGACCAGATTCCAGCTCTGCAAATGGGCAGCGAGCGAGATGCTCCGGAGAGACGCCCCGCGGCTGTTGACGAATGTCTCGTACGAGAACGAGGGGGAGAAATAAGCAACTTGCCACTTCCAGGCATCTCCACAGCGGCCCCTTCAGCAGTCCATGATTGCCTCCTGGCAGAGGGAGCAGAGATCCCTCAGAGAGGAGAGAGGACGCAGGATCCAAACCCCAGCAGGGAACACGCTGGTTGGGGACCTCCTGTGTAGCCCCCGTGTGGACGGATACCTGCGCCTTAACGTGACCCGACAGTACAGCTTAGCGACTCCTACATGTCCATGTGTTGTGTAGCGATGCTACCTGAGATGTACATCCCAGTGAAGACCTGGCACAGCGCGGACAAAGGTCTGGGGGTGTCCACTTTAATGTAACCTGACAATATAGGATCGTCTTGAGAGACTGCATGCAGGATGAACATGCGAGGTCTCGCACAGTGGGAGAGTTGCTTACATGCCAGGCTTTAACATGATCAATCTCTAACTTGAAGTGAGATGTGGTGTGTGCATGTGGATATGTGTGTGTGTGTGTGTGTGTATGCGTTTATGCGAAAGCAGGTATGTCTGTGTGTGTGTGTGTGAGTGTGTGAATATAATCGAGTGAGTGAAAGTGTATGTGTGTGTCTTTAGGGTGGGGGGGGGGATGAAGCAACCAGCGGGCATGGATAGCAGGATGTCCTTTGAATCTCCCAGGTAATGGAATCATGGGTGCAACAATGTAATTATTCCCTAGCAGGCCAAATGGGCTCTACAACGTCAACAGCTGCAGCTTTCATCACTGTTACATCAAGGACACACTCACAGATGTTTAATTGGATGTGCTTGTGTGTGTGTGTGCGTGTGTGTGTGTGTGTGTATATCATTTTTGTCTGTATTTGCATTAGACTAATATGTCATACCTGGTTTCAAGGTCAAAAGGGAAAAGGCAAAATCCCAGACTAAGAACCTACATGCTATTATGTTTACTGGCTGGTAAAGGCCTCTGTCATAAAGGTTGTGTGTAAAACAAATTGCAATCTGTCTGTCTGCCCCTGTTAAATGGAGTGCACTATTGATGAGACACGCAATCTGCCGGCAGTTTTTTTTTCTTCCGGTGAAGCAGGCAGCCGTTTGTGAGGCACAGCAAACAGTGCAGCAGTAAATTGCCTTCTCTTTAGGAGGTGTCAAGAGTGGACTGAAATGAACATCAGCTTATCTCAGCCTTATTATCGTTATAAAAACCCTTTCATGACCACGTGACGTCATTTGAATGTTACAATAGTCCCTCTTGGAGGTTCTATGAGAAGAACAACGTGTTCTTCAGGCTTCCAGTTTGAAACGTGTCCAATCAGAGTTTGTCGTCGCCTCACAGCCACGCGACAGCCAGGGGAGCAGACGGCAAGACGGGAGAACGGGACGCCGGGCGAGAGACACCGCGTTTACACGACAGACTGGGTGCCACGGCGGCGCCAGGAACCGCCCTTTGTTGGTTTTAGCGGTCGTCATGTCTTTCTTTACCTCTCTCCTCATCCCTCGCTCTCTTTCTCACTTTCTCTCTCGATGTCTTGTATCTTAGTCTCTCTCTCCTCCCTCTCTCTCCTCTCAGCCCCTCCCTGTCTCCCCCTCTCCCTCTCTTGGGTTTTTTCAGGCGTGACACGCGGGGCTTCGATACCATAGGCTGAAGTTGCATACCAATCATAGACCGCCCACTTAACCCCCACCCCCCCCCCTCCACCCATCGCACCCGCCACTACCCCGGCTTTTGGAAGGCCTACCCAGCTGTGTACCTGCCACAGGGCCCCCGGAGCCTCCCTGTGTGTGCTGCTGGGGCCACTCACATCCCAGAAAACCACAGACGCTGTAGAGGTGAAAGGTTAGTCCATGAATTGACTTTATAGACCGGAGTTACCGCCATCAGAATCTCCAGTGGGAGGAGGAGAGGGAAAGGAGGGAGAAGACGAAGAGAAAGGTGATTGAGGGAGAGCTTAGAGAGGGGCAGTGAGAGAAGGGTATATTTAATGCATGACCAGTGCCCTCAGAGTCCCCCCAATACGGACCCGTGCACATTTATTTACGTGAGGCTTGATGTAGCACTTTCAAATAATATATAGTGGTTCAGAGCACACAATCGTTAGTTCAGGTAGCGGCTTCTTAAAAAGTGAACATGGATTTGATGGAGGGGCGTTGCTCTGCATTAGCAGCCTCCTCAACACTCTCATTGATGAATATTTACACTGTGTAAATATTTGAGAGCCCTACACAACAGGATCTAATTCATATTAATCATATTGCACCTTGCGTTATTTTATTTTCTTCCGTGGCTTACACAGTCAATCTCTCCAGAGTGTTCAAAGGTGCATTTCATTTTCCCTGGTTCTTAATCTCCAGTCCAATGCTCTGATTAATTACTGTGTCATAAAGGACTGGTGTGCGGTCTCAAAGTGTCTTTATTCATGAAGGCTTCCATAAGGAACTGCATTAACATTTAAATGTGCTCACTCACAGCATGTTCTTATCTGGTTCTTATTAGGTTCATGTGTGCAAAAGAGTTTGGGGAAGTGAGACAAAGCTTTTCCTATTTATGACTGCGGAGGCATGATGACCAAGCTGAGGGTGCGAGCTAGCAGAGAGGACGCGCGGCCCACACACTCACCCACACAATGAGAGGGATAGGGTGCACTCGGTTTGCTGCAGGAGAAGAAAACTTGTTTGTCCATCTTGCTGTAGATGCTGCCTATAGGGCTACAGGGGACGGTGAAGTCATTCACTCAAAGCATCCGCTGTAGTTCAATGCCTCATTTTAGAATCAGTGAGAGGATGTTGTCAGAGTGTGTTCATTGAAGTGCGTTTCCAATATGTTTGAGACATACAAAAAGACATGCTTATTTAAGTGCATCCTTCGGAGTGAAAGGCTTGCAATACTCATGTCACCTCTCAGTGAAGGGGGGCAATTCTCTGGCGTACTTAAATAACTTATGTTCTATTTTTACTTATTCATATGCATTTTCTTCAGTCATACATCTTCACTCAATCGAATTAAGATTGCAGCATAATCAGCAGCAGCACGTCCTCCTCCAAATGACAGAAAACAGCTACTGCTGCTCAGGAAGCCAGAACTTAGATTGCTCTTCACCTTGAAATAACATTGTCTTCAGATTGACCTTCAGAGTGTGTGTTCTTTTTTTTTAAGGAATCTCATTCAGCCATGTAAAGAGAAATGACTTGTGTTAATACCCATGGACGCCACTAGAATACAGATACCGCCACTAAGTGTGTTTGGCTGTGCTCTGCCTCTACTTATAATGAGCGGCTGTCCATCTGAACGTCTGGACCAGATAAATCGAGTTTGTCTGTTGTTACGGCCAGCGCTCCGCACCTCGCAATCCACACTACCCAGGGCCCTCGCGGGCGAACACTCGCACCGTCGCCCTCTGGATGGAAGCGGAGGAAGAGAAAAAAAATTAAAATGCATGAGTAAAGTTTTAATAAAGGAGAGAGGTAATTCGAAAAGTCTTTGGAGGTGTTTGGAAATTTATCAATAACAACCAGCTGGGATTTCATGCATGGTAGCATTCGGTGTAATTGCCTGCACAACCCCGATAGAGGTTCGACTTCAATAACAAAAATATTCTCTTTAATGGGAAAAAAAAGACTGACACTACTCTTTCCTCTGCCTGCGTCCAACATTTCAGAAGACTGATTCCTATCATGTTAGATCACTGACGAAGTAGGCTTTTACACCGAGCATCCCACGTTTGATTGGCATCATTGATCGCTAACTGATGTGCATTTGTTGCATGAACTGCACGTGATAGCACAACAATCAAAAAAGTATATGCAGGAAGGAGGAGAAGACTTGAAAGAACACATGAAACGCTGGTGATGTCACACGTTCTCTGTGATCAATTGTTGCTCAGAGGCATTCGTTAAAAAAAGGCTCCTATTCAAAGTCTCCTGGTGGAACCCCCTCCCTCTTCTCTCGGGCGCGTGGCACAGCTTGTTAACACTAGGAAACACCAGTTGAGTTACGCAGGTATACTGTACAGTAGCATTGTCTGGGACTTCCTTTTCCTCTCTCTCCAAGTCTGTCATTCACACAATTCTATTGGGTGAGAAGTATTTTGTGTATTTAAAGTGGACTGATTACATGCATAATTATACTTTTACGTTCAATAATTACTTATGCTAATAACATGCAAATGAAGCTGAACATGAATACATGATGCATGATTCGCAATAATAATAACGTGCCTGCCCACATTTTCTTTTCTAATCACAGGGTCTGACAGATGACTGCTCCTGGGGTCTGGTGTGTAGTGTTGGGTTCCACACATTGCAAGAACATGAGCAGCTTGCTGGCACCATTACAATTCAGGAGCCAGGCAGACGGCCCTCCTCGGAGTCTTTGTCTAACACACAGTACAGGTGATCAAAGTACATTCGCCATCACAACCAACCACATACAGACACCGACTTCAAAGATGCAGAAGTAGGGTGTCGGAGGATAACAAGGCATCTTTATATTCTAGCCATTATCTCTCCAACTACCTGGCTCTCTCTCCTCCATTATTCTTCCCCTCTTCAAAAGCAAACGAGAAAATATAGGATCTGAAATGAACAACAGTGGAGTGTGTTCACTGATTCCAGTTGGTGGATGTGATGACTAATATGGCGGCTCGTGAATGGGATGTTTTGTATTATTGTCATATTTCCAATAAGGGAGAAAGAAAGAGGAGAGAGGAGAGAGAGAGAGAGAGAGAGAGAGAGAGAGAGAGAGAAAGAGAGAGGGAGAGAGAAAAAGAACATGCCACCCCTCGAGTCTCCATGCCGTGTGCACTATAATATACGATACAGTACAGGGACAGAGCTCTCCACTGCCACGAGTAGTTTACTCTTCACAATGACTCATGTGGGTGGTGAGCTTGGAAAAGTTTCTACTGTATACGTACGAATGGTCATGGTTGATAGCTGTGTAATCTGCAAGAGAGAAAAGAGATTGGGTGTGTGTTCGTCTGACAGACCAGAGACTCACAACAGTAAGGAGCGAGGGGCACTCCAGTGTCGAAGCAGCTCAGGGCTCTGTATTCCCTGTATTACACAGGGAATAACCCACCCAAACAGCCCGGCTTCCAAAATTGCTTGGGAGGAGATAGTGGCGAGGGGTGGAGGGGGTGGGGGTGGGGCTGTGCCTGTCTCTCGCGTCCTGGTTTCAGATGTTGTTCTGCGCCCAAGGTGATCCACAGATCCTGGGCCAAAAGCAGGCAGAAAGTTTCTGCCAACTCACAGAGGATGGCTGGAGGAGGGGATGTTTCAAGCAGCCACTGCCGGGCCCCGTTGGGAGGGAGGGAGGTGTGAAGACAGTCAGAGCGAGCCACAGGGGGGGAAAGGGAGGGAGAGAAAGCTAAGGATGAAAAATGGAAAAATGATGACAGAACTACAGTCTGTTATATCCGGCTGTCATGATGTTATCCAAGATAAATGGGAGATAAGTATGTTGTCATGCAACACACTCCAAGTGCTGGCAGTGACTTCCGTTCTGTGGACCTGCAGGGGGTGACAATGTAACATTACCTCACTGAGTGGTTAGCTCTTGGTTGATCACGGTAGAATGACCTACTTAGTCAATATGAGTCTCAATCAGACAGACACATCTCTTGAGGAGGAACGATTGATATTCGGAGCTACTCTTCACACTACTCTTTGTCTTCGTCTCGCACAATAAAAAACAATCACATCTGAATTAAGCGGTGGGTGGTACGGCTCATCCAGTCCATTCTTACTTTCCTTATTTTTTTCGAAAAGGTTACAATGCATTATTGATTCAACTAAACCTTTTCTCGCAGAATAAGATGGATTTCTCAGTTTGATAGTGTAACCTTGGTGACCGGTGTTGATTGAGCAGGGCTGAAGTGTAGTTGGTAAGAAATAGCTCTGATTCAGACGCAGAACCAATGACTGACTGTGGTTCCCTTTAACAAGTGCTACGAGACACACCGCAAAGTTATTCACAGCCTCACATGTCTCTCTCAAACACACACATCACACACATCCAAACACACACACAGACCTACACGCACACATACTTTACAGCCCGATTTACAGCAAATCTATGCTTAGACACTTGAACACAGCATGTTACATTTCATTTCACTTAGTGTGGTGAATATAAGATAAGGGGACTGTTTTGTCTACGCCCCAGAGACACAGAAAAACACTTATCTCCATCCGCTGGGCTGCTCACAAGGCATGCCTTTGCAATATGTCTACATAGCAAAGCTGCCAGTGCCCCTGCGAGACATCAATGTTCCCCCACCATGGGAGTTTGGCACATCCTGTTGTCTATCCCTTTGTTTTCTAAGGTGAAGCCAAGCTTACCTAAGCAAAAGTCAGAATGGATTATGTGTAAAGCATGTCTCCTAACAAAGAGATTTGATGGGTGCCCATGTCCTCGCTAGATGCATTTACATGGCGGTGCTCAGCTCCGTCTGTCACTGTGCACTGGATGAGCTCTATGATGAAAAAAGGGGTATAGAATAAATATTTGTGAGTGTTGGAGCAGGCATGGAAGAAAAGTGCATTTTCAAAGCTACAAAGACCGTTACGTAGCTGGATTCAAGCTGAAAGTAGGAATGAAAGAAATGGCTCGTTAAAAATCACAACCATTTAAGAAAACACATACACTATAGCCTCTCAGGGAAGGCAGACTCTTTACAACATTCAGAAAAGCTGAATGAGTACTTGGAAATGTTTTGCCACTAAACTCAAAGAGGCTTTTTGGGAAGGAGTACCTTCGAAAAAATCTATTCACCAACAAAAGCGGCAAATTGTGGGACTGACTTTGCAGAAAGGCACTGATGGTAAATCCTTTCGGATCCAGGCTCTGGTATTTATATTGAGCAGAAAAGATGCTCTAATTGATATAAGTACTCACAGCGTTTAACCTTTATAGACCAGCTTTTAAAGCTACTAGATTGCATCAACACACACATAGGACCTTACTGCCCTACTAAATGCAGTTGTCTTTCTGAGAATTGATTGTCTTGGCCAGTGACACCTTGTTAGTGTTCAAATGAACGTGTAAATCATCTTTGGCTTACTATCCGAAGTCCGGCTCATTACAACATTGTCTTCTCTAGACACATAATTGGCTCGCTCAGAAGTGCTTTGGCATAAATCTGCCCACGTCTTTGAAAGACATTATTGGTGAACGAGTGACATGACATCACTGATGACCAATTACCAGGGAGTGGTTAGATTGTCTTATACAAACATTTAGGGGGATGAGATATCAAGATGAAACCAAGATGCAATCACAGATTCAAAGGCCAGATCGTATAACTGCAACCACCCACACATACTGTACCACACATACTGTATCAGACATACACATGGTGTTTTCCTCTAAATGAATATCCAGCACTACACAGCTATACCTTTTCACAGCAGGGGAAATGATCTTCTCTCTATTCTATCACAGTCCCGCCTAAATTTATCAGCAGTGTTGGAAGTATTAGTATACGTATTCTCATCAAAAGTTGAACCCAAGCCAAAACTTGCATATTGTTGTCAGCAAGAGTAAGCTAAATTGACAGATTGTCTCTCCTTCTACACAGCTTTGTGTATTCCATTTGCACAATTACCTCCCGCAGTCAAGAGTTTGCTGGTGTTTTTGTCTCCATCAGATTAGATATTTGACACGCCCCGACATGTGTCTAGACACAATGCAGCTGTTTTCCCTTTTGAGCCTGGAATCCCAAAAGACAATTTTCTAACACTTATTTACTGAGCCCAAAACAAGCGTTGGAGGCATGTGAATTACAGGGAAGACAGGCCAATTCATCAGGTCCCATCAAAGCCTTCTATTGGAGTCAGCAGAATCGGGGAGCGTTTCTCCGGTGCGATAGAGAAGGAGAGTGAAACCTTTAGAAAACAAATTTGTCACCGGGGATTATTTTTATCTTTATGATGACCTTGCACAAAAAAAAGAGCAGCCAAACAACATATTAGCGAAGCATCCTTCCGTTTCCTTTAAACGGTTCTGGCTTCTTCTATGGAGCAGATGTTGTATTCAGATTTCAGAGACCCCTCTGGCATATAGATATGGCAAAACATATATATGAACATCAGAGCCATTCAAATTATATTAGTGGATAGTCTATTATCCAAATAGATTGAAAGATTCAAGTAGATTAAATGTTGTCTATGGAGCATTGTACACTGTCACCTTGAACTGTGCAGAAAACAATACGTTTTTTCGATCCAAAACGTACTGAAAACCCGACATCCATTACATGCGACTGTTTGAGTATGTTTGTAATTCTGGTTGGTTGTTTGGTTGTTTTATTGTTTGGTCTGTGTTCTGTACCATTTCCCTGTCTGTTGTGTCTCTTTACAAAATCAGCATTTAACGAAAATAAACAACGAGGACCCTCAATTTCTCCGTCTAAATTCTCCCCGCATACAACGTCTGCTTCAAGGCCGAACTATTACCCAGACCCAAATGTATTCTGCCCGTACTGCTCTCCGAACCAGCGGTCCCTGTTGCACCAAAGGCTGATGGATTTGACTCGGCAGAGAGTCTGAGTTTGATTTATGATCAAACAGCACCTGAACCTCGGATTTATCATCCATTACCGCTGTCAGTCATGCAGCGTGACACCACACTCCTCTGTTCATCTAAACTCAGCCCAGGCAGGCTCCACAATCTGAAGAAATATGTCATTAGAAGAATAGCACTACAAAAGGGCCTGGCACAACCCGGCGCTCTGAGACAGACGTCGGTGGGCTAGACGGTTCAATGTTATTTTTTGGGGGGTTGTTTTCGTTTTTCATGAATGCAAATATGAGTTCACGGCCTGTATTTTCTAGAAGGGCGCTGGAAGGTCCCCAGTGGCCAGACCAGACTTCAAACCCTGGGCATGTCTCTGTTCTACAAGCAGGAGCCTGATCACAGGCCGCGGACAGAAGGCTGCGCCTTGAAAAAGGGACAAAAAAGAAGGAAAGAAAGCCTGCAGTCTTCCTGCTCTATTACTTATGATCTTGGTCATTACACCAGGTTTACCAATTCTACTCTACCCCAGGTTCTCAGACATTCCACAAAATGACACATCATTACACTGACTCTGAGTAAAAAAATTGCCCTTGCCGAAATCAATAAGTTAATAACCTATTTGTGTCCTACATTCTTCAGTTTGATTGTCCTCTACACTTGTTGCCAAGAATCAACCAGACCAAGTCTAACCTCCCTCCCGGCATGCCGCAAGGTGCCATGGGAAGTGTGTGTGTGTGTGTGCGTGTGTGTGCGTGTGTGTGTGTGTGTGTGTGTGTGCGTGTGTGTGTGTGTGTGTGTGTGTGTGTGTGGAGGAGGAAGGAGAGCTCAGGGGACAGGCCAGACGTGAGGGAGGAGATCTCACACTCTCAGCTTGTTGCTGGAGGTACGTTTGGTCATTAGCAATGTTCTGGGGAAATCTCGAGATGGCATGGGATCAACATCCTAATAAGTCACATCTGAAACCACTGCACTAGAAAATGAACACTTCTGTGTGGTTGTGCCCAGATTGGGGGGGCGACGATTTCCGTGACAGTCGTTTTTTGTTGTTGTCCGCGATTAAACATGTATGACGGCTCGCCCTCAAAGCCGAGACGACGTGTCAGTGTGGCAGGATGAGGCGTGGGTTCACTTCCTCTCACACGCCAGTGTGAACTCACACTCTCTCACAGTGTTGCTGACTATCCCAAGCCTTTTATCCGTCATCGAAACAAAAAAGACGTTTGATGCATTCGGTTACCAAGGTTAAGGCGCTATTTCATTTGAGGCTGCAAATGATCATCTGCCTTCGTTTTTTTCCCCACTCCACCTGCCTAAGCAGTTGTGAGTTGCATTGACACCTTTGTGTGTTTCCATCCAGAGTATTCAGTTGTAAATGTCTACTTCAGAATGAAGTGGATGCAGTAGCCTCACTCCTTGGAGACTATCGCATATAACACGCACACACACACACACATGCACACACGCTCACACACACACACACACACACACACAACTACATTCACAGCAAGGACAAGGTCTGACAGTAGCTGTGGCATCGGGCTTGTTGCGGACACAGAGACAGAGCAGGTAGACACTGTGCACTATACCGAGCATTGTTGTAAACAAGACCTAGCGCCTCCTCACCTCCCGTTAGAGAGAGAGACTCTGCAGGTCTGCTGTGGTGGTTTCCCCCTCAGGCTCTCTCTTCCCTGAGGCTCCAAACATCCCAAGGTGAGCTCACTCTTCCCAACACACATCTAAATGTTTGGACTAACGGTCAGACGTTAAATAAACAGGCGTTTTCCCCTCCCACCGGTGGCTCGGGCTGCTGTAGAAGGGCATGTGCTGCGCGCAGTGAGTCATCAGCGTGTGTGTGCCTCTCATGGAACATGGTAGATACCACGCCGATACACACATTTTCCACGGGCTCAACATGTGTGGGGGAGATCAATTTGCACCATTGACGTTACAACGGAACGTAAATCACAGCCCACCCGTGGGTTAAGATGGGTTCGTGAAAAAGGATCAACTGAACGCTCAGCACTTGACAGAGCTCAGGGTGTAGCGCTGAACTGTTTGATATTAAAGCCGTCGTACACAGTGAGTTAAATGGCCTGGGGCCACAAATTGTACACTATATATATTGTTTTCAGTTTATTATATTATACTGCATGGCTATATAATATAGAGTGCATTCATATAGACATATATCCTTCTAATTAGGGCCCTGAAATGCCCCTGTTCTAGTCATAAAAAGGTAGCAATTACAATTCTGTGCAGATGTTTTACATCAGGGTCGGTTTAAACTGCAGTTGTGTGTATTGGAACAAATGTGATTTAGTGCATGACATTTGCATGCATTAAAAAAACGTTGACTCTTCTAACAGCTTGAATGCAGAGGCAGAATGGCAGGTTTGATGTTTTGTACAATATTTTTTTTTATGGGCCGCTTTCATGTTAATGCTGGCAAACCATTATCGCATGCTACGCTAGACCTTGAGTCGTATATATACATATGTTTCAATAGCAGTAGGCTATGTTCTCCATAGGCTTAATCCCAGAGAAAGTTGGGTTTGCTGTCTAATGAACGTATTCAAACAGGAAATGTATGCTATGGGGAGGTTAAAAGGCCCTTTGTCCATCCACGTTCCCTTTGATGAGAAGACTATTAATTAAACGAACCTTTCAGCACGTTAGTGGGCGGATGTGTTGTCGACCTGTTCTCCTTAGCTTGCTTCATATTACTCCAAGCACCATAGAAAAGGTCCCGTTGCCATGGTGAACCAAAGAGATAACAAGCCCTACAACATGTAGTTAGGGCCACACATTGTGCAGAGACACTGCCGACACTTCTTAATTCATACAAAATACCCTTTTTGTTGGACCTTTGTTCTGCTCGTTGTCTTTGTGAATGAATGAAATGAATGATATCTTTATTAAAGGGTTCTGAGGCGGGGAAACGGCAGGCCTCGTACGCCCCCAGCCCCAGTGTCGTCATGCGTCATCTCTGTTTTCCAAGGTGAACAAATATAACCCAAGACATAAAGACATGCGTATGAATGCGTATGAATGTTGAATGAATGTTGGTGGTCAGAGGGGCCGTATGGCGCGAATTGGCAGCCTCGCTTCTGCACCACCGGTATGACTGGGTCTGAATGAATACTTGACTCTGTAAAGCGACTTTGAGTGTCCTGGAAAAGCGCTATACAAATAAAATGTATTATTATTATTATTATTATAACAAAGGATGTGTTTTGGTCATGGGTCTGTGCATGTTTTAGACAGACTGTTCAAACCGGTTGGACATGAGTCAGAATGTGTACACAGTGTCTTGCTTGTCCTGGTAAGCTTTAGCACCGGCGATACTGTGTTGTTCTGTGTGTGGGCAGGACTTCAGAGCCTCACTGGGCTGCCATTATAGAAACTTTGACCCAAATCCTGTCTGGTATGTGACTAACGTTGAGTCAGAAAGACGAACCCCCACCCCCACCCCCCCCACCCCGACCACCCCACCCCCACCCCCCCACCCCGACCCCCCCCACCCACGCCCCCAAGCGGGTCGTCTCCTGTCTTCTTTCTGCTTTTTTTTCTTCGTTTGGAAAACTTGTCATGGTCATTGCACAATGTCTGCCCCTAAAAGTCTGGCACTCGATGTGAAATGACAGAATGTAACCCAAGTCATGCTCTGGAATAGTGAGCAGTTTACCGAGAGAGTTTGTCCCGTTAGAGCCCAGTTATCGCCCTGATCTATCTCAATTGTCTTGCCGTGAACGCCACGAAAAGTTCATGTCCGCCCTTTCACTCACAATGAGAGAGACATTACAGTGATAAAGAGGTGGTTAGGTCTCATCGACTGCCTATAACACAATATTTAATTGTGGTGAACATCAGGTACTCCCATGCAGAGTGGAGGATCCTCCAAGGTTCCATCAGTGAGCAGGTGTCGCATCATGTCTCTGAAAACATCGCTACTGGGGTTAAGCAGGGGTGTTAATCATGAACACAGGAACTTGAGATAATTGGCGTTTTGGCCACACAAAGGCCCAGACTTGTGAAACAAAAGCATGTTTTGGGTCACAATATCAAATATGCAGAGGATACATGAAGGTGTTGATTGTTTTTAAAACATATTTATATATATATGAATATATATATATATATATATATATTAAATGCTGGTTTGATTTAACTCTAATTCATAAATTCATTAAAATGCTTCCTGCTTTCAAAGATAAGACCTTAGTTTTCATTTTGCAAAGTGCCATTATTATCAGTTTAATTATTCTCAGTGATTAGAGACTTTAATGAATAGAATGTCTGCATAATACTAATGATTCCGTGTCATTTAGTGATGGTTAAATTTAATCTCAGAGAAGAAGCTCCGGCGCCTGTGTCTTCACACAGAATTCACCATGAAACCATTTAGACCTTTTAAATGCAGAATTAAATGGAACTTTGTGGTTTATTGACGTGTTTTTCCTACCATTTACCTTAATGGATTATCTTCCCTTTTTACTTACTAGATTCTTATCAAGGCTAATACACCTTCTGTGACCTTCCTTCTCTGTCAACAATGACGAAGCGGTGAAGATTGACACGGGTCTAACTGCAAAGGCTGTATCTGCTAACATATGGTATTATTCACACTTGTTCCAAATGCTGTTATATGTTCAGTATATGCTCAGTATATGTTTATAAAACATATACTGATGCTGTTTATTTGAGTGGCTCAAATAAACAGCATCAGTATATGTTTTATAAATAACCATTGAGAATGGAAAAAAGACACAAACACAACCATTAAAAGTTGTAATTAACTTCTGTGGCTCTCAAGTTTTGCCATCTGCCCTCTATGTCATATTCATGTAACAGCATTTGAAAGTATTAATGGACAGCAGCATTTGGAACAAGCTGTGTTTCTGCTATAGCAGCATGTTTGCCACTCAAGAGAGAGTCAAGGGTGATTGTGCCACTAGAACCTGCTGTGAGGTGTTTTTCCATCATGGTTGAAAGCAGGCAGTGACCTGAGCCAGCAGCCTCCCAGATGCAGGGCCACACCTGGAGCCGAGACGCAGCACAGAAGGTGGTGGTGCAGAGACCACACGCGTGAGAGCATGAGAGTGAATGGCTGACCTGTTGAACCTCTGCTTCCACCTTTGAACCCGTTGTGAAGCATTGCTGCCATTGTAAACATTTGGAGGTCGGGGGAAGATTCAATTTGGCTTTGAAAGGCAATTTTCTCCACCTGTGTGCCACTCTAACCGACTTTCTAAATTACTGTACTCCAACCTGATTCTTCTCTGTGGTATGACTCCATGATTGGGATCTCTAACCCTGACAATGTGTTTATTGGATGTGCCTTGGTCTGACCCTGGCGGAGAAAGTTACAATATCTCACCTTTCCCAGTGAAGGGCTCTAGAATCAGCTCTGCGCAATGACGTCAGAATTAGAAAGAGTTCGGCAGAGTTCCGCTCGATCACTCATGTCCCCTCTGTGTCCGGCTTTCATGGCTCATATGTGGAGCGTTCACACCCACAGGCTAGTCCCTAGCTCCCACGGCTAGATTTCCTGCTTCAATGCACTGTAATGACATTTATATCACTCCGTGGAAGGAAGTACTCATACTTTTCCTAATTCCACCCCCCTTTTTTCCAAACACTCTCCGCCATTAATGTTTCCTTCACATGCGCCGCAGTCTGCCGCAAACGGAGGGAGGCCTTGTGATGATTACGGACCCAAATTGTAAATTGAGGTGAATCTCTCATAAATTGCCCCGTCGCGGCCCCTCCGTACCGTGCTCTGCCGCGTCGCTGAATATCATTAATTTTCATCCAGCATACGCTTTAAATATGAATTATTCCGCAAAGCGTTTAATCAACAGCACACGTGCTCGGAGGGATTCTGCGGTCTGGCAGGGCCCAGAAGGTGTTAAATGAATCATGGATCGCAGCTGGTCGTCCGGTAGGGAGAAGCGCAAGGTCATATCTGGCTGAAAGGGCAGAAAGGTAATAAACCCCCGGTCCCAAATGACTTTTCTTAACTGTAAAAGTAATGTCCACATATTACCGACAGAAGTAATTCTTTACGGCCTCAGAGCCTCACGTTTCGCTCCTGTTCTGATTAAGATTCCCCTCAGATCCGGGTCAGAATGGAGCAGCGTAGACACTTTTCCTGCCATCCTGTGTCTGTCACTGATATATGGAGCACGTCATCCGCCGAGCTCCAAGCACCGCACTCCACACTGGTCCATATGTCCTATAAACTAACAAGGTTTAACATTCCATAACTTCACACCTGGCTGCTTTCACCGTGGTTGAAAACCTACACCTGGTCTATAAAGTGTGAAAGCTACTCCCAGAAACATGGTTTTAGTACTGGGGAAGAGGAAGCTCTTACCGTAGATACAGCAGGTATGGGTTTATTAAACAAGGAACCATTACGGAGTGTTTTATGTAAGTCAATATTTTGAATTGTTGAACTTTATTAAAATAAAGAGTGAAGAAAGGGCATACTGCTATATTATTGCAATCTCCATTGTGATTCCTTATTGATCCTGTGCCAGCACAGTGGGGCCTCAGGACCACGGACAGCGATACAAGATCGTGGACAGCTCACAGACTACTGAGAGTAAAACAGACTTACCTTGACATTAAGGTAGACAAAGCACTTCTCTCTCGCCATAAATTCATTAGTATCATCCCACCCTGACAAGTCTCTGATCTGAACTCTTAACCACTGAACCCTCTCCTTTACTGATAATCAAGAACAAATAGGTCACGCTGCGGCCCTTAGAACTGCTATCTGGAGTGCATCGCCTCATGGTAGATTATTCCAGAATGGCCATTTAGCGACTAGCCAGAATTAGGCCATCACACATCTACAACAAATGACCTCATCAGCGGTGGCCACACACAGCCTGGCGTATGAGATGCAGGCCAGCCAGCAGCCCCCGGGCCAGAACAGAACCCCCTGACTAAGAGCTCTGCGTCTCTTCTCCTTACCTCCAGTATAGACGGAGCCGCAGTGACAACATCCTGTTGGGTGTCGACCGTCCTCTCTTCAACCAGATCTGCTCCCTGTCGCCTCCGGGGATCACACACCAGCCCACTTCAAAAGCAGACATGATTTGGGCTGTAATTGTCCTGCCACTAAACGCTGAGCCAGGACCTCTGTTGTTTCCTCTCTCAGTCAGGTCCAAAGCTCTTTCTTTCGGCCATCCTTTACGGTGACGTGGAGTAAAAGCTCTGCAACGGTTCTCTGAATCGCCCCGCAAATGCTCTTCCTTCTTTTGACAGAGATTTTTGTGCTTTACGGGAATTAATTATTAACGCAAGATATTTCCCTCTCCTCAAACCATTGATTTTGTAGTCTGTGGAGTGATGCAATGATGTCAGAGATGTGACTGAGGAAGGTTTTCTTGAAGGTTATTCTTAAAAACAACTGCATATTGATCACCTGTGCCGGGCAATAAACGTTAAAGTTAGAGCAAATATGTATGGTGCGTCTTACATTAGACAATGCTCTCAGAATGTTAAATATGTTTCCGGGATTTACCTCACGAGTGCAATCCTGATATACACTGTAAATGTATCGGATGATTCAATGGCATACAAAGGTTAAAAAAGAACATTTGCTCTTTTGTTTCCTTGCTTAATTATTGTCTGTCTGCCTTAGCTGGCGAATGGCACGGGAAAAATGTCAACTGTCCTTTTCTGTCTCTGACCCGAGCGCAAGTTCACCATCTGAGGCTCCACACATGACCTTTGTTTTTAATTGCCTAAATTGGGCAAAGAACAAGGAATCTGGCTCCGTGCTCACTCCTGTCCAACAGTAATCCAGAGAGAACAACTGTTATTCCTAGTGACAAACAGAGGAGGGGAGTCGCATCTGCTCTCCACCTGGTGGTGTTGAACACCTGCCCGGATCCCGCTTCACCCCAGATGGCTCAGGTGAGACGTCCCCTCTTGGCGCACCTGTCCTCTGAGCTGCACCTGGCTGTCGTGCAGCACGCACCGCCCGGCTGAACGGAGCTGAAACGCACATCAAGCCAACTCAAAGGGCAGACAACCCAAATCCCCCTCCGACTCCTGCCCAGAGAGTGACCTCTCTCGCACAACAATAGATGTGATTTGACAGCCGTGGAAAAGAATAACAGTGTTACAGCTCTATATCAGATCACTGGAAACACACTGAGAACAGAAACAACCCCCACACACACACTCCCACACACTCTCCCACACACACTCCGACAACCCTTGTTTCTCCCTAACAACCACACACTATGCCCAACTGAATCATTTATACTAGTTACAGATGCTTTTTTGGTCAGCCAAGAAAATTGCTGTCGAATGTTTCTGCCTTATGTGTCTGCAATGTGTTTGCGGAACATGATGTAAAGACATTACAGCACTAAAGACACACAACACAGACCCTCTCGACCACCCTCCTTGGTTTCAACCACATCGTTCAGACAGGACGATTCCCCACTGAGGCATCATGGGAATTCATTAACACAGGAAAAAGAGCTAAACAAATCCAGTCATTTCATTTCCGTGGGAAAACATTCAAGTAGGCAGTAGCCTGAATGTGATGAAAGTGATTGAATAGTTGAGACATTGTGAATGACGATTTTTGTTCTGCTCACAGTCACATTGGTGTTATTCAGTGCTCTAATTAAGACTCTCATTGTGACAGCAGCACTATCAGCTTACATGAATTTGTTTGCAATAAACTGGAGTCATTCAGGGCTCTCTTTATCTTACACAGGAGACTAACACCCCGCTTATAATTATGGGAAGACATGTATCTCTATACAGCCCAACAAAACACAGTCCCAATTCTAAAATAATTACAGATCTTGAAACTAGTTTAAATTTGTGTCTGCCTTCCTCACCATGCAACATGTATTGGGTTTTCTAATTAAAAGTTATTCCCTTTGCTAGGCCCATTGATTTATTCCTCCATACATTATGAATCTTTCACTAATAAACTCCATTTTAATACTTAATTCATGTTTACAAATACTGTATTCTCTCTAAGTCGATTGATAAACTTAATGTAAAAATAAGCCTTGGCAACATCCATGAGGATAAAAACAAGAAGGTTTAGTAAGCAATGAATGGCACCAGTGAGACGTACAGTGAAATGATGCAGCCACTCTAAAAACAATTTGTGGCATTCGGTAAGCTATAGCTTGAATTTATTTGCAATAAAGTTGCTTTCAGAATGCTTTGTCCTGTTTTGAACCCAGCTTCTGCAGAACCAGAAGACCCACCCTGAGGAAAACAGCAGCTCTCTTTTTTATTTATGTCTACATCAAACCAGAATCAGCTCTGGAAAACATATACCAACTCTGAAAGTTCAACTTGACTCTAAACGCGAATGTACAAAACCATGGTTTGTGGTGGAGGCAGAAGGCGGAGCAGTGTGGAGGTCATGGGAGGAGCCTGCTCTGTGTATTCACTTGGTTGGTGGGCTTTTGTGTGGCTAGCAGGCAGAAGTTCCAGGGTCACGCTCCGGCAAGCCCAGAAGAGGGTAATGAAGCATCAGACACAGCTGGTGCTTTCCAGGGCAGGCCGCTGGTCACGTCCACCGCTAAAAGGTCACGTTCAGATGAAAAAGTAGTTTTGGGTTAAAATAGCAGTTTCGTAATGGGGGGGAAAAAAGCACCTGAACAAGTGAAGGACGGCTCACTGAGGAAAGCAGAGTGAGCTCTGAGTTTTTGGCCAACCTTGATGTTGGGGGTCTGCTGAAGAAGGGAAAGCCACAGAATGTTAACAAATGAGGAAGATGATGGATGACTTTGAAAGTGCCCGTTCGACACTGGCAAAACACCTTTGTCAATGTAATCGCGCAGCAACAATAAGAGCTGGCTATAGGGTAGAGCAGGGGAGAACAGATATCATCTGGTAATGTACAGTAGCTACACAATGACCTGCGAAGGGTAGCCCAGGGGTAATCAATAACGTGAGCCACCAATCTGTTCCAGGTGCTTTCAGATGTGACTAAGGTAATTATCACAAGATCAATAAAAGAGTTTGTTGTGAAGAGGGATGGGGGCTGGGAGGATGGTAATTGGTTTCTCCTGGAGTACAGGTTTTATGTATGTATGTTTCCAACCTGGGGAGGTAGAAACAGACCCTGCTGGAGGGAACGGGCTCTGGCCCTTTGTGTAGAGTCCCTGCAGGGAGCGATGCCAATATTCCCACTTGTCTGTGTGTGTTTATTTGTATTTACATGCATCATTAAACAAAGAGAGACTCACAAAGAGAGCATTTTGACAGTGTTTCAGAGTCAAAAGGAAAGTGTCTGGGTAGGGAATAAAGCCAACCTTAAACGCAGGAGGAGGAGCACGGAGGACTTCAGTGAGGAATTCACGAGGGACAGTGAAGGAGGTTTATTTCGAATTACGTTTTTTGTTCCTCTGTACTCATTAAGCTGTGGAAAAATGATATTCAAGCGCAGCATGATTACTTTGAGCATGTGTCTGCTTCACTGCACTGTGCCCAGGGAATCTTGAGTGCCGTTTGTAGCAACCTTGAGCTTTACCTATTAAACATTGAACTGTGACAGCTTAATCGCAACAAAGCTGAAAAGATTTGGGCGGTTGTTTGGGAAATTCTTAAATATCAATCAAAATAGCGTTTTGTTGTGATGAAAAATATACAACTTTTACTGGAGGCAAAATATATTATTTTTTGTCCTCAGAAGGTCAATCTTTTATTACAATATACATTGTTTTGATGAATTAAGCTTATGGCTAAGAGTTTTCAATTGATGTGTTTCTCTGAGAGCAGATCAAAGGTTCTAGGTTGCAGAACGTCCAGCTCCTTCTAGAATGCTCACTGGATCATCAGTTCTATTAGCAACATACCCCAAGTGTTCTACTGAGACACACTTGTAATGATTTTGTTCTCAGCAAAACGGTCAGTTAAATTGATCTTTTGGAGTGTGTTCCTTGAAGCATTTGAGGCCATTTTTGTCTATATTCTTTTAGAATTCCCTTGACATAAAATATTTGAACAAATATTTGAGATTTACAAACTCTGCTCTTCAAAATGATAAAATCTACTTTTGTTTTCATTATACATTTTAATTAGTTTATGAACAATCAACTTTTAACAATTAACTCACTCAATTTATCTATCCACAGTGTTTTCACCCACGATCTTGTTAATAATATTTTCTTTGTATGGATTAATCACAAGCATTAACAATGATCCTCATAATTGATTCTAAATGTGATTGATGGTGGACAAGTACATGCCTTGACAACATTCTGTTCAATTCCATTTCATTTATTTTCTTTTCTGCATCAATGTACCACTGAGTAGCCATGGAGACAAACAGAAACCTCCTCATTCTCACAGCGCCACAGTGGTTTCCATTCCAGAGTCACACCACTGTCCAGCCAAACCCCCAACTGGGCCTCTTCATATTTCATTACTGTAATTTACAAGGAAGGTCATTTTTATGAATCGACGGAGGAGAGACCCATTTTTGTCCCAACTTAATTAAAATGCAGGCAGTGCATTCTGAGCAAGGCAATCCTTTATTTTCTTTCTTTTTTTTTGCTTCTTCCGTGATTCAATAATAAACAGAAGTAAATCATCTCCAGTCTATTACATCAGTCGCCAGCAGGCTGGAACAAATGCAACAAAAAAAAGAATAGAGCCACTCTCACATGGGCTGAGTTACGCCGGGCCCAGAGCTGCCTGGGTGAGTCCGCTGAGACCACCGTGGGCACCCTTGAGAAGTGCAGCCTTACCCTTGTCCACATTACATAGGTGAGAAACACACAAGGAAAAAAAAACAGCACTAGATCATTCTATGGTACCGGATGTCGCCCTGATTATCCTCAAGTATGTCATGTTTGGTGAAAGAGTGTGATTAGAACGTGTTCTTGCTATTAGCTGTGCTTACTGATTAGCTGTGAAGATTTAGTGGAGAGGCCGGACCCTTTCTGGCCCTGTGCACACTCCATCCTAGCACTGTTGTCCTTGCAAATTAGGTGTGCACCAGTGATTAATGGTTAACAGTCACAGCTTTGAGAGGAGCATCATCAGCAGAGCGTTTAATTAAATGGTTGTCTCTATTACTCGGCTAGCTAATGTAGCTTCAATAGAACAAAGCTTTATCAAAACACACAAAACACATCATCCACTGGGGTTGGTGACTGTACTCATGCATTCTAACCGACTCATTACATTGAGATTGGTGTTATGAGGAAAGCAGAGTATAAAATGATAATGGAGGCCAATGTAAAATAACTCATCGTTTTTAAGCTATGTCTTTGAACTTACTCCCAGTCCATTTCCTGGGGTATGTTCAGATTAAAAATATATTTTCATCCCCTGTTCCAAATCAGAATTTCCTCCCAAATGAATTGCCTCTATCAGCTCGTTCCATTCCTGTGCCACAGCTCAAAAGACAAAGTGCCGAGCCAAACATGCTGCCCTGTGCCATCAATCACTGGGCTGTATTAACTACCGAACCTCCCATCGCAAAGAAAACAATTAAAGTTAAACTTGTTGATTTGTTGTGGTACGCCATAAATCACAGCTCAATGTGAAAACTGCCATGAGCCCAACCACACCCTTTCTTGCTCTACGATGAGAGAACCGGACTGGAAAAACACAGCTGAAGGGCTTTTGGGAGCGTATTTTGGGATATTTCGAATTAAACTTGAATTCTCATTTCCCTCTTCCCCAGTTTCTCTTTAAGATCATGCCAAAACCAAAGAGCAAAGGCATCTGAGGGTCTGTAAACCACACTTTCTATTATGAAGCAAGCAAGAGAGGTTCTCCTCAATACGCAGAGAGCCCTGATGCCTTTGTGCTTTTATGTTTCCTTTTAGTTCAACAAAGAAAGGGAACAGAGAGGCTTCAGGTTGGGTTGGCAGTGACTTTTAGTATGACAGCATTCTGAAATGCATAGTGACACGTTAGAACAACCAAGACCTTGGGTTCTAATGAGTTGTTCTCTTGTCATTATGTTCTGTCTTTTCAGGCCAGACCATTGTTCCTCTTCTCCCTGTTGTATTTCAACAAGCTTAAGTTTTGGCAATGTAAACTGCATTTTTTCTTCTTCTATTGAGGCATCTCCATATCATTTTTTTGCCAAGTTCTCAGTGGACTATTACAGTCTTGTCTGTGTGTGCTTCTGCCAGGATAAAACAGGTGGACATTGTAACAAAGTCTGGAGCCCCTACACAGACTGAAACTCCTGGAAGGAGTCACTGGAAACGCTGAATCCCCACAGCTCTGATTACTCTCTGTGTTGAACATCCAGGCAGGTAGGATTGTCATGCTAGCGTCTAAACATAGCTCCACACACAATGGGTTGGCTGCACTGTGTTCACAGTTATTCAGGAATCCTGCCGTTTTTCTGGCATTTGCTGCAGGTTCTCTTTAGGGAGAAAGGAGAAAGGGGAGCCAATTTGATAATGAGATTGGGCATGAAGGCTATCTGTGAGTACAGTCAGTCGTAGTGGTGCAGGAGACCTAGTTATGGTCTGGGGAGGGAGACTGGACAGAAACTGCCCAAGATATTTTAGGGATGTATACGTGTCGGATGAATTTCAGGCCTACTGTGACCTGCTCAAGGAACAAGACAGCCACATGATGCATCGTTCATCAGTTTGGAGATGTGCATCTAGATCCAGAGAGGGAGACTCTGCCACGGTTCGTCACGTCGCATGACAAATTGTGCGTATAATTAAGTCTGTGAGCAAACTACTAGGTGCCCAGCTGCAGGAGAAATTACCTTTTCTCGTTATGGACACACAGCACTCCCTGCATAACTTACTTCCTGATTTGTTGTTCGTGCAACCACTTCAAAAGCATCTATGATAGACGTGTAACTAAAAAGGATTTAAAGGAATGCAAAAGAGGGTCTTTCATGTAAAACACCATTATAATTGAGTTGCTCCAGAGTTGTATGTTTTTGATTGGCATAATGTGTGGGTTTCTATGCATCTAGGCATAGCTAATCAGCTATTTGTGCAGTTTAAAGCAGCTTGGTGGGTCAAAGCAAATTAAGCTGTTGAGTATTCATTACAGCAAACTGCTTTAAAAAACTGCCCATTGTGCACTTTCTGATTGCTCGACTGTAGTGCATTAATTGCATGGTGAGCATTTAAAAATAAATGACATTCCATGTAATGAATCTGGGCTTGCTGAAAGAAACTAAGATATCACAGATTCTTTTTCAAAACAGCCATGTTTCTGCTAAATTGGAATGCCTTAAGCCCATTAAATCACAATATTTATTATCTTTTAACTGAACACTGAGCATGCGCTACTATTGTCTTAGAATTCACATTACCACAACTCATCTACCATGATTTGGGTTGTTGGAGAAATGTAGTCCATAATCACTTAAAGATGCTGTAAAGTAAATTCCATGATTTGCTTCTCAGTACATACATGTCAAATGAGTTCCTGAAAGATGATTGTTTTGTGCAAAGCATGTGCAAAGCGCGAAAACGTTTTTGCACTCAAATGTGGAGTTTTCAGCTCAGGTTTCGTATGGGCGGACCCAAAACCCGACCTATCTACCTCACAGCGACCTATCTACGTCAGATCACAGACGGTTGCATTCTGTTACTGAGCTGGTACGATGCAAAAACAAAGTAATTACCACATAAAACACTCAGAGACTGCAGGTAGGTCTGTCTGATATGCATGACAGTGTTGCACGCCCCCCCCAGTCTCCCCCCAGTCTCAGACTGCTGAGGCTTTCTCACAATTTCAAAGCCTAATTTAACATGTCTGTGTTTTTTTTGCATTCGAATTTGGATGGGTAGTTAACACGTAGTTCCACTTTACAGCAGCTTTACCTTTCCAATTAAGTACATTGAAATCATCTAAATCCTTGAATACAAGCAAAACAATCATGTTTTTTGTGCACGTGGCCTACAGTAAAAAGATCTGCATTTTTCTTCTTCACTCCCAGTAATTGTAAAAAACTAATTTTTTAAAATCTTGAAATGGCCCTTTAAGCCAGACATGGCCAAGATTTCTACTCTACACAACCTAGTGCATTTAAACCAGAGGAGGATATTCTTAAATATTTAAACACCTAACAAACCTCTACACCTATAAAAGCATTTGCATATCTAGAGATGTATGATGAATGAGAGCCCTCTGTGTTTCAACTCCCTAAGCTCATCTGTCAGAGTCATGGGAGGACTAAAATCATATTTAAGCCTCAGGCCTTACAACGTGATGTTACAATCCATGGTCACCCAAAGAAACAAAGTCAGCTGTCTTTAAAATACTTTACAATCCATATATAAGCCAACTTTACCATCTAACAACAGTCATTTAAGCAGTTTTCCTGTCCTTTCCGGCATCTCGTCTGCAGGTTCTTGGCTCGTTTGAAGTTTCTTGACTCTGTCAGGGAGAGGTATTTCTCACTGATGAGCTAACGGGGTTAAGGCTAGGGTTCCTGCTGTTTGGAGATCATAGCTGTTACCACAGGAGGGATCTGCTAATGGTCTTTGTAGCATTTCACAAAACTGTAGGTATATACGTACATACATTAATTTAAGCGATATCTCACAACAGGCAACATCATTATTTTATCACAGTTAAGGGGCGTTGGTTGGCCTGATGCAAAGCGAAGGTTCTCTTGAGAGAACACTGAGGTGAAATAGGAGGAATCAATGGTAGAACATTGTTAGAAGTTTCATGAAACATTGAACAGTCACCTATATACATATTAATAACAGCTATTGGACTAGTATCCCTGAATTATACATAGATATAGAGATAGAATGAAAGCGCTTCAGGTCTTCACATATCTTCTTTGACAGATCATGTGATGAACACGTAGCTCGTGTGTCGTCTGCCACAGCTCCCAGTTCCAACAGAAGCCACAGATCCAGGAACTTTGTCGCTGAGGATGAAGGGGAATGTCAGACTCACAGCCGAGTCATGTTAGTACTGAAAACAGATGATCTGCTGCCATTGGCCCACACGGCTTTGACTGGTGTCAGAGCAGTCCCCACCATTTGCATGCACAATGTCCTGCTCTCCGGACAGCCAGGGGAGAAACGTTCGCTGTTTTGAAACTGTTTCAGTGTATCGCAGAAATGACTGGGAGGACTGTGGGAAAGCATCCACTGGTTCTAGGAAATCTTTCAAGGATGATGTATGTCTGTATATCATGTATCCAAAAGCCAGTGAAGAAGCTAGCTGGATAACATCGAACTGCTTCAAATATCATCTTCCTAAAGGTTTCTTCTAGTAACACTAAACCCTCCTTTTATTTTGTTCAAAAATCAAATTCATTATATGAAAGTAGGTAACAAAAATGCCCTTTATATGGATTAGACTTTTTGAATAAATGTTTCAATGGAGGGTATACAAGTGTATTGAACTTTCATGAAAAGCGGTATTGCCAACTCTAATTAAATAGTTTATAAGAGCAGAAACAGAGGTAATTAGTCTTTACACAACATCAGTACGCAAACAAAAAAAACAACACCTACATTTTTTAATTTTCCTAATATGTTTGTGTCAGGGTTGAGCCCGAGATGTCAACAGGCAGGTTCTAATGCAATACTCACCCACTGGTATCTCACGAAAGGAGATGATTCATCACCAAAGGCAGATGATGGCGTTCTGCCTATTTGTCTCCAACTTGGCGGACAGATAACTATAAATCACTTCCCGCTTAGCAGCCCCATGACTGCTAGATTGTTTTAATTGCAGATAATTGATTCAGCACAAACTGAGAATGTGAGAGAACTCCACACACAGAAACAGAGGGGGTTTTGGCATGAGGGTAGCTGACGCAAAGCTGTTCATCCACACTTTCCAAGATATACTATACAGTATGTACATATTTGAATTTCTACATATCACTGACAGATGGGGAAAAAACAAAGCGTGTTTGGCTTGACTGTGGTGTCAGACACACACCATAATGGACTTTCTCTTCTCAGCCAGTCCTGATTCAGGTCAGGACGGCTGGAGATTTACAGGAAAGATTAGACCTGTCTTCGGAACCAAGCACCTTTCACCCGCTCCCTCGGTTTTTCTGTGGGAACGAGTGTGTGTGCGCCTGTGTGTCAGAGAGAGAGAGAGGGAGAGACAGAGAGAGAGAGAGAGAGAGGTGAGAGAGAGAGAGAGAGAGAGAGAGGGAGAGAGAGAGAGGGAGAGATAGAGAGAGAGGGAGAGAGAGAGGGAGAGAGAGAGAGGGAGAGAGAGAGAGAGATTGATTAGGGGACAGACACAAAATATACGTTTTATCAGTCATCAAATGTATTGTAAGTGAACATGTATTTCACTCTAATCCGCCGTGTTTTCCCATAAAGTGGAAGACTGTTTGCTTGCCAATTGATAGATCATTGTGTGTCATCGCATTAGTTGAAGCAATTTAAATAGGAATCTCATTAGAGCCTGGCTGATAGTGAGTTACTCTAATTTAGCAGAGGAGAAAAGACTTTGAATTACTTAAAGAACTATTACTTATTGCAGAATAACATACCTTGTTCTTAACCACATGAGCTATGGTATACATTATCAATCATCTTTCAAACTGCTCGGAAATTGCTGACATTACACTACTGCCAACAAGCTTTTTTGAATGACTGAATTAGCTAAATGATTCCTTTCAAATTGTTATCCCCTGTTCACAAACATTTACCTGGACACTGAAATGCCATGTCAACAAACTGTAATTGCTGTATGTAGCTTGTCGCAGACTGTAGCGGCTTATGGTTTTTTAAACTGCGTACTATATTATGCTGTAGATTTAACTCATTGAAATGGCTAACATCGCTCAGCCCAGGAGGCCATATGGATTAGATATAGTACAGGATCTGTACATGTCAATAATTAGGAAGGTAGTGTTTGAGTAAAACTAAACTGAGCCACACATTCTCCAATGGAAGTGAACCTGTCTCCTTGACTTTGCCCCTTGGCAGCCATTACCTGTGCCAAGGTCATGGACACAAGCCATCAAGCAACCATCAACCATTTCCTGACAAATGAATACATATCGGGGCTAATCATTAATTACTAACTCTTGACACGGCACGCTGTTCAATGCAATTTATGGCAAAGGAGAAATCAATAGTGTTTCATAATAACTTATTATGTGCGGTAGGTACAGTTGACAGTTCGTTTGCACAAAGGAAAGTCACATCAAACTTTTAAGTGGCTCCGTTTTCCCCATGACAGAGTGATTGAATATGATTTGCTTGATCTATTCCAGCGTTTTCCTGTGTTCTTTCACTTAATCCCTGGAGTGGAGATGTTGTCAACTCCATTACAACTCTTGGCATGAATGAATACACTGGGCGCGGCGACATTTTTGAGATAAATATCTGTCAACGCGAGAGGACACTTTTAAGCCCAGAGCTCCCAAAAGATTAACGGGCTATGTTATTGTTCGTGAGTGCGTAGAAGATTTCGAACAAAAACAGCAATTATAATGTTTCTGTCCTTGAAAGATGAGACCACATATGATATTTTGGCAAGGAAGGAAGAGATTAGCACACACAAAACAGGTGATGTTCCCCAAGGTGCTCATTGCTGCCCACATACTATACAATGCATGGCAGACTAACTGCTCCCATCCGCAACACAATCAAGCATGAATTTAAAGGATGAATGCTTCAATTGGTCACTTTCCACCCACATGTCCCACTCTAATCCAACATCTACAGTACTGTCTTGAACAATGTCCAGTATGGAAGGACACGAGGCCAAGGTAGCTTGGCATTATCCCTGTGAGAAATGTTCTCCCTGGAAGAGCTGACGAGCTGAGAAAATAACACATTATCACCAGACTTCAATTATTATGATTCTATCTTAAAGCAGACTGTTAATGTTCTTGTGCGGATTGCCACACTAATTATATTCCTCTGTATTATGGTAATGCAATGAATGACGAGGAGGACCAGTAGGAAAAGGTCAGGCTGCTTATGCCTCCTCTTTTATGTCTGTACATTTGATTGCTTATGGATGTCAGGGGAAAGGGGAATCAGGGAGATAGTGTGAGAAATAGAGTGAGAGAGTGTGGTGTGTGTGTGTGTGTGGTGTGTGTGGTGTGAGAGAGAGAGAGAGAGAGAGAAACACCAACATTGAAAGAGAAGAGAGAAACAGTGGAATCAGAAGAGGGAGAGCATAAAGAGGAGGGAGAGAGATGTGGAGGGAGGAAGAGAGCTGAGAGGCAGACTGAGGCAGAGAAGGCGTAAAGTGCTGCAGTGCCCCCTAGAGCACCACCACCGAACCAAATCACTTGTGAAATTCCGTCTCTCCCTGCAAAGCCGTGTGCTACACAGCATCACACAGCATACAAACTAGTCGGAACCTTGCTTCAATTCACAGCCATGTCTTGAAATGAGACCGGAAAATAAAGGCCCCTTCCGTACTGATTGACTTTGAAAATAGATGACAAATACCTGCAATCTAAGCCCAATCAGGGGGAGTTGGAGGAGGGGACAGACACGCCATTGGCTGCAGCAGAGAAGTCGTTTACCACAAATTAAAATGTCTAGGGAATTGCAGTGGTCTACCTAATAGGGATGTCCATGCAGTTTGTGTGAAATAAAAAGGCTCTTCTCCCCAAGGTCAATCACTACACGCTGACAGAGTTGCCATGAGAACCGCAGGCCCTCGCAATTCCAAATGACATTAGAAAAACAGATATGCATTTCGAATAGCAATTACATATAATTTAGCCATTGGAAATATGCTACCTCAAGTGTTGTTTTTTATGGAACTGTCTCTGTTGTGTATGAGAGAACAAGCACAGGTTGCTGTCAACAACTGCAGCTATTTATTGAGGATTTTGCTCCTCGGTTATATATTTTTCACTCCATGTTGTTGAAGAGAATTTTCAGAACTACTAACACTGGTTTATCTCTAAGTATGTGTAGGACTTATACATCATTGAATCTACCATATGGCATTGTGTTGCAGTCCATAACTTTACATGAACTCTTACATCTAACATTGATTTTGCACTGAGCATATCGAGGACGATGTTGAGTATGAAGTCAGATCTCCGTTCCAGGATGCAGCCTTCTCTTGTCTCTGTCTGTTTACATACAGGCTTTGCTCTCCTGTTTGTTGATCCCGCTGCGGCAGCAAGGGGGATGAGATCCGCTGTTGTTGCGGGAGAAGGCAAACCTGGGCTTTTAGTAGGGGGGAACAAACACAAACACAACCCTCTGGTCTTGGGTTCAAGACCTCGCAGGATGAGCACGACACACGGGGCTCGGAAGGGATTGGAGGGGAGGGATGGAAGGGGATGGATAATGATAGATACAGCGGAGGTGAGGATGGAATGTGTAGGTATGTTCTTTCGTTCTTCTTTTCAAGTGGAAGCTGGCAACGCTGTGTGTGTTGTCATGAAAGCATGAAGGAGAGGTGGGAGAGACATTCGATATCAACACGGAGGGAGAGTGTTTACCTAGTTACATAGTACAGTAACTAATACATGTTATTAATGTTTCACCTGTTCCAGGGTGGAAAAAATAGATGAAATGAGGCATTTCCTCATGCTCAGTTTAGCAGAATATGTTGCAGAGGGTCAGGTGTTTTATAACAGAACGTACTGAACAGCTCAATAGTACACATGGCAAACATGGAGGACAGCCTTAGAGCGCCAGTCAAGCATGACTGACATTCAGCACGTCCATATATAAGAGCACAACTCCCTAAGACGTGCCTAGAAGTTGTATTTGTCCGGTAATAAAGTCTTTGGCAGCACAGAAGAGTATATATCGATCTGCAAATGCTTCATATACGCCTTTCCCGGGAAAAAAGGAGGAGAGCTTAAATGGTCATGCATTTATTCATACTTCTGCTGATTCACTTCGCATATAGAAAGGAGACAATGAAGAACTCAAAGCCATCGTTATTCAGGGTTGTAAAAAGCTTTGAGATACTGTATGCCTTGAGACTTTCTGTGTTTACATTTACTGTCATAAGCGTTTCAAATAGAAGAGCTATTCTCTGCTTCCATATTACTTTGTGCCTAATTCAGTATTTACTTCATATTCAATCATATGATGTAAGCTCACCGTGGAACCAGACCCACCAGAAACAGCAGAGGGGAATGTAGCGCGACGTAATAGTTGAATTAATACTTCTCCTCCAGAGGGCTTGGGAAGTTGGCCTGTGTCCAGGACAGAGGACCATTTGATGTATTATCAACGTCAGCGCATTAAATATCACCAAATTAATCAACAGCTATTCAGCAGAAGGAGAAAAAAAAGTACAGGTTTTAAAGTAGGGGCCATTTAGTAAAAGAGACTGAATGACACTTCTATTTCACTGTTAGTCAGATGGATCAAACCAAGTAGGAACTCCCCAACAATAGGCTGCTGGACAGACGCCTCCTTGGTTCTGAACCATCTAATGGTGTGTGCTCAGAAAATGCAGACATGTTAAAATATTGAGAGGATGACATTAAGGATGAGGGATGACTGGGATGACAGAGGGCTGCGTGAGACAATAAAATCAAGGCCATTCAAGAACCAAGATGGATTGATGAGTCCATTGAGTGGAGATGGCGGAGAGCCAGCCAGCACAGAGGTCACCGCAGACGGAGATCCCTTTGAAGAAATGATGCATTTAAAAGGGCCAAGGCCTTCCAGGCTGGATTCACTGGTGGGGAGAGAAAGAGGGAGAGATGAAGTGAGGGAGGGATGCAGGCAGGCAGGCAGGGAAGGAGGGAGAGAGAGAGAGAGAGAGAGAGGGACAGAGAGAGGGACAGAGAAAGAGACAGAGGTGTTTAGCTCCGGGCTGAGGGGTAAGTCAGCTGGGACGAGGAATCAAAAGAATGGTCCGTAGAAGGGAGACTTGAAACGAGGGAGAGAGAGGGGAGAGAGAGAGGGGGAGAGAGAGGGGAGAGAGGGGAGAGAGAGGGGAGAGTCACACTAAGAGAATGTTGAGGGAGAGGAGAGGGAGATGGCAGAGGGGGAGAGAACTGGCAGGGGGATGGAGGTGTGCTGAAAGCGGTATGCCATTAAAAGCCATTGCCATTGTGAGTGAGTTACCTTGAATTAAATCGGACTTTACTGATGGTGGTTGTGAAACGTCATCCTTAACCATTGCATTGTCCTGCTAAATACCCACCTCTCCTCTAATCTCCCAGCTAACCATCCCGGAGCACAGACATTAACACAGAACCTCAGTACCCCTCCTGGAGCCCACGATGCCAGCAGACACATTTTACAAGGGAAAGCATTTTTGCTGAACTGCAGCTGTATTAATCAAGCAAATTATTTAACGAGCCTTGCACTCAACACACAAATGTAGAAAAATAACGTACTTGTACCCTAGCCACTGCACCCCATAAGAAAAAAATTAAAAACAAAGGAAAAATCGAATAATTATGGCACATCTGCCCCATTGCTGTGATGGATCACAGTAATGTGACAGTGGGAGCTGTGGCTGGCTAATTGAGTTGGGTTTAGAACGGTTGAGACCACAATGAAATGTGGGCAAACCATCTGCCACCTGAATAAACAACCTCGCTGGAGAGGGAGGGCCACCGTCAGGAGGGAACCGTTCCTGTTTCAGCTGGTGTCCTCGCATCTCTCTGGTGACCTCATGCTTCGACTTCATTCCACTCCCCTTCCATCCACCACCACCACACACCACCACCATCTAGATCCCCACCCTCTCACATTCTCACCTCTTTGACATTCTCTCCTTCGCCCCGCAGGGTTTTGGTGAAACCGTGCACCAATGTGGTTGTCTACTTCCATCACTTTACCCTCCTTGGCTTTTCTGACAAGATGATAAAGTTCAGCAATCCTTTTGAGGGAGTTGGGTTGAAGGATACGCCGTCAGAAGACCCCCAGGACTGTAGCACTTTGCGTTGATCCCTTTTATGATCAGGGACACCAGAACAAAAGGTTCAGTAGTTATGGCCATTAAGTAAAAAGATTTGTGCAAATCTGTTATTTCGGCTCATTATCACAGTATGACTTTATGACAATGTTCAGTTTTGGTGGTGAAAGTTGTGTAGGGTAGGGACAAGCGTCTTTAATCAAGTTGGTGGAGCGGTTTCTTCTCATGCGTCGAGTTAAAAATAAAGTTGCGTGGAAGTGTGTACAGTAACCGCGTCGCTCATCTGAATCTTGATGTTTTTCGGGCCGAGCACATTCTCTCCGATTGTAGCAGACAATCAAAGGACGTGAAATGAATCCCTCTTTAAGTTTTCCCCGAGAAAAGTTCCGGAGGAGTCCTTTTTTCTCTCCTCGGCTCCATCTGTCAAAATCTGTGTCTCTCACTCCACTACACAGCCTGAAGTAGGTACAAAGGAGAAGATTGTCATAAATGCCCATAAAGCTTATTAGAAGCATGGCTGACGAGCACTGAGGGCCAAATCAACCAAATGAGGCAGAGCCAATGTTCTGTCAGGCACACGTTTACGTCATTCTTAATCAGGCCATCTAGATAATACGCTATGAATCACATTGACCCCCCCCCGTCCCCCCCGTCCCGCCGTCATAAAACAAACACACACACACACACGCTACAGTATCTTTAACCATTAATAGCTTCTCCATTAGCAGGAGAAGTGATTCAAAAGTTATTTATAGGCTTATTTACCTCCGAGTACATTAGGGCCATTAAAGTTAGAAGACAGTGACAAACAGAAGAATTCCCAACAAGCAGAAAGGACACACCTTACGTAGTCCTTTGTATAGTCTAGGAAGAAAGTTATTTTGGAGGTGATGATGACTCTTAAATGACATGTTTGTCACGAACAGTGTTGTTCACAGTAACGGTTTGGGAAGCCGATGCTGTTCTACTCTTTCCAGAATCATTGCAGCGGTACCTGTCACTCTCAAGTGGCTTCCAAAAAACTTGTCCCCAGAACAAAAGGTAGAGCGTTCTCCCAAAACCATCCGTTTATCTGGAGCGCGTAGCAGCAATGTGTAGTTCACCCCAGGCTTCACAGGGTTGTGAGGTGTTCTATTTATCCTTTCAGGGTCTTGCTGTCCTATCTCTGACACGGTGTCTTTCACTGAGGGGTCAAGTCTCCCATCAATCAAACACGTTCACGCTGTCACCAGGGCGATGACCTTGGCGGTGGAGAGACCTGAACGGAAAATAAATAGACATCCCTCACATAAAATAATACTTTAAATGATTTCCATGTTTGGTATTAAATTGAATTGACAACAGGAACACAAACCTTGTAACAGTAAAGAAAATTGCATAGTGAGAATATTATTGTATGAGCGTTGCCACCAAGTAGATAATATATGCCAATTTATATGACAACATACATTGTTGCTATGGAGACCATGTAATTGGAAGTGTTTTCAGGGCTGAGACATGGGTTTCTGCATGTTTCAGCTTGTTATATCCACTCAGCTTGCTCCAGGGAGAAATACAACTACTTAGTACAGTATTTCATTTTGAAATAATATTGTCTCCGTACATGTAATGTTATTGGGCTCAGGAGGGTATAATCAATATACTTAATGTCCATCCTGAAGCATGCAGTGAAAACCCATTGTAAACAGGTGAGTAGATAAACTCAGGAAGTTCGAACAGTACAGGGACACTCCAAACCTATTTTTGTATTTACAGAACAATTTTACCTACGCGTACGAAATAAAGATACCTTGACCTTACTGTCAGTAGTTTCATATTTGACTCTGAACCCTCCCGCTCAATGTTCCTTGAAACAAGCCCTGAAAATGAATTCTTGGCAGACTGTTATTTAATAAAAACGTGGCCACTATATTGGTGGGAGATCTCACGCCCGTTTCCTAGTAACTTCTCCTCTTCATCTCTCTGCGATCAGATGACAGTGTGTCCACGAGCGCACGACGAATGTTCAATAGGCCTGCTATCTCCCGGAAATTACAGATGGATATTTGATGAACTGGTGGGGACTTTAATATTTCACTTCAAACGTATGTAACACACGGACACAAGAGTAGGAGGAAATGAAGAGAGCGGTGACATCATATGGTGTCGTTGAACAAACACAGTTTCTCATCCTCCGGGATTTCAATCATTCATACAGCCCAGAGACGAGACTGTGAGGTTCTCACCCCTGTCCCAGAACCATCCCAAGGGCTTCACACACTTTCCTTCCAACCTGTACTAACATAATACCAGATAAAACGACATAAAAAAAACACCTTGTTTGACCACTTTAATCAGGACTGGTGGAGCATATGTTCTATACTGGGTCTGCCATGTTGAGAGTTAGCAGGCACAGATATGACAGAGCTATTTATAGAGCTGCCTGGTCCTTGCTTACCGCGTCGCTACACGTACTGTATCGTAAGTAGCATGTCAGCAGTACAGGAAGTAGAGAGAATGCCACAGACTAAAATAACTCAGGTCGACCTCAACGTTCCATGGTCTGTCTCCCACAGCACGTTGAGCCCCCAGAGGAGCCACAAGGCCAGAGACAGAGAAGACAAAGAAGTTGCCCTCACTTTACACAACCATAGAGTGTCCTCCGGTTTCTGTCCTGACACGAGACGGATGG
This sequence comes from Mallotus villosus, assembly GCA_903064625.1. Lineage (NCBI taxonomy): Eukaryota > Metazoa > Chordata > Actinopteri > Osmeriformes > Salangidae > Mallotus > Mallotus villosus. Next base: position 254,115 of record CAEFZP010005814.1, on the reverse strand, counting down.
GGGAGATTGCCAGGTCTCGGCTTACAGGTGAGCTCGCAGAGCCATGTCTGAAAAGACGACGGCACAAGCTAAGCTGCCTGTGCACACAGTGTGGTTGCCATGGCTGAAGTCTGATGGAAGATGGAATATCAAAGCCAACAGAGACACTCGGTGGAGTCCACCCCCACACTCAAGTGCTTTCCCCTGTTGCAGAATAAAAATGCTTTTGATCTAAAACAACTCGAAGCAGCTCTGTTCTCCAGCTGAGGATGAATATTGCATGGAAACAACCTCGCGAGCGCTTCTCGTATCTCTCTCTTTCCTCGGCAATGATTTCGTGTTTGTCACTAGGACGTGTCCAGTCGGCGGGCAAGACTCAAAAGAAGCTCCAGTTTTTCTCCTTTGCAATATTATCGCTGTAAACTCTTTCAGCTGGCTGGAGCTGTTTGAGTGTGTTATGTTCTTCTGATTCAATAATTCATGTATGTATTGTTTACTGTTTGAAACTACAGCACAGCAACAGGTGTTATCTCACAGAGAGAGATACCTCCATAGAAATAAATGATAAAGAGTCTGGCACTGTCGGGTACTCTGGGGTTGTTCTGAACAAAAGAACCCAAGCTAACACCAGGATATGCTAACACCAGGATATGCTGTCTATTGATGCTTTCTCACATCAAACCATGGGAAAATGAAAGAATGTTTAGTTTGTGACGCTACCACAACATTAGCATTCTACAGAACAGATGTATATTCAACAATATTCTTTGGACTGTTTGTCTTCTACGTTCCGTCAACTACTACGTTCTGGTGTGAAGCGTCCCATAGCCTTAATGGTGTCAATACAGTATGCTTATTATCAGTAATAATCTATATATATATTCATTTATTTACTAAGGTTAGTACAAATCAATGAACATCTGTTCTTCTACATTTTGTACAGAGGAAGGACGTGGTGTAGCTTGGTTGACTCCCACCAGGGCTCCAGTTCAACAATCCATCCAGTTGTGAGTTGACATTATTTAAGATGTTATTTTATTGATGCCAAGATGGAACTGAGTGTACTGAGTGTATTGTATTCAGATCACTCAGCATATATATAGACTGTACATATATACTGTGTCTGGCAGGAAAACAAAGGAGACCAATCATCACTGTACTCCACTGAAATAAAAACAAATATAATCCCTCTATAAAGGAAAGTGTTGTACAGTACAGTTTTATACTATACAGCATAAGTTATGAGAGGGTGGAGAATTCCAAATTAAAGCCTCGGGATGGAATATTTACCTGGGAGGTGTGTGCTGTGGTAATAACTCAATATTTAAATAGACAGCAGTGCTGTGTCCTAATTGCTTTGTTGATCCCAATTTACGCAATAACCTAGGTCCTGGCTCTCTCTGCTCATCGGTTGTCCACTCCTGGTAAACTGTTGCCGTAGGCGTCATTCAGTCGTTTATTATTCCTTTTCCTCACCAGCAAGTGTCTCCACAGCGCAGAGCTTCACGGGAGCGAGACATCTGCAATCCTCCTCAGAGCGTCTGCCACTGAGCTGGCTGCTGATTATTTTCATCAACTTTTCATTAAGTCGTCCGTAATCACAGATCACAGACTCCGCTCCCACCTGGGACAGAGAGGGTCCTAACGTGGTGGCAGCCTAGGGGACGGGCCCCTCCAGATGTGTTTCCGGCCTCACAGAGCCGTCGCCTCTCATTTGGGCCAATCGCCCCGCAGAATTGAATAATCAAACATGTAATAAGCACACACCGACCGGGTGGGGAGCTGACGGCTGCTTGGGTTTTTGGACCGGCAGCCGGCATCTCTCTCTCTCTGTCTCTGCATGGCGAAGCAAGTCCAATTAATTTCCTCCGTGGTTAGCAGAATTGACTCTGGGCCCAGTAGAAGTCTTGTTTCCACAAATCCTTCCACATGAGTTAACCTTCTGTTGGGTTCCTTTCATACTGCAGGAGCTAGTCCCCTTTGTCCTGTAGTCTTGTCCACGCAGAACACTGGGTCAACATGCAACACTGGGGGAGTGTATTTCTGTTGATCCTGAGGGCTGAAACCAACACAAAGAAATTGTAGGGCGAATTGAAGCATTTATATGACTTTTTCTTTCCAGGCCTTGTAGCCTACTATCTAACGTTATATCTTGCAGCGCGCTAGGAAGGCCCGGCCTTAATCATTTCATGCAATGTTGAACTTGACTGTAGGGAGAAGGAAATAAAATCTACAAAATTAATTTGTGTTACATTAATAATTATCCAACCATCTCTGAGTCTCTGCTGACCTCATTTGTCTCTTAGTTGCTGAAAAGAGATGTTTGCACGGGCAGAAGCTTTCTCCACTTAAATAAAAGTTTCATGATGGATATAATCCTTCCAGGCTTCCAACTTTTGTTTTTGAGAAATCGACCGTTTACAATCTCTTTCAATCTCTTCCCACAACACAACAGTTATATTTCCTTGTCAATCTTCCGTGTGTGAGGTGATTGGAGATGGTGAATCTTGGCGAAGACATCTCTCTGCTGCTCTCCCCGTGGGTAAGGGGGACCAGCTAATTAATGACAGAGTTAGAATGCCAAGGCAGCAGCAACAGGCAGTGTTTCGGGAAGCACACTTAACGACGGCGTCCGTGCAGCTATACTTTTGGGAAATCCTACAGCAGATCAATGAATCTATATGGGTGCTTTCTGAGAGATCAGTCCTAATCTTTCCGACGAGGCAAAAGGATTTAAGACGTCAATTAACAGGACCTCATTATGCTTGTGTAACAAATCGTGGACTTCAAAACTAATACGACAAAATAATCATCGAGCAGCAACGATTCACTGTGAGTAAATCTTTCATTATCTAGCGAATCCTTATATGTCAGATGGTTTATAATGGTAGCAGGGTTGTGCAAGTCAGAAAGTCTATCTTCTTTACTCCTGGGTAATCTCATCTTCTTCCTGTAAAGGGAGGTGGAGAGTGCCCTTGGCAGAAACCAAGTTCAATCCAGCAACTTTTCTAATGAAAGACTTTAGTTCAACGCTGAAACTTTTCTGGACAGCTCACTTTTTTCTACTTTGCCTAACAAGGTAGTTATTCCATTACACCTTGGCGCTTTCAAAAGCGTTTTAGTTTCCATGGTCTGATGAACTGCCAGCCCTACTGGGGGAAGGTAACTGTGTGGAGAAGTCTGTCAACGTGCAGAGGATCAAAGCCATTTGCAAAGAGCACACACACATCAAACACCGCTGCACAATGCGTTACCTAGCAACCCCAGACCAGGTGTTGTAAAGAGCAGGAAATATTAAAGCCCATGTTTTTCAGTTTTTTTTTCTTCTTCTTCACAAAATACAATTTTGAAGGGAATCGATAGAGCTGTGAGTGTGTGCTGCATGCAGGAAGAGGAGGAGGTCCTGTGCTCTGAGCGGCACCATTACATTTCACAGAAGAAAAGAAAAAAATTGCCTCGGTACATCAGAACACGCACGTACCATCCATGCTAGCATGCACACGTTAGCACGCAAACAGACACGGTCACAGAGATACACAAAAGAACGGGACGAAACATGCATGCAAGCATGCGCGAACAAACACGCACAAGCACGCATGAACGGACTGTACATGCGAGCATGCACCGGTTCACACCCAGACAAACACTCGCACACACACAATCACATCGGCACCAGCCGAAGCAGGACCCCACCGTGAGCAGGGCGATGTCTAGTTATAGCCTCGAAAGCCCAGTGCCAGTGCGAGAGGTCTGGCTGGAGGAGGGAAGCTCCTGATGATGCACTGCAGCTCGCTGAGCGGGCGAGAGACACGACTTCTCTCAGACAGAGATCCCTGATCGTGATGAGAACCCTACTGTCACATGACCAGCCCTCCGGCCAATCAGAGCCCCTCGGCAGGCCTCCACATGCGGTGCAGCTGGCGGCCCCTGAGCGCTCCGTGAGGCAGCGTGGCTCTCAGGCGACGGATAACATACGAGATGGATGACAGGAAGGGCGATAACCAATTTTGGGAAATCTCTCGCCGCCAACATGGCTGTAAGCGAACGCGATCTCCGAGAGCTTCCGCAGCCCGCGGGTGCCCTTGGTTTGTTCTCCAGCTCCGCGCAGGCGCCTCCCTGACAGGCGGGCCGGGGTTATATCCTTTTCTAAACAGGCGTGCAGGATGTGTGGAGCTAATGTCTGAGGCATCTGGGAGGAAGCAACCTATCTGTCTGCATCCCCCGAGGAACACTTTAGTGCGAGGCGAGAGTGATGTGACATCATTGCCATCCCGGGCTGTCTGTCTTAACCAGCAGAAGCAGGTGTTTGCTGTGCGAAGGCCTGATGAATGTTCTCTTTAGTGGCCATGACTGACTGCTCTTAGTCAAACGGGCCACAGCTCCCCCTGTGATGCATTCTGGGAGCAGGTACAAAACAGTAAACAGCACTCGCACACAGACACACACGCGTACGTGCAGCACAAGCAAACCTCTGACACGCTGTGTGATTTCACCGCGCCACGACTGCACTGTGGGATTAGAATAATTGGGTTAGGAGATAGAGATGATTAGGACGTGAGTGTAGCACCACCATTTGTGTCTTCGTTCTTTGACGTAAGCATGCAGGGGGGTGGTGACCCTGCTCACCACAGAGAGATGTCTACTGTCTGATGACTATCAGGGCTGCTCGTGCTTAGCAGACACAACGCAGTGCATGACAACTTAATCACACGACACGGACAATGAGAGGATACAGAAAGAGAGAGAGAGAGAGCGGGAGAGACATATAGAGAATGGAGAGAGAAAGAGATGTGAAATGTGAAAGACAGGCCTTGTAGGTCTATGAATACTAATAATAAAAGAACAGCAAGAGTCGGGTTGGAGGGCAATTGATGGGCGATGGTGTGGGTTGGGTTGCTGCCCTCCGGGCTCAGAGATGAAAGACCGAGACACATGGTGGGATTCTGACTTGAAAAGACCGACACGAACAGAAAAAAACATCATAAGGATGATTTTCACCGATGAAAACGTTCATTAATATCCAAATGACCTGACATTGGGAGTAGGATAGGAGAAGCTACGGCAACCCAGAGGAGGACGGAATCATCCGTAGAGCCGATAATGTTTGCCCCTTAAACGGTGCCTGCGGGATCATCCCTGGCAGTCTCTCTGCAGTTATTTGAATAGCAGGGCTAAATGAGAGAGCTTCACTGTCATTTGGTGTCCTGAGCAGGGGAGCTCTCCGTCGGCCTAACCCCTCCGAGTCAAGCCAGCGTTGCCAGACGTCCCTCAGAAACTAATTATCCCTGCGTCTGAAGGTCCCATGCACTCCTCCTAGATGTCACCTTTCATCCCAAAGAAATTGTCGAGGCCTCATCACGGAACGGATAAAGTCATTGTTCATTCACTCCTCTATACGCACGGCCGTTTTCATCGCTTCGCTTTGAATCAGTCTCTCTTTCTGTCGGTCTCTCTCTTTATTCAGCACATTTCCAGACGGACACTGACAGAAAATGATTCGATTGTGGAAAGTCTGTTCAAACACAGACGGTTCAATAATGACCATGGATAAATATGACACCCAGTGTGTAATAGCTGCGGCAGTTAGAAATGCTGCCTCATCCCTCCACGAGAAACACCTGAAGGATGTCCCGTTCCTGTCACGTCGATGTCATGGATGAAGGATGTGGGCGCTGTACTGCGCTGGATGGATCCGCCTAACGCTGCTGCTCGTGGATTTAGACTGACAGAACCAACCTTCCATCCCGATTGGCCGTAACGGCTAATTGATGAAGTTCGAAGTCAGGGAGAGACGCCGTCCTCGCTCTGCCTCCTGCACCGGCGGCCGCCCCGACCGTCCAAGTCTCCCGACGTCGAGGCCAACGTCAACAAAACCAAATGGCCACTTGTGGCCCCCGCGTAGCGACGGCATGTCATGTCAACAAATCCCATTTGCATTAAGCAGGACGAGGGGAAAACAACAGACTGAGAGAGACGGCCTGGACCGGCACCAGCTGGCTAATTAGCTTTGTGCTGCTCTTGAAAAACAAACACACAGTGAAAGGCGGACCGGGGCCTGGTTTCAGGCCAGCTTCCCGAGAGTTCTCTGTCCCCTGATCAGGCGGCCCCCTCGGATTGGACGGGCGGCGGCGGGGGGCGTTCCGAGCGAGGATCGAGTTTAGTCGGATCCCATCAGATCTGGTGTGCGTCCGCCATCGGGGCCTTTGACGGGCTATTTTGGAAACGTCGTAAAAGCTCACAAGAGGCCTGAGTGGAATTTACATTTTAATGAAGTCTTCGCTGATTGCTATTACGTGGTTTCTCTCGCAGCTGCCTGGTTTAGGGATGTAGAAAGCCCATACACACACACACACACACACACACACGTATGGGGTTGGTTGTGGCAGTAAATCGTGGTACATGCACGCACACACAGGTCTTGTCTGGGCACACTGTGTGTGTTGATAGTCAACAGCAACACTTACACCACTGCACACCTTGCACTGCAGCCAGATCTACACCAGCACACTCACTGCTGACAAACTGCAACCCGTCTCCTCATCACGTAACTTGCTTCATGTTGATACGATGGACAAAATGAACACGAGTCACTGTTACCAGGATGGTGTGATTACTTTGGATGAAAAGTGACGATTGTGCACATTGTTTTGCGAAAGAATTGGGATGCTGAAAGGGGTGTGTTGAGATCCTGCACGGTACACAACACCATTCCTCTCTGACTGACTCAGCATCTGATTAGCACTGTACAGCATAAGTAGGTGGTGCTTTGTTTGTGCTTCCTATCCTATTGTGATCCGTGCCTACACACCGACAATAACAAGTCATTGTGTAACCTCCAAGTGTCATGTTTTGCTTGAACAATCCTCCCTATCGGGCACAAAAGGCACAAAAGCTGAATTCAATTTGAATGAAAACACTGATCAGTTTACAGCAGGAACCTGCTCTCTCATGCTGAGCCCGAGAGAGAAACGAGAGTCTCTCCCGTCCCAGCGTCATCATGTAAACGACATGTGCTCCCAGCATGCTGGAAGTCTTATCTGCACCTCAGCTCTTATCACACAGCCCCTGTGGAAGTCGTCTGGTAGCAGCCTGTCATATAACACGCACCATGTGGGAACGTGTGGGCGCCGCGTGATAAGCAGCGTGACAGGATCGTCCTGCAGTCTCAGGTCGGGGACGGGGAAGGGGGGAGTAGTAGGAGCCTGGTGAGGATTTGTGCCTAGCAGAGCACCCCCATTACCGTGCTGACCTTGGCCCTGCGACACAGAGGGATTAGTCTGTGGTTCTGTACAAAGGGAAGGGATGATGTTTCGCTGTGAAAATGAGGACTCCCTCACCTGCTCTCGCTCTGTTCTGTCTCTCTTGTTCTTGTTGCTCCCTCCCCTCTCCTTCTTCCTTTCCTCTCCCTCCCACCTCCCCTCTCCTCTCTCTTCCTTTCCTCTCCCTCCCACCTCCCCTCTCCTCTCTCTTCCTTTCCTCTCCCTCCCACCTCCCCTCTCCTCTCTCTTCCTTTCCTCTCCCTCCCACCTCCCCTCTCCTCTCTCTTCCTTTCCTCTCCCTCCCACCTCCCCTCTCCTCTCTCTTCCTTTCCTCTCCCCTCCCACCCCCCCCTCTCCTCTCTCTTCCTTTCCTCTCCCTCCCTCCCACCTCCCCTCTCCTCTCTCTTCCTTTCCTCTCCCTCCCTCCCTCCCTCCCTCCAACCTCCCCTCTCCTCTCTCTTCATGTCCTCTCCCTCCCACCTCCCCTCTCCGCCTCCATTTCTCTACCCCCCCCTTCCCTCTCCTCTCCTCTCCCACCCCCACCCACACCCCTCTCCCTGCCTCTCCTTCCTCCTCTCTCTAACATCCCCCATCCTTCTCTCTCTCACTGCCTCTCCCCCTTGCTGTTCCTCTCCTTCTCACTCTATCAAAAAATGCACCTCCTCTGCATAATTGGCCCATTTAACAGAAGGAAAGGCTGATGCAACAGTCTGGCTCCGGGCTTCTCTAGGTCAGAACGTCTGGCTCACCGGTGATCACTGTGAACATGGAAACAGGGAACACATTCTCTTGCAGGCTATATCACTCGAAGAATTGAATAGGCAAGAAGACTCCTAAAAAATGATCTCCTTCATACTGTAATTGCATGCTATTCCAATTTATTTTACAATTTCAGCCCCCTTGTTAGACAAATCAGGAGACCCAATGTAGAATAACACAACACATTTCATTCATGGATTTTTTGGGGAATACAAATGTTTTGCATATGTGTATAGCAGACAGACAGTATGCAGACAGACTCACCACCAGTAGAAGAAGATGCCTCTGTGCTTCCCCGGGGGATTGTAACAAGGGGGGGGATCTCATCCCCGTGATCCTCTCTGACTATTAGAGAGATAAAAGCTGAGGCTCCGAAGTGAATCAAATGTCAAGCAATGCCACAAATCTCCCCACTCAGTTACAATACCATTACTCAACTGATCTACTCACTGTAACCTGGGTCTCTCTCTCTCTCTGTTCCTCCAATCCCCTGTCTCCCTTTTATTTCTCCATCTCCTCTTCCTCCCCCTAATCTGAAACCATAATTAGTCCACATCAGGGGCCTGGATCGCCATGGTAACTGTTTGTCTCATCATCACCACCCACTCGTGTGTTTGATGACTTTGTTGTCATTTGAAGGGTTTTGTTTGTCGTTTCACTTGAGCATTTAGTCTACCTCCAAGTCACTCGTCCTGGTTAGAGTTTCCAAGAGGCAATATTGCCATCTGTTGGTTCCTTGTGTTTGCACAATGGGTGTCACCCTTCCAGCCTTTCGCAAGTGACTCAGAAGGGCGATCACATGACAGTGAGACAAGACTGTGTTCTCATCCTGTTTGAGGAACATACTTACACACTATCAGGAAATCAGAGTTGTCCATAGAAGGGCTCAATCTGACATAGCCGTTCCTTCACCTGAAACTTGCTGGGATACAAATAATAAATGTTTTGGATTTCAAAAGTATTTTGTTGGATCTAGATCTTCCCCAGCAGGAAGGATAACCCATGTCTGCCCATGTGAATGGCACACACAGTTTGAACCTCCTGCTATTGAATTTACTGTTGTTTGGTTGTTCAAATGTTGTGTGGAGGTTGAAATGTGTTTTCCAGGTGAGTATTAGGTTAGCACCTGTTCCCATGGCTACTCTGGTAAAGGTTTTACCAAATACAAGCACTTACACTACAATGAGAAAGACACGTTGTTTAACACTTGACGTAACAGGTTCAATAACATCCTTTCCTTCTGGTTTGTTCCAAAGTGCAGCTCTCTTCTGTCCTGGCTAAAGGTAAACAATCCCACAAAAGGAAACTTGTTTTGCTGCAAAGTCTTTCATGTATCTTGATTTTTTTGATATCTTTATAAATGTGTTCTTTCGTCACTTATCCATTAGGAACAAACGCTTTGTCTGAGGACAAAGATAATGCAGGAGTGGAAAATTGCTTTTTGGCGAAGCGACTTCTCATCCTTGACCATCTTGAACACTGGACGGACCAATAGAATGACTGCTGCCAAAACATCCAGAAACATCTACAACACCTACATGTTGTCCCAACAGTGGATGTTGTCTGATCAGGTGCAAGTTCAGCGTTACACAACTACATCACCTTGACAACTGAACAGCATCCACAATGCCCGTCTGTTCATTGATTAGGATCTGAGAGGAGAAGGCAGAAATTCAAACTTGCTCAAAGTTGTTCCAGCCCAGTCTCACTGAGATGAAAAACATTTCCTTGGCTTGAAATTCCCCATCCACACAGGGAACACTTGCCAACTCGTGATTTGTTTCAAACGAGAGCGAGCAGTTTTAAAATGCTACACATTGTAATGCTCAAAACCCGAGTGACGGACATCACAGTTGAATATTACTGCTGTCAAGGAGAGACTGTGCAAAATATCCCGTGTCTGTAAGATACCAACTGTCAGCTGTCTCCCTTGTATCAACATTTGATTTGAATGCACCCTGATCTATGAGTCCTACTCAATGCCGCTGAGGTGTTGATAACATCGTTTGTTTCACAATAGTAATATGAATACAATCTTCAGCTCCTGGTGAGTACAGAGCCTGTGATATCACAAAGACACATCTTCCAACACCCCCTAAAGGCAGCCAATATGTAATTGCGCTAGATAAGCATTTTGATATGAAAGGAATTCATGTCGGGTGAAGCTTCTACAGATAAATACAACCGAGAAAGTATTGACATGACTGGACTGTACACACAGTCAGCTAATAATAGTTCATAAGCTAAGCAAATATAGTGTATTTCTGCTCAAAATAATATTGTATCTACCATTTCCAGTTTGTGCCCTTGGCAGTTAATGAGCTTATAGCTGCAACAAGTTGCATAAGCCTATTATTTGGTTAATCAAAACTGACCCCAGTTATTTTCTGTAACCTGGACTTTCTCTATTTAAAAGACTAGTTTAGCTGGCATTGTTTGGAGAGACTAACGAGGTCTGGAGAGACTGCAGTCCAATCAGGAGCTCCACTCGCCCACCACCACCAAACCTCTGCGCTCGGCGCAAAGTCCTCGAAGCGGCATCGATCGCTCGGATGAATCACCGTATCGATACAACAGAGTTGATTACAATCAGGCACATGAAAAGCCCCCCCGCCTAGGACCCCTCTCAGAGGTGGGGGAGCGCCGAGCACGGTGAGGCGGGCCTCCTCAGCAGCCCCCGTCCCCAGCCTCCGCCATTAATTCTGATGAGGTGGGGGTTCACGGTTGGCATATCTATCACAGGGAGAGGATGTGGTGACTAAGTACGGATAGCAGTATCTTGGGGGCTATTAAGCCTATGGCACATCTGGAGTGTATCAGTGGAGCCTGGGCATTGATAGGGATAGATGGTTATATAAAGACAGAGAGGAGGAAGGGGGAATCGCTGGCCGGCAGAGTAATTAAAGTGAATGAGGTGCTGGCCGTGGGCTCCTGGCCATCTTTCCCATTGACTTTCAACTGCTGGGGGAAGGTCACCAGATAGGTGTTTAGAACAATCTCCGCAAATTGTTGGACTGAGCCTTGATAATCTCCCAGGGTTTAATGGACAGCTTTGGATCTGTTTACCAAGAGGCTGAACCTCACAAAGTCATTGGGCAATCTAACCTAACATAATAAGAGAACTGGAATTGGCTTTTTGATCCATGACATCAGTGGTTAAGTTGATATATTTCATTATTTAAGAACGCCAACCTTGAGTCCCGCAGAACACATCACCATTCTGTGAGGTGTGTGTGTGTTTGTTACAGTAATATCACAGTAATAAACAGTGATTTATTCCACAAGGAATAACCAAGATGAATACATCAATATCAGACGTATTCTCAGAACCATCTTACATTCAGCCTAGTTCGTGCTCTGTCTTACATAGCTAGATGTGGATCTCATTCATTCACTGTTGATGTACTGCAGAGGTCTTAAACACCGATGTACTTGACATGCTCCGTGTAGTATCTTAGTGGAACAAAAGTGTTCCCCCCCCGGTGTTCTCTCAGGCATTAATGGCTGAATACATGGGAAAGGACAGGCCTGGAGAACCCCAACAAGGTCAGGAGTCGCTTCCAGGCAAATCTTAGCCCGCATCATAGTCGGCTCAGACAGACATGATGGCTACCTGCCACCCCCCGACCCCCCCCACCCCCCCGCCCCACCCCCCTTAAGCAAACAGTGCAAAGTGAAAACAGCCATGACATCCAGAGCCTCTGATCTGCTTCTGTAACATTGTGTTAGTTGGTTATGGACAGCTGAAAACCCCGGTCTACAGCAGGAATGCAGTTAGACACAGAAAGGAGGGGGCAGGAGATAGGAGCAGTATGCCACTAAGTTCTAATAGAGGACAGCCAGAGAACTGCTGGCTGGTTGCATTGCAATGTATCCCTGTCGCCATTTTCAAATGACATACCTATGAAGAATGATGTTGTGTGAAATAGATTTGATGTCATCTTAATTTCACTGCAACAGTATCTAATTATCTCCCTCCCTCATTATCTGTCCCATGAGAAACATTTCATGGCTCGGAATCCCCAAGTTCAACTAGGATCAGTGAGATTCTCAAGCAAACAATGAGAACACCATTACAGAGCTTGGCACAAAAAGCTCTCAAAGGCCTTGGCACAAAAGCTTGAACAAATTAGTGAAGATAGAAGTGCAAACTCATTAGCTTACCAGGTTCCCAATCAAGAGTGTTTTATTAGACAGAAGGCTCAGTCGGCCCACCACTCGTAAGATAACAGGGATGCATGACTTCAAAGGCTCCCGTTTTCCCTGTAAACCTCGGTCCCAAGCAGCTTTGTCATCTTCCTTGTTCTTTCAGACACAGACTGCTAGTTATTTCTCTCTTTCAACAATAACACCAAAAAAAAACGATTTTGTCTCTATCCATGAACTGTTTCTGAACTTCCAGCAGTGCATGACATTCTCACTCCCCCCCTTTCTTTTTGGGGGGGAGCACGTGAAATGTCACATTTTTATGCATGGCCACATTGCATGCTATTTTGTGATGCTATTTTGTTGGTGTGTACATCTATTTTAAGAGTGCATCTACATTCTAAATGGAGTCTCTGTCCCTCCACATACACAGCTCAGGGGCTACATAAAAAGATGTTTGAGGGTAAATATAGCCCAAGAGGAACAATTTGCTTTGGGGCTTGTGGCAAGAAAGGTGGAAATGTTTTTTGCACCCCAACCTTGATTTCCCGAAGCGATCTCTGTTTAGTTTTCAGACATGAAGAACACACTGAAGCCTACTGTATTCCTTCAGAAGGGGTAAGCTGGCACTAGCAAAGATGTCTGGAGAATTGTAAAAGTGCATGTCGGCACACTCTGCTTCAGAGCTACGTGGGTTAGTTGGCATTTGACAAATCCAAACAAAACATGCTCTTTGTAGTGCAAATGCTGCCCCTCACTTCTGACTTATCACTGTGGAACACATTGTTCTTCGACTCCCCTTCCCTGTCTGATTCTAGAAAGCCTAACTTGACATCTTCATTACTGAACCGCACGCACAAAAACACGTCAAAATTGTAGGTTGGAATTCTTATTAGACTCAGACCGTAACCCATTTATCTTACTGATTGGATTCGGAACTGCAGCCACATGAACACATATCCATTTGAAACCCAGCTATTAACATGGAGTTCTTCTCTTAATCGACCCCCTGCTAGAAACGCCATATGTGAGATGTTGAAAGATGTACAGCAGTCATTTTGGAATCTGTTTCCGTAAGAGAATGTGACAGTGATGATGGTGAGAGTGAGATATTGCCGTATTCGCCAATTAGTTGCTACCTGGGAATCTGCTCCATTCATCGCATAGCACCGGGTTTCTTGCATCATTGTCCCACGCAAACAGAAGCCTGGTGAGGCTGTGCTGCCCTCTGGTGGAGGGCATACCCTCCAACACACATACACACTGACACACACACACAGTCAACCGTAGGAAGTGATACCACTCGGAGATGAGAGGAGGACAGATGGAATGTGTTTTTACTCAGTCATGTTTTCGCCTCACTGCACTTCCCTGGCCCCAAGCAGGGGGACCAGATCTTCCGGGGATATCATTGGACGATCAAATATTAGAGATTGGACAGTTATTTAGCGTTCCAGGCACATTTTGATGGTTGGTATTGGTTTTAAACCAGATCCGGTCTGTGATCATGCTGTTTTCTGCCACACTGCATGGGTACAGGCAGCTTGTCTCTGTGTACAGTGGGAACAGCCAATAGCCACAGCTGTTTGCCTTTTCACTAAGACAGTAGAACACATATTACGTAACGCAATTATGCATGACCATTAAAAGCAGCCAATTGTTCGGGCAACCAGCCAAGGAATGTGATTATGTAACTGCCAAAAATGACAGAAATGATAAGGGCCGACCTTTTATGAGAAACACAGACACACAAGACACGCCCCCCGCAAACACAAGCTCATACTTATAAACCAATGCACACAGACACATGTATTAAACGTATATCAGCTTGATTTGTTAGCATTAGTAGTTTCCGAGTCGACACGGTAAGTTTCACAAATTGGCATGACCTCATTTTGATCTTTTTCTTCCAGAATGTTCAAACTGAGAGGGCACACAGCCAGCATCCCTTCAGGTGATGTTATATTGAACAGAGAAAAGCACTGAGAAAAGAAATGCACGACAGCTGCATAAACAAGGAGCTTTGCTTCAAGCCCTTCACATGTAAAATCTACATAATGTTTGAATTAGAATATATCTATTACCACTGCAGGGCCTTTATAGACATACAAGCAATTACAATGATGTCACATGAATAGAGGTGGTAGGAAAAACACATTTCCTATAAACAGGAAAATCATTTCAAACGCTTTAATAGCCTGAACACATCATCTAGTCTAGATGTCCTTTTATATTAATATTTGATGAGAATTACTGACGGCCTACGCACTCCTGCAACGCTGTGGAATGTGGCAGTAATATCTCAGTGATATCTCAGTGATATCTCAGTGATATCTCAGTGATATCTCAGTGATATCTCGGTAACATCTCAGTAATATCTCAGTGATATCTCAGTGATATCTCAGTGATATCTCAGTGATATCTCAGTGATATGTCAATGATATCTCAGTAATATCTCAATGATATCTCAATGATATCTCAGTGATATCTCAGTGATATCTCAGTGATATCTCAGTGATATCTCAGTGATATCTCAATGATATCTCAGTACTATCTCAGTGATATCTCAGTGATATCTCAATGATATCTCAGTAATATCTCAGTAATATCTCAGTGATATCTCAGTGATATCTCAGTACTATCTCAGTACTATCTCAGTGATATCTCAGTGATATCTCAGTGATATCTCAGTAATATCTCAGTGATATCTCAGTGATACCTCAGTGAAATCTCAGTGATATCTCAGTGATATCTCAGTGATATCTCAGTGATATCTCAGTGAAATCTCAGTGATATCTCAGTGATATCATCTTGAAAGTATGGGCAGGCCCTAATGAACAGCACCAACCACATACAAAAGCAATTAAGCATTCACATTCACAGGCCCGTGTCATAGAGACTGTGCTTTGTACAGTAAAAAACACATTGGTGGGTGTGAAAAGATGAAACCAGTGAAGTAATGTTCCTAAACAAAGGTGATTTTGCCTAATACACTGATCACGTTTTCACTGTTCTGTCCACTACCATCTCTGACAATGTTGTCAGATGAATTGGCGTTAGATGACATGTGGTGCCGGCATGTGTGCATTGAACACTAATTCAAACGTGGGCAAATTCAAAACGTGTGAAATGTTTATTTCATCAATACAGTGTTGCTGGTTTCATGGCCCACGTCTCGAGGGCTCCACAGCAGAGGATCACACAGTCTCTAGCGCCCTCTAGTGATAGTGAAGAGCATCATCCTTTGACCGGTCCCTCTCACTAACTACAACCCTCATTACAGTGCGTGCTCAGTATCTGATTAAGTCGCTCCACCCCATGTAGCTACCGGATCCGGTTCTAATATTCACGCCCTCATCTAGTTGCATATAACTACATATATATATATATACATAGTGTTTGTGTCCCCTTTCCCTCCCTGCTCTCTGCAGCCTTATCCTAGAGAATGTGGATGCGCTGTGTGTGCACCTGTCATTGGTAAATGAGACCCAGCCTGCTGTAAATCCCGGACAGTGTGTGGCCTCAGCTCCTGCCTAGATTTTAGAAGGTAGATTGATGTCAAGTAAATGATGCCCCAGGCCCTGTCTGATTGACTCCGCTCAATGGATCTGAAGTAAAAGCGTCAGCCAGAGGCAGCCGTCGTAAACATCCCGTGGCGAGGACCAGTGGGACGGAGGTGAGAATCTCTGGCTGACCGGGTGAGATTAGACCTGCTCTGGTTTACGACCCGGCACGCCTCGCTGCTGGGACAGATGGAAATGAGCCCTCACCGTTCACCGTCAGCCTCTGTAGGATGTGTGGTTAGGACACACAGCCTTGTCTTCTGTTCCTCTGCTGAGGGTGAGGTGTGCGGGGAAACAATGGCTTTCTGGTTCACACCAGATTTCATTTGACAGTCTCATTTATTCACATAAGCAAGTTCAACAAGTGTTGCCACAAGTGCAAGAGAGTAAGTGTAATTGTCTAGAATTTGTACAATTTGTACATTTCCACATGCACATGGCTTGCTGATCAAAACGGATGAGTTGATTCTCAGTGGAATTGTCATACCCTTCACAAGGTCTAAACATTCGTTCATGTGAGCCATCCACTGATCTATTTAATGATCCAAATCTGTGAGACATACAGTACATGTATATTCCATAAATATATGGCATAGAATGTTTGCGATGCTTGCTAAAGTAAATGTATCTGCCTGGTGACATATTAATAAAATGGGAATCAAAGTGGAGCATGGCCACATCGCCCAGTTCCACGCTGGTGGAGGAGGAGTGAGAGGGTGGGTAAGAATGCGTAGTAGGGGTGTTACAGGAAGACATGATAGAGGAAGATGTAAAAGGCAAAGAATAAGAGTTCCTGATGTTATCAGAGCCACAACTGTGGACCATGTCATAAACTAACGGTCTTACAATGGAGGCAGGTGGGAGAAGATCCACGATGTCAGCAATCAATCTTGGCTTGATACACAATAGCAAACAGCTAGGCAAAACTTACATTAGAACAGTGATGGCCCATCAAACAATTGCACAAACAGCTAAGACTGTTTCAAAACATGAGTCACAGTGGGATTGAATAAGAACTGTCAGTGTTAGGAGGACATGGTAGGACTGGTAGAGAGTACTGTGATTGGGGGTATGCTATACACAGCTGAGTAGGAACTAGACATGGTAGGACACTGATTGAGGTGTGATTGAGGGTATGCTATGCACAGCTGAGTAGGAACTAGACATGGTAGGACACTGATTGAGGTGTGATTGGGGTGTACATATTATTATATTAGTATGATAATATGTGTCAGTCAGCTGAGAGGAAAGAGAGTACCAGCAGACCAAAACAATGACTCGATCAAAGACAGAGATGTGGTCGGTTGCAAAATATATATGGTATACAGTATTATGAGGCATGAAGGTCAGCGATATTATTTTTATAATGAACACAGAACAACAGCTGGTTTAAAGAAATGAAGGCTGGTCAATACAAAAAGGCAGTCCTTGTACATGATCTCTTATATGGTCCTCCTGACAGCTTCCTTCCGGGTCCTTCCGGGTCTCAGACACGGGGAAATACTGAGTACATGACTGTAATGCAAAACATCTATATTGTAAAATGAAAATAAGAATCTAAGATGGGGGACTAACAAACACGTGCTTAATGTATTCCAGTCAGGAAATGTACCACTAGATGGCAGCAATCACTTGATAATAAGGACCTGTGGAGACGAGTACCAGGAAGCAATGACACAGGCAGCTGCACTGTACATTTAACAACTGGTTTTGCTTAAAAAAAATTGCCAGCAATACAAATAAAAATATAGCTGCAGGCAGCATTGTCGGATTCCTCCCCTACATTGCGAACCATTACAGGTCAATTGGAGCAATGGCTGACTTAGTAATATTTTACTAAGATATTATAAATATTATAATATTTTTTTAAATATTATTTCCAAATTGTCACTGTAGAAAAAAATTGATGCCGCAGACATGATGGTTTCTTAAGACTTTTTTGTTCCGTATGAACAATAAGGGATGCTGACGGAGGAATCCTAATTAATGGCTGGTGTCCAGAGGGATCACACACTGTCCAGATATAATATCAAATCAATGGCCAGTGTAAGGATGACAGTTTGTCAAGATGCAATATCTAATAAATGGCCAGTGTCCAGAAGGCTGACATTTGCCCAGATATAATATCAAATGAATGACCAGTGCTCAGAAGGCTGTCATTTAGTAGAAATGGGACATTTTGAGTGAGGAGCAGAAGGTTTCAATTTAAGAGGCCACTGCAAGTTGAACCCTTCTGTTCCTCGCTCAAAACTTTCTACATTATATATGAACAAAATGTCAGCCTTCTGGACAATGCCACTCATTTGATATTATATATGGACATAATTATATCAAGATATAATTTCAAATGAACATCAACTGTCAAAGGGATGTCCAAAATGCCTGGACATTCCGTGTTCAGTTATTTTATAAAAGAATCCTCAGTTTCTCCTATGGCAGTAGTATTGTGAGATTTGGTTCAATTCTAAACAGCTGTAATTCAGCCATCTTTCGACATATCAAGGTGAAATTGTGTATGGTATTTCAGAGGGATGTCATCTTGAAGCCTGTTAGGTTTTAAAAACCATCAGTCGAAATGACATTTGATTTAACACAGATATTAAGGTAATGTGTACATTAACATAAACACACTCCGTTCAGCCATTTTGCATTGTATTTTTCCAAAATAAGAAATGTAAAGACATCAATTCTACACATGTATACGACATGGCAAGTCAATTGGACCCACGGATCAAGAGAAGAATATATTTTTTATTTGTTTTTGAGTTATTGGGCCAAAGAGGGTACTACTATAAGAAGAATAAAATACCAATAAACACAATAGGTTTCCTCCTGTCCTGGTGGAGGAATTATAATGACAGTTTGTGTCATCATAAGTTAAATCTCTAATAAGCCATCGCCTTCCAGTTAAGAGCACTAGTGAGCACATGCAATTTGAGCAGATCAGGACCATGGAGAGCGGCAGAGGCCGCTGACTGTTCGGTCCCACTTGGGATCTTGAGCAGAAGCTTTCAGGACCCTGGACAGCTTTCGGCAGGATCTGTTGAAAAATAAGCAACAATTTGTAAGCGTAGACACTAGACACCGTTAAAAGATGACTACATGTCCGCTGATTCATGTGTAGAATACCTATCTAATACCTATATCCGGAAAAAAAACGTAATTCCCTGTTGAAATGATCCTGAAAATGTTGCTCAATTATGTATGTGCCAGTGTATGCAAGGCCACTCGTTCCCCCAGTGCTCCCACCCCTCTGCAGCGGAGTCTCTTCCTTGTGTTTCCCTTATTAGTCATTGCATGTTCCTGTGCATGAAATGATGACGTATGCGTCATGGGATCTCTAAATGTACACTGTGTGACACATACTTAGCGTTTTTTCTTTTACAATGTAAACGTGTTTCATGTGCTACACAAAACACGTAGCCTATGCTGAGGCACAAATACACAGAATCACTTTGTTTGGGCGGCAACCGTTTCCTTGCTTCAAGGTGTACAATTAGCACAATAGCTGCCAGTTACACCATTAAATTGCCACATGGTGTAGGAAACCACACTCCTTTCTCCAACAAGGCGGATCGTTTTAAATTGAGGACTTGGTGTTCACCAGTTACACTAAGCTTATTAAGCCATTGTCCCCGTCCAGGCATACACGACGCGTCCCCGTGCTCAGCCTCTGACATCTTCCTGTGTTCAATGGTGACTACGTGATTGTCTCAGGCGCGCGGTCTAGAGGGCTGTCCTTATTGGTGGAGAGGATCCGGAGGAAGGCCCACCTAGTGATCGTTCGCAGATATCTCACGTTCAGACGATATTTGAATCAACTGTGCAATCGAAGTATAAGGGGACGCGTCAGATTTGTAAAAGGTAAGAACACTCTGCATGCATGTTTTTACTACGACACTTGTCTTCGTCGAGAAATAAGCGAATTTTGAGAGCATATATGATATTGGTACCTTGTAACGGGATGATATTACAAAGGCATTGGAAACTACAACAAATAATTACAGCCTAAATCAAATATATCCGCTGGTATGTAAGTTGAATCTACAACAGTTGAATGGGAACACGATAAAGGATCGAGAGAACAATTGTTGCATTCATTGGTAATTGTAGACTGCTTCATTATTTGCTTTGTAGGGGTCTCAAAGGTGACACCTTGTGAGTGGTCGCAATTACGACATAATCCAATCAAAACTATAGCAGAAAAAATGGTCGTTAGAATTACCTTCCTAAATATAAAGATATTTAGGCAATATGGAGTTATATAGGCATAGGCATAATCAATTGTGATGAAAAATGTCGTGTACTATATCAAGTATTATATATTCCCACTTTATTATACTTCAATTAAATACATGTGATGCACATTAACAAAATGTACAATAAAAACATATGGCAGCTGATTTTTTTTTATACATTGGACGCTATATAAAAGGCACGGTCTTACAGCCTACTCGCGGCCACTGAGAGTAATATCAGAAGTGAGTAATAATTAATGAGCGCGTGCACCATTAACCATTCATTGGTTCATTGAAATATTTTTCCTCTGAATATTTCATGCTTTGACGTTGAGGGGGAACGCGCGAATAAAGGGTTTTACTATAATGGCTGGATTGTAGCCACTACAACCAACCATAGTAGGTGTTGCTTCTGTCGTCGTTGTCCCAGCCATGCCACTATGTAATAGCTACTTGTACAATAAGAAGCTTGACTGGAGGTGACAGCTTTATCGGTTTCTTCTGTGATACTTACGAACACACCCATTAATAATCACTAGAATCAATAGATTCACATAGCCTCCACGGAGATCATCTAGGATGTATTGTGAGTGCTCATCACAGGTCCAACACATGTCTCCACAGCAGCTGGGCCAAGATGGATGTGTTTATGAAGGGGCTGTCTAAAGCGAAAGAAGGCATGGCGGTGGCCGCAGAGAAAACCAAGGAAGGAGTCGCGTCAGCGGCAGAGAAGACCAAAGAAGGAGTAATGTTTGTCGGTAAGATTCAGAACGTGTCCGAGTTACGTGGATTCAACGCAATTCCAAGCACACTTACTGCTGGTATGTCGTGTTCGACAGCGATTGCTTCGTGGGTGAGGTAACGAATCAGCTGGAGGTACGCTCTAGCTCAAGCAGATACGTTATAGGTCCACTGTTGGTTGTAGTCTTCGTTCATTGGCTGGTAAAGGGGTGGGGTATTTCCCCCACACCCCCGAACTAAACCGTCACGTTTCGCCCTCTTCTGAAGTTGTAGAGCTCGAGATTCCACAATTAATTTAGAGCGGTTTAATAGCATGTCGCTCTTGAGTATTTCATTCATAATTAAATCACTGAAAATTAAATGTCAAATACTAATCGATTGTTAGCGGAATCCACACCATCATTCGGTTCATATTACTTGAAAATATGATTGCACTCACATGTCATCGTTATGGGGCACTTGTGATTCTATGTCAAGTTCAGTACAAATGAAACCCTGCCGTAGTAGACTAGGCTATAGTGTACTTGACATTGTCGAGGGGCTGATATCACTGGAAATGTGTTAGATGTTGCCCATGCTCTGATGGCCTCCCCTCCCCCCTCCTCTCTTGTCTCTGTGCAGTAACTGGACATTGCCAAGGGGCTAAATGTCTCATTGATCGAATGCCGTAATGTCATAGTTGTGTATTTATGTAAAACATACTGTATACTATAATAGCTTCATTTAACCTGCCGCTTTCAGATTGATAAAAACCAACACAAAGTTATTTTAATAATGCTTATCCAGTGCTTTGGGATCCAATACACACACTAACGTTTATTTCTGTATACCCTATGTATAGTCCCTGAGACATTAGGTCTCTTTTACATAGACGCCCTACGAACACTATAGCATGATATGTAATAGCTGTGCTAACAAAATATACAAAACAGACTGGAAAATTAGGGAGGGGGGTGGGGGGTGGCTCCATGGAGTTTTGGGAGGGGGGGGGATTTAGTGCCACATGTCACTGACTCTATGGTTTCCCGGTGACAGATTGTGGAGCAGGGACCCGAGTGATCCCCTCCTGAGGAGCAGAGGCACACAGATGACATCCTATATGTGGTCCTCTGTTGGGCTGCCTAATTAGAAGCAGTCCGAGTCACAGAGACGCGGCTATTCATGGCACTGTGAACAATACCACAGCTCAGCTCCACCTTTGTCATCCTTTCAATGGCATGTGTGGAAATATGCCCTCGGCATCATTGTGTCTTAGCAAATATGCCTTTTTCAATATGCACGTCAATCGTGTCCCCTTCACAAGCCGAGCTCTCCTTTCATTGCATTCTTGAAATCATTTAGACTCAATCTTACAGTTCATACAGTTCATCAGTCTATTTACACATTGAAAGTATTTTATGAAGTCTTTTATACAGGTGCTCAACATGTGATATGATCCCCACTCTATGTTTCTGCTGAATGAGAGACACATTGGTCTATTTCAGGCAACCTCTCCCCAGCGAGATGGCGTCCAATTAGCCTAGATATTTAAGACAGTGTCAGCCCCAGAAAACATGTGAGCCTGCAGTCTCTACACGCGTAGGCCCGTCTCTCTGTGCTCCTCTGCCCAGCCTCCTCCTCTGTGGCTGGGACAGGGAAAGGCCTCCTCATGCCTCCCTCCTCCAGCCTCCCTCCCTCCCCGGGGCCTCTGTCTCCTCCTGCATGTTGAGTGTGACGGAAAGGTCGGTGGGTGGTGGGGGTGGCCCTAGAAAGCATGGCTCGATCCGCCTCGAGGCCCCTGGTGGAGGAGGGGTGGGAAGGCGCTGATACGCCTGACGCAGAACCTTTGACGGCTGCGCGGTGTCACAGCGGCAGGCCGCCAACCCAGCTGAGCAGTCAGACTCCGGGGAGAGGAAGGAACACACCCTCCTCCTCCACCACCACCACATGGCCGCAGGGTCGTCTGGGGGTTGGGAGGGGAGATGCAGAGGGCCATGGAGGACATTGCTCCGCTGTTGTGGGACTGTCACATGTTAGACATCCTAAAGGTTTCATCGAGATTAAAGATTTCCCTTTGGAGGACGTCAATCATTGAGCTGAACCATGCATATATTTGCCACTAGATATACTGCCTCATGGTTATGTGTTTGGGACACTCAAGGGGGGCTTTGCAAAGTCAGACCTCACGTGTGTTCCCTGTTTTGGGATTTGAGTGAGGATGCTCCTGTGAGAGGTCATTCTAACCCCCACACCCCCCGTCACCCTGGGATGCCACGGTGAGGGCATTACCCCTCCTTGTTTCCAGTCTCCAGTCGGAAGGATGGCTGGTCTCTTCTCCGGTCTGCCGGGGTCGTCAACCAGGGCGTACAGGATCTACTCTCTGCCTCATTTAACCAAGCCACTCCTTCAGTAGAAGCTTCTCTTAGATGTGCCCGTGGCTACCGGCGATGGCTCTCCGCTGTAGAAAGGGACGGTTTTATCTTCCTTTCTCCTATACCGGCTGTGCGTGGCCTGAGGGTGCTGTGAGCGATGCGGGACAGGAGAGACAGAGAGGATGACTAAGTAGCACCAGCCAGGACTGCAGGGCCGCGCCCGCACGACCGCACTGTGTTATGTCATGAAGTATGTCAAAGGTTACCAAGGATTCAACATCGACCTGTTAAGGTTCAGAAAAACCATGGTAATAAATCTAGTCGAGGTTGTGCAACCGAAATATTACGAATGGCCGATGTTTAATCCATGGTTGTATCAAGAACGTGAGACTGGGAGGAATGCTTAGAAGCAGCTGTAACACAGGACAAGTATGGCAGGCAGCCTTGCAGTTGAACCACTTCTCCTGCTACCTTGCCTGAAGGAAGTCACCCTGAGCTCACGGTCTCTGTTGTACATCACTTGCTGATTCTACTTCATTCACTGTGGATCAGGATGCAACTCAAAGTTGTTATGACAGGGCTGGGACCTGCTGAGTTATCTTCTCAATAACTCAGCACATCAGATCTTTGTTGGTGAGAAGCCTCAGTCCCAGGTCTGGGAATAACAACGTAGTAAATCCTGCCCGGCCCAGACCCAGACGACTGTTCCTCCTTCAACAGACCTCCGTTCAACTGCAACTGCACTCTGCAGTGTGAGGATTAAGCCTCTTTCCAAAGTTCATGTACCATGAAAGTACCGTTAGGTCCACTACAAGTAGACCCTACACTTTACACTACCGTGGAGCTACAACGCGATATCTCTTGTAAAAAACATTGCTATGTAATTCAATTACATGACGTGTGGCCAAACATCCTTGTATAGCGAGCTGCATGCAGTCTGTTTGCATATCGTACTTGATAGGTCCTCTGTAAACGAGTTTCTCCATCATGCAGTTGAGCTGATTGTTTATAGGACATGTGGTAACTGATCTTTCCTCTCTGTCTACAGGCTCCAAGGCCAAAGACAGCGTTGGCTCTGGTAAGTCTACGGTGTCGTACTCTGACTAAGATATCAGGTGTGTCGGAGGATAAGACGCTTAGGAAGTTAGCCAGCCATGATTCGAAATTGAGAGTAGTAAGCCACTGGGCTACTGTTTACTGTTGTGTGTTTGCCGTTTGAGCCTAACAAGAAGAGATAGGGTAATGTGTGGATCTTTGTTAGACTGTTTGCATGCAAGTATTTTTATGTATGGCTGTATCTGATTGCACTGCTTTTGTTTATCTTCTGTGTGTGTGTGATAGGGGCTGAGAAAATGAAGGAGCAGGCCACTCATTTTGGTGGAGCCATGGCTGCTGCCACTGGCCTGGGGAAGAAGGACGAGTTCCCCACTGACATGAATGTATGTACAACACACACACACACACACACATGCACACACACACACACAAATAACAGGCATCATCTCTCTAACCTACATGGGTCTCCTGCGAGACGCGTCTAATGAGCGCAGTGATTTCTCATGCTGTGGATGTCATCCGTCTCTGCTCTCATATTTCCATTCACACACTATGAACGGGGCGGATGACAGAGCTGACTGGACACTCACCATGTTAAGATGTATCCCCTGAAGGACTTCAGAGACAGGAGAAACGCAGACACATAGAGGAGGGGGCAGAGGGCAGGGAAACACATTGAGGACTCACAGTGTCAATGTCCAGGTAGCATTTATTGACCTTGCTGGTCTCTCTGTGGGACTATCATCTCTCCTCTCCCCCCTCCCCCACCGGCCCCCGGCTACCCGGGTGACCTTGCCCAAAGTCATCACCTCCACGCTCAGCTGACTCTCAGTTCAAACACAGAAAGGAGGGGCAGGAGGGGGGCAGGAGGGGGGCAGGAGGACATTGTTATCCAGTGTTATAGTATTGGGATTTCAATGGTGTATATAACCCTCCAGAATACAGCCCATGTTCAAGCAGAACATGAGGCCTAGACAGAGTTTAGAATCACAAGCTCCCTCCCAGCCCACTTCTTTATGTTTGCCCACCAGTAGCTATTTGACCATAGGATGATCTATTGAAAAGGACAACAGCCACAGAGCTCTGGTGGTCGGTCACCTACCTGTGTGTCCGCTAACACCCTCCACCCCACCCCCACCTCACCACACCCCAACCCTCTCACCGGGAGAATCCCCCCGATAACTCACTAAACTACTAATCTCTCGTGGCCTGTCTTAAGAAGCTTCTAGTGAGGGCTGTGTGGTCTGAACAACTAGCTCAGACAGAGAAAGCATGGTTTTACAGGGAGAGGGAGAGGGAGAGGGAGAGGGAGAGGGAGAGGGAGAGGGAGAGGGAGAGGGAGAGGGAGAGGGAGAGAGGGAGAGGGAGAGGGAGAGGGAGAGGGAGAGGGAGAGGGAGAGGGAGAGGGAGAGGGAGATGGGAGAGTGAGATGGGAGCAGGGAGAGTGGGGAGAGAGAGAGAGAGGACGAGGGAGAGAGAGGGAGAGCCTTCACAGTGATTGATCAGAATAGGTACACCAAGGCCAGACCAGCCTCTTGGAGCCCACTAGCTGATGTGCACAGCAACTTTGCTCAGTCAGGGCTGATCTCACAGCCTCTGTTGGTGTGTGGTGCAGGTGGTGGCACTGTGGCAGTATGCTAGCTTTAATGGAGCACATTGGATTATGCTCAGTTTCTCTCTGACCTAATTGAATTAAATGGAAGGTTTAAAAATACCTTTGTTCTGACCCACTAGCATTATTCGCAGGGCTGATGGTATGACAAATATGGCCAGATGCAACTAGATTAGTACATTTTACACTTCTAAATATGTGGATTATACTAATTGTGTGTGTTTTGTGTGCATGGTGCATATGTCTATTGTGTGTGTGCGTGTGTGTGTGTGTGCATGGTGTGTGTGTGTCCACAGCCTGAGGAGTATGGGCAGGAGGCCATGGAGGAGGCACAGGGAGAGGCACTGATGGATCCAGAAGGAGGAACGTACGACGAGACCCAGCAGGTAAGAACTCTCGTCTGACCTGGCCAGGCATTACGATTGGTGGATTGGTTTTAACCATGTGTTAGGATTGGTGGATTGGTTTTGACCGGGTGTTAGGATTGGTGGATTGGTTTTGACCGGGTGTTAGGATTGGTGGATTGGTTTTGACCAGGTGTTAGGATTGGTTGTTTGAAAATGGCTGTGCAATAGGATGGAATGATTGAGTATGGATGAGTGACTCATCCATCACCCCACCAGTTATTGTTGTAGAGTGCTGCTGTAGAGTCTCTGCCATCTGTTCCTACTTCTCAGTCTGAACAGGAGCTAACAGCCTGAGGTTTGTAGAAAGAAAGGGTCGACAAGTGAATTGGAGAGTGTGTGTGTATACATGGTGTGTGTGTGTGTGTGTGTGTATGTTTGCATGTGTGTGTCTCTGTGTGTGTGTGTGTGTGTCTTGTGTGTGTTGTGTGTGTGTGTGTGTCCATGTGTCAGAGTCTGCGTGTATATGTATTTGTGTTTGTGTGCGTGTTCATGTGTCTTTGTGTGTCTGTGTGTTTGTGTGGTGTGTGTGTCTGGGAGGGATGCTAGTCACAGACACATGGTTATTTTTGGAAAGCGTCTCTCAAGGGCAAGTCGTACTCTACTGAGCTCATATCATTGAAACCTGAGTCCAGGCTAACGATTAATGAACCACCACACCATGACAGACAGCCAGGAAGCAACTGGAGACCATACACTACTGACACGAAACATCACGCTTTCTCCAAGAAAAATCTCATATCCTGTTTCTATTATTCTATTATTGTATTGCTTTTGAAACGTATTTGGCAAGAAGATATCCATTAGGTGTGTCTGTTGCGTGTGTATTTTATATATTGAGTGTGTTAATACACTGCTCGGATTTGAGACCATTGAGTTAGAGAGGAGTGCTGTTCCCTTGGTTTAAACCCTGTGCTTGTGGACAGGACGTGCACACACACACACCTCTAGTAGACACCACTGTCTGCACAATATATATTTCATGTATTGAACCATTCGATGGGGTGTTTCTCTCCATCCACAAAGTGCTGCCATTTCCTCCCTCAAGATTGGAATCTTCCAATCAATGGCAGAGAAAAAGGCTATTTGAGCTCGAGATGCAAATGACTCCTGAATCGTTACGCCGTGTAGCATCGTATTTCACACAGGCAGTAATGTCTGCTCCATCCCTCCTGCTCCTCCTCCCCTCCATCTCTCCATCTCTCCTCCCCCTCGGTCCCTCCCCTCCCCCCACCCATGCACTAGCAGTGTGCTCGTGCCGCCTGAATGGGTGTGGTGGTGACACGCCGTATGTCGCAGTGCATTGTGGGTAGAGGCAGGTCTTCCCTGCATGGAATGTGAATATGGAGGCTCCCAGCTGTAGAAATAATTCCACTTCCTTTCCTATTGCAAAGCCACAGGGGAGAATACAATGCATCCAGAAGTAATCGCATTCCTTTGTTCTGAATAAACACCCCAAAGCCATTGTATATCATATCGGTGACTGACACCAGCGTGTTAATAGGGGCTAGTAAGAAGATGTGTGTATGCCAAGGCATGTCCTTGGAACTCGTGTGCTGTGGTGCAGCTAGATCCTGCCCTCTAGTGGCCAACCTGATACATTGACGCAGCAGCCAAATAATGGCTGAACAATTACCACGGTGTGAAATAATTTTGAAGAACAGATTTCGAAAATAGACAGTCAAGCTATCATTCCCGATATAACAAAATGTGTTATCTTTTGGTCATGGTGTGATGATCTGTGGATGTGGAACCCTCCCCCTATCACGGTTCAGTAGATGCTGAGTGTAGTTCTGATCGCGGTGTTCCTCTCTCGACAGGAGCAGACCCAGGACTACGAGCCAGAGGCATAAGTCCCAGTCCACGTTGGCGTCGAACCAGAAGCACAATAAGTTTCTACCAATATCAAGGACAAGCGCTGAACACTACCACAATAAAAACCCTGTTGCAAAAAAGTACAAAAAAAACAAACAAACAAACATACGACAAGCATTCCCAGAGAATAATAATGTTCTTCCTCCAAGACAGATCTTTTATTATGATACGTAATGTAAATGTCATGTTACTTCTGTAATGTGTTGGGTGTAGGTATCTATAGAGACGTGCGCTCGTCCTCGGTCTCACTTCCTTGACTCCCTCCCAACGAAGTGAGACCAGGGCCATGCTTGTGACTTTGTACTTGTGTGTATCTGTATTCATAAATGTGCGATAGATGTATGTCATTTTCCAACAATGTCTCAATGTTGGGAATGAAAAAAAAGTCTGTTTGAAAGCCGATATGATTCCAATAATATCCTGTAAGTGTATACAATGCCTGTTTGTGGGTTTCTATTTTGCATTTATTTTGAAAGCAATTTATTTATTTAAAGTTTTTTCAAGTAAAGGTTTTATACATTGTATCTTTATAGTTGCTTGTGAAATCATTCCAGTGAACTATCTGTTAGAAATGGATACATGTTTGTGTGTGCGTATGTTTGTGTGAAGATTTTAACAAGTTAAAGTCAGTATAATATGTCTTGAAATCATAATGGTTGTCAGATCAATATGTGCTTTAAAATGCAGGAATTGTCAATATATTTATGTGTCAAGCCAGACAACAAATCCTCTGTAAATAAAAAGTGAGAGAAAAGAAAACAACCTGTTTGTTTGTTTATTGTTTTTTTTATTTCCTTTTTTCTATCTTGTTCTTTCTCTCTCTCTCTCTCTCTCTCTCTCTCTCTCTCTCTCTTCTCTCTCTCTCTCTCTCTCTCTCACACACACAAACACCCAGGATGTTGCGAGTGGGCCTGTCTGCCGAGGGGATGTGTAGAATGTGCTGAGGTGGTCTGAGGGGCGGAGGGAGAGCATTGTCCTCGTGCCAGGTCTGAGCCATAGCTGGGATGCCTGTCTGATCTTCCCTCTGTGGCAGCGTTTTGTCTGGCTAATCCAGCTGGCGTGTGCAGACCTGGGACGTGTCAGACCTCAACAGAGGGTACTAAACGGCCTCTCCTCCCACCACAAGTCCAGACTGTGTCCAGCCTCTGGTAGAACGCAGGCAGTGACCATAGCCATGGCCTCGTTCAAGAAGTCTTTTGATGGACTGAAAAGCACCACGCAGTCGGCAACGAAAGGAGTGACAGAGAGCGCAGGTAGAGTAACATGACCTGGAAAAGACTCGGTGGTAAGAGTGGTTTCGAAGTGTTGTGTATGAGTTGCATGGATCTGAATGTTGTGTGACGGTGGTGTGAATGTAAATCCTGTATATGATTGATGGTTTGGTTGGAATTGTAATTGTCTGTGTCTGCTGCGAATAGGAATCGTTGGAATCTGAATCAGGAGTGACTTGTGTGAATATGAATCCCGTGTGACTCTGTTGCGTAGATGAATCATGTGAATGAAGTGATATGAATCCCACGTGTGATGTGCTTGCAGTCCAGGCAGCTCAGGACGCCGTGCAGCAGGTGGCCGAGTCTTCTAAGGAGACCACCCACATAGGTAAAGAACCACGCTGATCTGACACCTGCAACGCCCAACAACAGTCCAAAAACGTATCTGATCCCCAATGTGACAAATGTTTACCAGGATTCCAGAGGCGTTTGTGGTGAGATCATGCGGTGTTGTAATGAGGACACGTCTCCTATTGGTTAATAACCCCCCTGTGTGTCTCCTGCCCCGCCCAGCTGCCCAGGAGGCCAGCAGACAGACACAGACCACCATTGGAACTGCTGCAGACAAAGCCACCGACACCATCAAGGAGTTCGGACAGAAACTGGGGACAAAATAGCTTCCAGAGAGGACCACACATGGACACACATGGACACACATGGACACACATAGACACACATAGATACACATAGATACACATAGACGCACACGCACACATGCAAGCACGTATTTGTGCATTCACAAATACGTGCTTGCACACACACACACACCTAAAAAGTATGTCTGGTTTTAGATGTGAGTCTGGCGACATTGATGGAGGAAAGACGTGTGTGAGGAGGGGAAAGAAACCGTCCTCTGTGACTGTGACACAGAGGACCCATTCCATTACTGACACCTCTGACTCGACACCCGTTTCTCCACTCGCCTCATTATCAAGTGCTGAATCTGAAACTGCAATTCCAAATTGCAATATCGAATTGATCCATAATAAATAGATATTCTCTTGTTCGAGGTGTTCCTTTTTAAACGTTACACGCGGAGCGTGAAGGAAAGAGTTCTCAAACTGGGCCAGTGTCATACCTCAGTTTTTGACAAACAAAAACAAAAAGACAGTGCTGACAGACATGATACAGTCCATTGAGCACGACACATTCACATTGTCTGAGTTGGATGAGAAACGGTGATTGGATCCAAAGAGAAAGAATATGAAGGTACAAATGACAGTCAATGAAGAGGGCCGTTTATCAGTGAAGCACCATCGCCATAACTATCCCATGCAATGATACAGACTGGAGTGTTCAGCACGGCTCCAGATCTCCGTTCTATCACAACAGTTTACCTTGGCCCTCGCCAGCTCACCTCCCTACATCACACTAGCGGTTGCTAGGAAACAGAACTCAGAGACGACCAGGGATTGGCGGAGGCCTTGGAAATGATGGTGAGAATTCTATTGGCAGAACGCAGTGTTCTGGCCGAGCCAACACTCGCTCAGAGCCGCTGAAGAAGACGTCAGAAACGGGGGAAAGAAAGGATCAAAAGCTTCCTACACAATTTCATAACGACATGTGTAGAAATGTGATAGCGATGTGATGTGCAGTGCAACCCATTTCTCAAAATCCACTCGACACACCATTGACACAAAACTGTGCACCGTTGTTTGGTGTTTTGTAGAGAAGGTTGTGTGCGTGGGTGATGACATAGGCTACTGTATATTCATCCCTCCAAGGCCCTCCCCCACCAGATTCCCCATGAGCATGGTGTTCTGTGTGTTTTCCCACACACACACATATACTCAAACACACACATGCATGCACGCACACAAATGCATACACAAACTCTCACACAAACCTTCACACACACACGCACACACACGCACACACACACACACACACACACACGCACAACAGCGGTATTCATGCACGTCCACACATACTGTATGAACGCCGATTTCACAGGCACATTCCTTGTAAAAAAACAGTGACATTATCCCCTTCCTTCTTGAAAGCATTGGGCCAATGTTCGAGCACTTTGTAAACCATTTACATCACCAATTATACACACTCAAACACACACACATGAATGCACACACATTTATACACACACACATTATGTACACACACATACACACACATGAATGCACACACATTTACACACACACACACACACACACACACACACACACACACCACACACACACCACACACACACTGTGTCTTTGTATCTTCTGGTCTCCCAAGAGGAAAGCCCCATCGCTCTCTATATGTTTTTGCAATTATATGTTTCTATCCCCATAGTCTGTGCCTCTCCCTGCATACAGAGTGTGAATGCCACTGTGGCCTACATTGCCTTGCACAGCAGGAAGTTTTGCCTTTAATTGATCAGACATCCAAGTCACCAGCCCGGGTTTTCCCCTGTATTGCGGGGGTATTTATCTATATAATCTATAGATTGTCCCTACAGGGTTAACTTGTTTCTTCTAATCATGTAGCACAATCATACTCCAAAGCTATACTGTTGCTATGAGAACCTGACATTAATTACTATCATTTGCTGTTGATGAGAACGGGAGGCAGAGAGACTTTGTCATCACCATTACCTTTCACTGCCAGAAACCAACAGCGGTTTCCAAGGAAACTGGAAGCCTGAAGCTTTTCTATACTCCCAGCCACAGCATCAACCCGAGGATCGCCTTTTACACAAAGATTCTTCCAGAAACTAAACCTGTGGCTACAATCAATAGCCATCAACAGGAGGGAGAGAGAGGCACAGAGAGAAGAGAGAGTGAGAAGAGGGAGTGAGAGAGTGAGAGAGAGAGAGAGAGAGAGAGAGAGAGAGAGAGAGAGAGAGAGAGAGAGAGAGAGAAGAGACAGTGAGACAGACTGAGAAAAATAGAGGGAAGAAGATACATGTTGATTTACAGATAGATGTCTAACGGACTTTGATCTCAAGACTCTTACTGTAACATGGACGGACTTCATATTTCGTTTGAGTGTTGAGGTATTTATCGTTTCAGCTTCTAATTGTGTGGCGTCCAAAAATAGATCCAATGTTGTCTTTGTCCAGTGCATTTGTACCAGAATCATGTTTTGGCTGCATGGCTTTTTAGGCTGTGATGATGATAGCTGTTCCAGTGATTTACATGTTATATTCAGCTCACACCTAAAACACATGGAATCTAATGATGTGATATTTCACAGTACGTGCTAGACGACAATGCCAGCCGCAGGGTGTTATTCTGAATGTGTACCTACTCAAGGCTTCGCTACAAGTTCTAAACAACCCGGAGCCTCGATATCAGCTTAGACTGTTCTGGAATATGAAGAACAGCATTATGCAAATAGAAATGGTTGCGACGGCAGGACATCATTGTGCTCATTCACACTGAAGCAGCAGCTCGACACGGGGTGCCTTCTGACTAGTCGTGACGCGATGCACACACGTAGGCATCGAGAAACGTCTCTAAAATGTAGATTTGTCGTTTTCTCTTCCTCGTTCTCCTTCGATGTTGTCACGTGTCACCATTCGGATCGTGTTGACATCGTGTCTGTTGTGAAGTGTCTGTTGTGAAGTGGTCCAAACCGAGTGCCTGTGTGCGCTCCTTCCTGTCGTGTGTGTGTGTGTGTGTGTGTGCAGGTGAGCGTGGGTTGAGTCAGCGGGGATGGGAAGCATCAAAGACGAGACGAGGACCCCGGCTGAAGCCCTCCTCGAACCTGAGCCGACAGAGGACCCCAGCTCTCCCAGCGCTTCCTGTGCGGATCCCTGGAGCGGTTGCGACATCACCATCACCCCTGCTCCAGAGGAACCTCCAGATGGCCCAGAGCCGGACTCTGCCTGCGTGGAGGGCGTCACTCAGACCGGCGGTGGCCCAGCAGCAGAGCAGCCTGAGGGGGGACCTCCAGACTCGGTGGTGGAGCTGCCGACCCCAGCAGACACCACGGAGGCAGGGGAACCAGGCAGCCCCCGGGCATCTCTGGAGCAGCTCCCCGAGACTGACGCCTCCCGTGCGGACAGAGACGGTCAGAAGGAGACCTTCCATTGCACCCCGAAGAAACAGGGGAGCCAGGAGAGAGACACAGAGGCAGAGAGAGAGAAGGTGGCAGGGGGGTCGTCAGGGGAGCGCCAGGTGCCTGGTTCTCCAGCCAGGCTGCAGCACATCCAGACCCAGGTCAGTCTGGAGGTGGTCCAGTGTCACTCTGTGGCCACCAGCCCCATGACCCCCCCTGAGGGGGCCGGCGCCTTCCACTTCCTGTACTCCTCCACCAAGCTGGGGGCCGTTGACGTGGAGACCGGGGGCGTGGAGATGCATGCGGGTCGGAAGGTGGAGTACCGCTCTGTCGCCACGGCTCCCATGACCCCCAGGACGCCCACCGCCCTCGCCTTCCCAGAAATCAGCGAGAGAGTGCAGGCGGAGGAGAGGAGAGTGGAGGAGGGGGCGGAGGAGAAGGCTGAAGGGGAGAAGATCAAGCGTGTTTCTGAATGTGAGACGAGCCACGTGGAGATGTATCCTCACCTGGACCTAGCTCCTGCCGCCAAATGCACCACTCCAAAAAAGGGGACCAAACAGACTGCCTCGAACTCCGACCCGCCGTCAGATACCTCGGTGAACCGCCCCCAAACCGAGGCGGTGGATTCCAACGGATGTTGCGACTTCAGCGTTGAAGACCCCGTGGAGGAGGAGCCACGTCAACACCTGCAGAGGATGGGAACCATGGATCAAGATATCACCATCCTGGTGACCCACCATGACAGCCCTGAGGACCAGGAGGAGGAGGCGAAGGAGGAAGAGGGGGGGGCAGGACAGCAGACTGCCTCTGCCGAACCTGACCTGTGGAGGGTAGATGAACGTGGGGAGCTGAACGCTGAGGACAGTGCCACGGAGGTTAACAGTGCGACAGAGCAGGCAGCTACAGGAACCGGGGAAGACGTGATGATCGATAAGACAAGGAAAAACCCCACCAACAGACGAGAACGACACTCTCCAGAAAGAGAAGTCCTCCCCTAAGTCACGTGAAAACCTCCAAACAGACAAAGACCATGTGGTGCTGCAGTCCCCAAATAAAAATGAATTTTCAGAGCAGGCAGAAGGGATTAAGAAGACAGCATGTTCCAGTGAGGGCACGGGGCCAGGTGCTAGACTGCTGAAGCTTGACCAGGTCCCTGGATCTCCAGCCAGGCTGCAGCACATCCAGACCCAGGTCAGTCTGGAGGTGGTCCAGTGTCACTCTGTGGCCACCAGCCCCATGACCCCCCCTGAGGGGGCCGGCGCCTTCCACTTCCTGTACTCCTCCACCAAGCTGGGGGCCGTTGACATGGAGACCGGGGGCGTGGAGATGCATGCGGGTCGGAAGGTGGAGTACCGCTCTGTCGCCACGGCTCCCATGACCCCCAGGACGCCCACCGCCCTCGCCTTCCCAGAACAACCCGCGAGCGCAGTGCAGCGCGAGAGCGCGCATTGTTTGCGGTCAGGGGCTGCGCGCGTGTCTGCAGCAGTCACATCCTGCGTCCCTGCAGTCACGCGTGTGCGTCGCGCGCGCGCAGCTCGCTGCGTGCTCTGCAAGGAGGCCCAGCAATGAAGGAACAGAGAAGCCCTTTCGCACGACAAAGAGAAAGCTGACGTGCAAGAGTAGGACGCCACTGTAGTAGAGAACGAGCAGGTAAGGAGATGTCCAAGGTAACGTAGGGCGAGCAAGAGGAGAGAAATCGCGAACTCTGTGGATCGACTATTGAGAGAGATTGATTACGACGATTTTCTCTCCTCTTTCTCTCTCGCTCTGTCCTCCTCTAATTGCTATCTCCTCGGGCTTTCTCTCTCTCTTCTCATCCTCGCTCTTTTTTGTATCTCCCTCGTTCAGCTCCTTTTTCTCTCCCTACGTTCATCCCCTCTCTCTCTCTCTCTTCTCCCCTGCTCGAGCCCTCTGCTACGCTCTCCCTCGCGCTCTCCTCGATGCGCGCCAGCTCTCGCGCCGCTTCCTCTCTCCCTCGCGGTCTGCTCCATTTTTTCGCTGTTCGCTCCCGTAGTATCTCAGCCGTTTGGCTCTCCCGCCCTCTCGCGCCTCCTCTCTCCCCTCCCGCTCTGTCGTCCCGCGCCTCTCGCTCCCTTGTCTCATCCCTCCTGTCCCTCCCCTCTCTCTCCTCGCGCTCTCCGCGCTTGCGCTCGCTCTCTCTCGCTCCCCCGGCCTGTCTCTCGCTCTCTCTCGTTGTCTCTCCCATGGGAGAGAAACAAGATCGACTCGCACCTAGCACACCTTAGTATGAGAACAGATGAAGACTCAGAGAAAGCCAGCAGAGCAGAAGTCCGAGGAGAACTCGGAGGAGCTGGTGCAGGAGGTGTGCTGGGACGAGAAGGGGATGACCTGGGAGGTGTACGGAGCCGTGGTGGAGGTGGCCGTGTTGGGCTCGGCCATTCAGAAGCACCTGGAGAAGCAGGTGAAGAAACTCAAGAAGCAGCCGTCCTCCGCCCTGCCTCCCCCTCCCCCTCTCAGCCCGTCCGCCACTCCCCTCCCCGCCACGCCACCTCCCGCCGGAGGCCCCGGCCAGGGGGGGAGAGGGGAAGAGCAGGGCAGGGAGGAGAGGGGAGGCGAAGAGGGGCCGCCAGAGGCGCAACCCTTTCCGCCTGCTGCTGCAGAACATGCAGCAGCCTCACTGCTGCTCCAGAGCCCACGCCGCGGAGTGACTCTGAGAAGGGAGAGAGAGCACTGGGCCAGCGGCGGCGTCACACACCCTCCTC
Organism: Mallotus villosus; assembly: GCA_903064625.1. NCBI lineage: Eukaryota > Metazoa > Chordata > Actinopteri > Osmeriformes > Salangidae > Mallotus > Mallotus villosus. The sequence continues at coordinate 218,136 of CAEFZP010005814.1, read as the reverse complement.
CTCAGACACAGTTCCTGGGGTCATGTCATTACAACTGACTGCAAGTGTAGCACTCTATCTCAAGAGAAGGTTTACAGCTCAGGCTAGCTGACTCTAAAGATGTCTGACCAAAGGTAGGAAAAGAATCAATCCGTTTTTTTTGGTGTAGAGTCGGGACGGGGAGGAGGTTTGAGAGCGTCAAAGAGCACAATGCCACGGTAATTAATTTCAATCAACTTAAAACTCTTTGTTTGATCGACTTCAAATCAGGGACTCAGAGAGACCGTGACAGATAGGGACAGAAAGGTCACTTAATTGGATTTGGTTGATTTGTGTTTCGTTCGAAAACGTGTTCACTTACTTTGAGCTACAGAAATGTACTTTCTCATTTCAGACGCTTTTCATTGTGCTCTGAAGGTTTGCATGCAGCTGCGTGTCCATCGATCATGTCTTTCCTGTTGAAAGGTAGACAAAGAAGTACTTGGTGTGGGTTTAGTCTTTAGTCCTCACAGATCTAGAATTGAAGAGATTGAGGGGGGTTTGTGTGTGCATTCCTGGGGGATGACATTCTGTCACTGAACAAACCTGGCAACTTTTTCACAATCTCAGTCAGATCAGGTCATGTTTTGGAGAGGGTTAGATGATGCGCAGCGTAAACATGAGAGGCATCTTCTAGCCATAAAACAGTGCATTTAGATGTCCTGTGTCATATCCTTTTGGTACCGTGTGTGGCTATTGTGTTTCATACTACAATGTGAGTGGGTTATTGTGATACAGATACATTTTATAAGGTGTTTATTGGCAATCGAACAATCATGGTAATGTTCTTGAGAAATAACAATCAAAACAAAGTTACACATTCATTATGTTTTTTATTGTATTTATTATTATTGTGGTCACTTGTGGCTGATTGGCTAATTGTGAAGTGAAATAATTCTTAATACCTGTATGTGTACATCATTTCTGTTTCAGCTGTGTGGCTCTTGCGGTGGTGTTTCAAGTGATAATAATTTGGAAATGCACATGTAGAGAAAACCTGTTTATTCAATTGCACTTGCCCTAAATATATTCAAATATGTATATACAGATATCTAGGCCAATTTTATACCGAATTCAACACAGAAAAAGGTTGGCAAGATCGTTTAGAACTGCCTCAGGCCCCAAGCACAGGAATATCTAAGAAATAAGCACTCTTTTGCTGAACGTTTGGCCAGTCTGTATATATATATATATTTTACACAATGAGATACATTATTTCATTCTTGTATTCCAATTGCTTTTGAGAGCAAAAGGCCATTTATCACAAAATTTGAATATAGACACTACATTTAAATTTCTATTCATTACAAGATATGGTGCCAGATGTTTGCTTGTTTTATTATTTGTGTCAATGCAAAAAAAAGACAATTATAGAAAAATGTATTCAAAAACTGTATCAGACATTTTTAAAACAATAAAGAAACTCACATGTGCAGATTAACTTTTCATTTGTTTTGCTTTCCGCAATATACTTAAAGCCTTTCAATTTCTTCTTACTGCTTCAACAGTTTGACTGTTATTGTTAAGAGAAATTATGACTTAAAAAAGACAGCTTGGCAAATCAACTAATCTAATTAAGTTGTACAATAAGTTAGTGATACAAGATTGCTGCAAATAATCAGGGCAAATGCTCAATAAACGACAAAAGCATTTTAATAGAGCCTGAAGTGAATTCATATAAAAGACAGACTAAAATGTAATAGTATGGCAAAGTCGTCTTTTTGAGAGAGTTCATTGTGGAGGGTCTTATTCCCAGTGTTTTGACTGTGTAACTGTGTTACAGGTCGGTGGTGCTGAAGGCTGGGTTGGTGAAGGTGAGGAGAGGATTGTCGGCGTCTTTCCTCTTCCCTCGCTCGGCCAGCGCTGCCCCTAGAGGTTCAATATAGTCCTGCAGATAGTTGTCCTCATCCTCCTCCTTTATAATCTGGGCACACACACACACAAACACGGTCAGGTTTACACAGATGGACATTTCATATCCACACAGCTGCTAAGGATTGTGGGTATCATGGACAGGGGGTGTACACAAAGAGATGTGTGATGAGGCTGTACCGTCATAGGCATCGGGTCCTTCTCAGAATAGCTCATGTCAATGTCCAACGAATTGAGACTTTCATGAGGAAAAAAAAGAAGGGGAAAAAGGCTTTATGAGAATCATAACAGGAAGGCTCTACACGTTACAGTAATGTTTTGTTTGTTTTCAATAATATCATAAGAATATCATACAAGATCATTACAAGTAGATACATTCGTTAAAAATGGTATTGAGGAAAACGGTTTTGCTCATGGTCACAGAAGGGACAACTGTGTGGAACAAAATGGAGGTCGGGTGAAAAGTCACTTAGTGTCTGCCAGTTCTCCATCTCACCACAGAAGCCATGCTGTTGGGTCCTACAGTGACAGAATGTCAAACTGGAATGTGTCCCGTTCAGTGACCTCGAAAACCATGGTGTGGATATCCCAGTTCTAATCACTGCATGCAGGCTGTAAATATGTAAGTGTTCTCTCCCTGTGTGTGTGTGTGTGTTTGTAAATATGAATGTGTTTGTGTGTTTGTTAATGTGTTTGTGTGTTTGTTAATGTACGTATGTATGTCTGTGTGTGTGTGTGTATGTTTGTAAATATGAATGTGTTTGCGTGTTTGTTACGTGTAATATGTACGTGTGTGTGCATGTATGTATGTATGGCTATGTGTGTGTGTGTGTGTGCTTGTGCAGTGTGTACCTGACTTTGTCAGCACTGGACCCCTCCTCGTCGAAGCCCAGGTCGGTGGCAGTATCTATGATGAGGTTGTGCACGGGGTTGGCTCTGGTGACAAACACACACAGTCAGGTCGACACACTCAGGTTGTGATAATGATCCTCATCACCGTAGAACACAGTAGGATACTGATACAGAGGATTCTAGAAAGTCTGTGGACCATCAGTGTAAACTGCTAGAATCTCTGTCCTCACCCCTCCATGGTGTACTTGTTGGTTCCAGGGACCACAGGCCCACTCTTCTGGTTGTCATTGGAAGACATGGCAGCAGCAGATTTCATGGCCTTCGCTGCCCTCAGCTTCCTCTGGTAGCTAGGACAGAGCCCTCAGTAAGTTAGAAAAGCAGTCGCATGTACCGGTAGGTCAGAACTGACTGATGGTCTGACTGACTGTCTGACTGACTGACTGACTGTTTGGACTGACCTCCTTCGCGTGCACACCAGGGAGGTTGTCAAAACAGTCAGGACAATGATAAGGCCCGCCACCAGGCCCAGCAGGCCAAAGAGAAACGGGTCGAACTTCTTGACGTCCTGGACTCCTGTCCCCTGAGATGTGGCAGGAAGGACACAGGCTGAGACAGGAAGTGGCATCACACACACTGTCACGTCAGACAGGTCCTTCTTAAGGGAGAACCCGGCAGTGTTCAGTGTTCTGGACTCATTTGAACATCAAGCCATTCAAATCTATGAGTTTATCCATCAACAAGGATGGGCTATGAGTAGAGGATCGGCTGAATGTATAATGAAAGGAGAAGTGCTATGAATCTATGAGCTTACTATGTGTTTGAGGCCAAACTGACTGAGGACGACTGCGTGCTCCGGGTCAGACAGCATGTTTTCCGCAGCGGTAGAAGTAAGGGCGGTCCCATTGGGATACACGAAATACACCTCCATGATAGTGTCCCCTGCAGCCCTGGAGAAAGATATAGCAAACTGTCAGGAGACTGTCACAACACGAATAGATGAACATACGGTTTAGCGGCCTATGTTGACACATACATACATAAATACACACATACGTACATACAATATACAGGATATATACTGTACATTCATTCACAAGTGGGTCGATGTTAGCACCACCTGGTGGAGAATCCTAATCATGACTGTGATTGTCAAGCAATTCTTTAATGATGATATCTTAAAATTCAGCAAGCTGAAGAAGATGTACAATATCGACATCATTTTTGTTTTATTGTTTAGCTTCATTGTAAAAAAGGTGCAATTTTCCTGAACCACGAGGACAGACCTTGAAGAGGTTATCTCTTCCCTTATGGTGAACACCTGAACTGCTGCTTGTGTGGCAGCTGTGAGAGCGCTGAAACGACAACATTACAAATATAAAGTGGGGTCTTCATCAACAGTTGAGGTCAGTCAACAGCATTGCAAAAGCTTTTCCAAAGACAGTAATGATAATACCAGAACAAAGTGCATCAATTTGAGTTGTATCCTTTTACAGATACATAGTACAGTATTGGGATAGTTCACAACCACTCTAAGGTTGAGTTAGCATGCTTAGTGTTTAAATTGCACTGTACTGTAAGGTAATGTGAAAGTCTAAAGAGGAAAACTTGTATTCTCACCTCCTAATCGGGATGATGTTTTCATTGACATAAACCAACGAAGTACTGAATCGAAGTTCGATCTTAAAAGATATATCAATTGTGAAAATCTGAAAAAAAGAATCAGCATATCAGGGAGAGAGCAAATATACATGTGTGTGAGAGAGAAGAGTGTTTGTGTGTGTATGTGTGTGTGTGTGTGTGTGTGTGAGAGAGAAGAGTGTGTGTGTATGTGTGTGTGTGTGTGTGTGTGTGTGTGTGTGTGTGTGTGTGTGTGTGTGTGTGTGTGTGAGAGACAAGAGTGTGTGAGAGACAAGAGTGTGTGTGTGTGTGTGTGTGTGTGAGAGAGAGAAGAGTGTGTGTATGTGTGTGTGTGTGTGTGTGTGAGAGAGAGAGAGAGAGAGTGTGTGTGTATATGTGTGTGAGAAAGAGAAAGAGACCGAGAGCGCGAGAGAGCGCGAGCAGAGAGCGCGCGAGAGAGAGCGCGAGCGAGCGAGCAGAGAGCAGAGCGCGAGAGAGAGAGCGAGAGCGAGAGCGAGAGAGCGAGCGCGCGAGAGAGAGAGAGAGCGAGAGATGAGAGCGAGGAGAGAGAGACACGTGGCAGAGAGAGAGCTAGAGAGGTAGGCAGATATGAAGGAAAAGACCAAATAGGAAGAGAATAAGGAGACACATAACATAGCTGTGTCTCAGGGGAGCTCACCTCTAAAACGGTTTCAGTGGACAGTTTCCCCCATGTCAGTAGCCGACACAGTTACCAAGTACTTCCCCTTAAGCTCAGTGTCAAGCGCCTGGACAGTTCTGTGTGGTTCAAATGGTGCTCATTCACTCACATGTTGCTTTGCTGTATCTTTGCTGTGTCTTTCCTTACTTTCATAAGACTTACTCACATAGCGTTTATCTGTTTAACATGTTTTCATGATATGGTATTGGTATTGTCGGACACTTACTGAATAATTCCAACAAAGATGTCCCCTTCCTGTGTGGTGCGGGCTCCAAAAAGTCTGCTCAGGGGGGATGTCTGATTGTTCGAGTCCTGGAATTTCACATCTGTTACCTCGAAGATCATTTCTTTATTGATTCCAGAATCCCGATCAGTTGCCTGTTTTGGGAGAGAGAAACTTCAATTCATATATAGTGCGCAAGACAGATGCATTCATGGAATGAATGTGTGTCAAAGACATACTCACACTAACGTCTGCTACCGTGGTTCCTTTGCTAGCGCTCTCTGACACGATAACTGTGGGGCCAAAAGGTTTGGTTAACACACTGTGAAACCCAACATAACAAATGCAATCGTTTAATGTGTTTAAAAACGTTAAAAGCATTTTTTTTTAAACGGAACAATTATACTTTAGTCAAATGTAAACAGATATACAGTAAAACAGATAAGTAGTTATAATTGATAAATCAGTCATTGTAAAACCGCAAATATATCATACGTCTGATAAATTGCAAAATTACAATTTCCACCTAAACCCATAAACGGTGGATTACCATGGTAATCCAAAACGGTGTTGTAAAATGACCTACCTAAAACACTGTCTGATTCTTTAAACTCTGGGGCATTGTCATTGATGTCTAAAATATTGACCACCATGTTTCCTGAAATACAAGAAAGTTTATGTGTATACATGCATGTAAAGAACTTCACATTTGTTATAAACAGTACATATAAATAGAAAAATGGCAAATGGATATACATAAATGAACACCTCCTTTTTTTTTACTCTATAAACAAATCTTGGGCTGACCAGTAGTGACACTGCTGTTGTCTCCTTGCTCTGTGTAAACATCCACCACCTGGGCTTCTATCAACACCTCCTGACAGCTCTCGTAGTCAATCACAAATTCATCGTTGAGCATGATCTCCCCCGAGGGCTCCAGGGTTAACCAGTCCTCCTTGCAGGGGCCCAGAACGCCCAGGCAGCGACACTGGGTGGACACCAGCTGGTACACCAGAGAGTGGTTGGTGTCCGGGTCCGTCGCATCGAACCGCCCCAAAGCCTCGGCGTATGTAGTGTTCTCTTTGATGCTGATGGGCTCGGAGGGCTTGAACACGGGCCTCTCGTCGTTGACGTCATCCACGATCACCTTCACCGTCACAGTGGCTGTATTCAGGCCCAGGTCTTCCGCCCTCACCCGCAATGTGTAGGACTTGTGGATGCTCTCGTAGTCCAGCTGGACGTCCGGATCGACGAAAATGCTGCCGTTGTAGACTCCGTCTGCGACCGCTTCTGTCTTGATGATGAAGCTGCCGAAGCTGCCGTCCAGGATGCTGAAGGAGATCCGGTTGTTTTCCCTGGTTTGGTCGTGATCCTCAGCCAGGACAGAGCCAACAAACACACCTGTTCATGAAAATGAAAAGATTCACAGATTCAGCAGGCAGAATTGTGGCCTGCTCCCAGAGCATGGGGCTGGTTTCTGATGATCATTTGGTAAAGAAGACATTATGTAAATGTTGGGTTCCAACAAACGAATCAGTCTGTACCTTTCATTCCTTCATCGACTTTGAATTCATATGAAGTTTCATTAAACATTGGAGAGTTGTCATTTATGTCCTGAAATCCAAAACAAAAGAGTGAACACCTCTTGAAGTTTCAGTTTAGCCATTTTACTATCATTATTTCACAAGAGAAATCATACGAAGTAAACCTTTTTCAGCATTGACATCACAATATTAGAATATACTGTAGATCAATAGATGATTTCACAGAGCAGTGTTAAGTCGTGGTTATGTATCATACTGTGTGTGTGGTCCCTCTGTGGGCTCACCTCCACATTGATGAGAACTGTGACCCAGGTTGACAGTGCTGGCACACCCAGGTCAGTAGCTGTCACATTCAGCTCAATCTTCCCATTCAGGTCTGGGATCAATAGATTCCCGATCCAGCAATACGTTGTTCTTCAGTACGCCGGTGTTGGGATCGATGGTGAAGTTACCACTGTACTCACTGTTCACAATGGCAAACTGGATCTTGCTGTTGTCCAAGTCTGCATCATCTGCATCAGTAGCCTGACAATAGAGCCGTGCATGAACATCCAGAAAATTCATTCTGAAGCTCTGTCACCTCAAAATAACAAAGCACTGCAGTTATCTCATCTTGAACTCTGTCAAAGCTTATTGCTGAAGAAACTACAAAAATGCCAAGTTTGCTCACTCATGGCAATGTAGAAATGGAAACTACTCTCTCAGATAGATATGTATTACATAGAATCCTTAAGAGGATTCATGGGAGAATTGAAAACCCTTACGGAATTTCTTGGAACTTAGAACGAGAACATGTAAAGGGTTTCAACAGTTATTTTACCTGAGGTTTCTTTCACACAGACAAACTGCATAAGGAACCTGTAATTCAAAGGACTAAAGTACTGTTTACATGGCAGGCTATGTCCAGTAGAACATATGCTTACGTATATGGTAATCTCCAGCTCCCCATCTTTGCCTGGTCCCTCTTTTACAAATTCGTTGTAGAAATCTCTGTTGATGATCGGTGGCTGGTCATTAATGTCTGTGAGTGTAATCTCCAGAACTGTGGTGCCTGTGTTGTTGGCCTGGTCTCTTGCTTGCAACGTTGCAGAGTACAGTGAGTTTACCTCACGGTCAATCAGATCACTGTTTACCACAAATATTCTCCCTGTTTTTGGTTCCACGTTAAAACGTTTCAATCTGAAAATATTAAAGTGGGGAAACATTTAAGAATGATTAGTACAACTCTGTGTACAAAATGTAAAAAATGTTTGCATTTGTTACATACATGCTATCTGGAAGAAGTCTGTAGAGAATATTGTCAACATCCATAGTGTCCGGATCCGCTGCCTGTGCAAATCAAATTATAATCCAACTTGATAAACATGTTTTAGAAAATTGTTGTAACAAGCGGACATGTGGCCAATGGTGTATATGATCACATAGCAATCGACACATAAAATGTGATTTTGGACTCACTGTTATGTTCCCCACGGTGGTTCCATTGGGGCTGTGTTCATTCAGATTCAGGTCGTAGGTGTCCTGCGTAAATGTGGGGTTGTTGTCGTTGATGTCTTGGATCTGTATGGTGACGGTTGCCGTGGAGCAGCAGTCAGCTGTGTTTCCGGGGTCTTTGGCAATCACCTGCAGAGATGAAAACATGCTGGGGGTTTAAGATTGGACACAATAAGCTTCTTGCCAGTAACACATACAGTACATTGCCTGTCATTCTGTCAAGTTACAACACATACATGACTTTTGGACCTGCAGTACATCTCCACTGTGGTGTAGGAATCCCCTAGTGTGAAGCGTGCAACATGTTCCTCTTAACCTCCCTAATCACCTCTGGTAGAATGGATCTCAAGTGCTTTGCTCATCTTATCCTGGTAATACCTATCGCAGTTAAGCGGGGATAATTCTGGCATTGGGCAACATCAAACCACTTCATTTGTTTTGACCACCTGTTGTATAGCAGAGTCAGTCGGTTTCATACCTCTACTCCCATTTGGATGAAGTTATTTTGATTCCAGTTCCAACTGACTTGGAACAAATATTTTAAAACACAGAAAACACCATTGGAGGCATGTCTGAATGGTGGTTATTTAATTGAGTGAAATAAGGATTGGTCGCGTCATCAAAATAAATCTGATGACTCTTTCTTCTCTCTCGTGTACCTGGAAAACCATGGAGGTTGTCTTCTCATAGTCCACCTCCAGGGGGTTCCGGATCACAATCTGAATCTGACCCTCTGAGATTCCGTTTGCAGGAGTCACGGCAAAAGGCCCCTTATCAGCTCCCTCCAGCGATAGCTCGAACCTGCCATTCACCCCCTGCAGAAACACAGTCGTGTTTTGCATCAAGCGAGAACAGAAGTAAAAATGTCAATCAATGAAGGCATGCGCAATGACAGTGACATAGAAACGTTTTCTCTGTGTTGAGTCTGACCTGATCCGGATCTTTCACTGTGATAGTGAGTACTGCCCCTGAGGAGTGCTCCGGGACCTCAACAGTGAAATTGCTGGTCTCATTGCAGGTCTCAGCTGGTCTCATTGCAGCCTCACAGCTGTAGAACCGGGGCTTGTTGTCATTAATGTCGCTGATGGAGATAGACACTTCAGCAGAGGCGTTGGCCCGGAACCCATGGATGTTTGTTTTAGCCTCAGTGGCCTGGAATGCACATGTTTAGTAGATGAAGATTCAATAATATAATCAAGATACAATACTATTATCAAGAATCAATCCTTGTTTAACTTCACCTCCACAACAAGGACTACTTGGTAATTGATGTCAAGCAAGGCTTCACGGTCAATGTCTCCTTTGACAGTGATGGTTCCATCAGTCTCTGAGATGTCAAACAAATCTGCTGCATTGGAACCTGTTAAGCAAACACCAGCATTAGCCATCACAGTGTAGCCAACCGAAAGCCTTTCAGAAAACATTGTATAAAAAGTTCTCACTTTCAATGCTGTAGCTGATATCATCGTTGATGCCTGTGTCCCTGTCAATGGCACGCACGGTAATCACAGACGTTCCCTGGGAGAAAATCAAGACAGGGCTTCAGAAACAGGATGTGGAAGGAGATGGAAAACATGTTCTTTAGAGTCGAAACAAACGCTGTGTTTTCTTAGGATTCAGCAACACTAATGTGTTCCGTTCACAGTCAACTGTTTTCCCATAGCCAGAGAAGAAAGGAGGAGAGATGGCGTCTTGATTTCAAATCGAGGCCCGACCACAAATTAAATCTACAGCTACTGAAAGTCATTCAGTGGTGAAGTCAGTGTTGAGGATGAGCCGTACCACAGGGGAGTGCTCCTTGAGCCCTGCTGTGTAAGGAAGACTCAGAAACTGGGGGTCCAGGTCTGGAACGTCCAGCACGGTGATGAAGGCAAAGGCCAGGCTGGACTGGACTACATGTTCACCATTCAGGATTCCTCCACCATCCTGTTATGAAATATACAATCATGGCGAGTCCGAAAAATAATAGTCTCTTACAATTCCCCATTATATAACATTTTAAATCATTTTAAATCATTAATGTCAAATGGTTTCAAACTGTATGATATACTGGGTTAGTTTTGGGTAGATTTTTTTTTGAACTGACAGATATCAGAAGCTTACTTACAGAGGCATTTATCTTTAACTGGTAGAAGGTACTTAGACTGTTGTAATTCAATTCTGAAACCAGTTTGACATCTCCATTCTTTTCAATCTGAAATGGGTTGGATCCACTCGGGACAATCTATTGGACACATCAAATATTATATTACATTTACATATCAGAGTTCTAAATAAGTTTGACCAATTGAGCAACAATCACTTACTTCATCAATATTGTATGACACAATGGCAGATAAACCCGAGTCGGCGTCAGCGGCAGTCACTTTAAACAGCACCGTACCTACAGCAGTGTCCTAGAAACACACATGGAGATTTCCAGGAGGTTATACTGTCACCTAATCAAGCAAAAACATGCTTTTAATATGAAGTAACATGTACTGAACTTGTAATTACATTGTGGAACAGTCAATCATTCCTATCATTTAGAATGTTGCAAATACAATGCTAATAAATATAGCAATATACCAATAGGAGAGAGCCTACTAAGGAGGAAGAGGCTGAAAAAGAGTGGTGCTTTGCATTTGTTTGTATGTGATTGGAGGGTTTTACACCATATGCTTACATGTTTATACTTACAATAAAACAGTACATAATAATGTGAGTGGAAAACGATGCACTGTGTTACCATGGTAAAGATCCAGGTATTCACTTACCTCTCCGATTTCTTCATTGTATGGTGCATTTTGAAATATGGGCCTGTTGTCATTGGCATCTAATAATATGATTGTGATCTGCCTTTGTTCCTAAAGGAAACAAGGTCATATAAGTTAAAGGCATGTGTTTAATGGGTTATATGGAGCTTTCAATGGTTAAAAGACTTGTGTTTACTCACGGAGTAAAATCCATCTGAAACAGCAACTTCGATAATGAACGTTTGGCTATTCTAGAGAAGATAACCCACAAAACAAAATGAATGTTATACTATGACATACATGGTCAGGTTCAGATAAGAACTAACCCATTCAAGGAAGACCCACTTCTCTGTCCAGGGAGGTCCGAATTGTTACGGCCCCAGAGTTTAAGTCGCAATTGAAGTAGTATGCATTTACTCCTGAAATTCTGTATGTTAAGGGATCTCCATCTGGATCTGTAGCTTCTATTTGAAATGCAAAAGCATCTGTTGGGAGAAACAGAGAACATGTTTGATGTGGCAGTGCAAACATAAACACCGTACCAACTGATATTTCCAGACAAGTGTGAAGGGCAGAAACACCTACTTATAGCCAGGTCTTCCCTTATCTGGATGGGTGTTATATTTATGTCAGGACTTAAATTGGCTTGAGCTGTTGAGAATGCACACAAACAACATAAGAAAGGACTAATCATCATTATTCTGTGAAACAATCCCTTCACTGTTAAAATATTCCTGTGTTCATGAAACGCCATAGGCAAAAGGATTTTCAAAAATAAGTAGAAAATACTTTTAAATGTACCCAAGGCATCATAAGTTGACTGTGTTTCCTATTACATTGTGATCTTCTGTCATGAACACACTGAATTTGACTGACATGTTAACAGAACGTGTATAAAAGACGGTAAGTGTGTGCTCACCACATGCGAGAAGGACCGAGACACATAGACAAATGCTTCCCTTCATCCCTGCCATCGACGCTGCAAAAATACCTATGTTAACGATACAGTGTACATCTCACTTTAATTACAACATTTCACAAGGGGAATCACAGCTGTGTGAATCCTTTGTCAAGCCTATTACCATACTAAAGTGAAATATGGAATACAGTAATGTGGGTAACCCACTGGACAGTCAAAACATGATTTGAAAATGTGTTGGGCCCACTCCCACATCTAGACAAACTAGTGTGTTTGATATTCAACTTTTCAACATTGAGATGATATATGAAAGCTTCTCCCACAAAATGAATGTCTGTCAGGTCAATGTAAATCTGGATGAAAGAGATCAGCTATAAAGTCTACTATATGGGAGTTAATATTTGACTAGGTTTCCAAGCAACAAATCAAGGGCTTGAATAAATGTTTCCATGTATAAGTCATACCGCTGATATTCTTATTTCTAATCAACAATACAAATCAAATGTTTCAGCATGTGCATGTGGAAGTACAGCCATGAGTATACTATTCTGAAAGCCTAATGGCTTTTAAATTGCCTCTGACATGATATAAAAAAGATCATGTTTAAATCAACTAGCATCCAACCATCTCATTCAATCTGAGATTCAGCTGAATGTAGAGTGCGTTATAAATTAAATTAATTATTATTGTTATTATCTATTTATGGAATAAATGAATCATTCTATACTTCCTAACTCTCAAAACTTCCACCATCCCCACCAAAACACCCACCTCTTAACCCAAGGAGCAATTCGATCAGACATGGAATTCAAAAAGTCACTGTTATTTTTCCTTAAGAGTGAAACACAAATAGTAAAACCTAAATGACAGAGCGTTGAGACCTACCAGACAGGTGCTTCTCCCAGAATGATAGGACAGTTCAGGAGCCTCGATGAGACCTTTGCCTGTTGCTGCTGCTCAGGAGATTGTGGTCCTTAGGCTGTAAATGTGAATGATTAACACACACATACACTGACGATACAGCACATCACATTTCCTCTCACAGTGTGTGTACATCCATGCCAAAGCTGATTAGAGTTAACATGAGATCTCTGCTCCTAAATCGGTGTTCATCGCAGACATGGCGATACTTACAGGCAGTTACAGTCATGTTAACACAAACCTTCTACTAACGTTACTTTCACACCATGGAAAATGAGCATTTACCACTTCTCTGTGCACACAAATCACCCTTGATTTCAAAGGTATCCATGGGTGTACAGGGAGGAGATGAGGGCCTACTCATAACCCTTCACTAAGACACTAGGCGTCTGTTTGCCATGTCCATAGTCCAGGCACATACCAGTGCACCAGGAGGAGTAGAAGTTTTCTTTTGTCTGAAGAGATGTTTCCATTGTCCCTGGGTGGTGTTTACGTCCAGTTTGAGAACATAATGGGTCCTGAAAAATCCTACAGACTGAATGGCTACCAACCAGCAGTCCACTATCTCTCTCTCAATTGGTAAAGACCCTCCTACCACACTAATGAGCTTTCCCCCATAAACCCCCTTCCCCTCTTTCACCTCTCCTCATAATTAACATGAGCCACACAAAGGATTATCCTCTGCACTGTCCTCTGCTCATTGCCAGGAATTCCCTTTGACACAAAAGCATTGCTGGACACATTTTTTTGTGGCGAGGGAGGACAACAATGCCTCCAGACCAAATGTACAGTATTAAACAGAGACAATATTAGGTGACGAACCCCTCGGTTTACTTCTGAGAGTAGTCAGTTCCACTATGGAAACAGGTATCCAGCTTTGACTAATCCGAAGGACTAACACGATTTCAGTTGGTCTGATTAATTGCAACAAAGTAAATGTATTGTGTGGGTGCACACTGATAAATTAGCTCTATTCCGACAAATGAGATGTCTCCAAATTAAATGAATGAAACATTGAAATCGTAGTTTAATGAGAGAAAAAACTTTGCAGGTCAAGGGAAAACGGTGTTGACCTCAGGGCCCAAATTCTAGAGATGAGGCTAAGTACCATGCAGTCCGCTTGTACTTATAGGTCAATTATCCTATTAAGAAGATTAATGGATTTGAGAGAAGCTTAGAGAAAATAAGTTTGTTTGTTGACGCTTTGGGAGAGATCATCCTTCTGTAATGTGGCTCGCTCAACAACTACAGGACGTACGTATCAGGTACTGGCTAATACCAAAACACATCACCCCAAAAATGTCAACCACAGATCAATGTGTAGAATAAAAAAAACAAAGCATGCAATGTCAAAATGTTGGGAAGGATTGTGACCTGCTAACCCATTGCTAACAAACCCATTCTGATTGTATAGTGTTTTAAAGGAACTGCCAATACTGTCATGTCTAATCTTATCCCATTAGACTTTGGCTCCTGACGCATCCTGCCACTCCCCTCAGTGTGAACATGGGTGGTGCCTGGAAATAAAACAGTATGGACAGTAAACCCTAATTTTCCAGTAAACAGAAACAAAGACAACAAATATATATATATGATATATATACCGACTTAATTGACCAAGATGTGATTTCCAGCTGTTTTGTCAAATGTATATGCCGTGCCATTTGAAGCTTTGTGGTAATATCCATTCCTGAGCCAAAAGACAGGCAACATTCACTGTTGTTTTATTGACTGTTGTCATTTTATGACAGGCAACAGTGACTCGCTGTTCTGCAGACCAAAGGTCCACACCATAAGACCCACTTGTACAAACCATAATTACAGCCTGTGAACAACTCCTGTAGTGATATCATCATCTAAGATTTGGTTCACTTTTAAACAGTAATCACTACTTTCCCCCTAATACACACACATCATAATTTTTTTGATTCTCTGATTTTCTGTTGGTGTTTGTTTTTTATCTGTATACTGTATACAAAAAGATCTATACCAAACAGACTTTCAGAACTGTTGTCATCCCTCCACTGTGATATTATCTTCTCATTTAAGTTGTTACTTGGTTGTTCTATGCATGTCTCCAACTACTGTAAAATTGAGTCATGGCTGCTGTTGCCAACACCAGCCTATCTCAGATATATGATGGGAGGGGTCAGGTGTAACTGATGGAAACTGAGGAATCATTTTATTATACTATTTATTGTAGGCCTATACAAGCATCTCATTTTATTTCAGGTTAAGTGGAGGTGACATTTCAAATTGTGTACTTTTATTATCTGATATAAAGGCAGATTATTCACCTTTTTTCAAAGAAAAGTTTAAAACATTCCCGCTAGAGGGAAGCAAAGCCCCCTTTGATTCGTTTTTTAATTATTATTCTTAATCCAAATAACCAACAACTGATTCATGTTCCCATGAGATGTATTTTGTTGCATTTCTTTTAATTATATGAATCGTCGAAACTGGATTGAATTGTAAAAATAGGACAAACGATAGGCTAATAGCTAGGCTAATAATGGATCTGAATTGATCTGATTTGGAAAATAGCAAATAGGCTACGTGAAATAACAAGACAATTAGACTACTACTTTTTTGACAACGATATGAAAAATAAGATGAATGTCCTCTGATAATTTGCGATCTGCTTGTACATGACATTGTGGCGCTGTTATCACCCTAATACAGTCATTACGGTAAAATTGACAGGATGAAGCGCTCTCTCACAATAACAGCTAAATGGGGGTACAACGTTTTCCTGCCGAAACTCCAAACAAGTGTCCGGTTGCTTTACCAGTCATAAACAATCGTCTAGAGTAGGTAGCTAATATCACATGCACTTGCTATCGTGAAGTACAATGTTATATTTTCTTTAAATATGTTTTTGAAGTAGCAAGTCTCATGTTTGTACCTTTCTTTACAATAATGGTGAAACCCACCGAATGTTCCATACTTGAACAGCTGACGACAATGCCGCACCGAAAATATGAACGAGATGTGAAGGATTACAAGGGGAAATATCAGTGAATCAAATGCTTGCTTACTAACAATCAGGTAAAGAAGCGGGACTATTGTTCTCCCTCTCTACAGGATTCGTAGCTTTTCAGTATCTGGTAGCTTGTTCTCAGTTATTCCAGGAGCTACGCGCTGGGCTTTGCTGTTCGTCTTTTCCCCCATGTCTTTCCAGCCCCTCCTTGTTTTGCAGCTTGCTTGAGAGCGACGTTATGTTTACATTCACCGCTGAGTAGGAAGTAGCCCCTTGCTCTTTATAATCATCAATCTTCAGATACTGTCAGATGTATAGGCTACTAGTCAGGCCCACATTTATGGCAAGGCCTAAAGATTTTCACGAGACAAAATGTCCCAGTGTTTTCGGTCTGCCTCATTGCAGTGATGCTCTGCAGTGAAGAAAATTGTCAGGCCTCATGCAGGTGCAAAATAATAATGATTTTATTGTGATTGTGAAAACATTCACGAAGAATAGAAAGTTGTAAAACCGATTCCCTTACACCCTCACATCCTTATAGTCTTTGAATAACCCTACATCCAGTGTAGCTAACCTATGAAACGGATACGCACGTAATAATGCTTTAGAAAGACAAATCCCTTTTCTTCAATAAGTGAAATGTGGGTTTAGACTATAGTCACTTAAGACAAAGCCAATGCTTTACCGATGCAAACAACGAGTGCTGTTTATTTTTACATAAAGAGGATCCATAGTAGTTATCAAGTTTATGTTGCATGTAACTACAGTAGCCTATTCGTACCGCAGACCCTGGGTAACACATACTTTGGAATTAAGCATAAATAATATGAAGACTAGGCATACACGAATGGAACGGAAACTTTGTCTGTAGTATTTCTAATGAATTATTTGCAGAATTAAGGGGAATATGTTCATATTATTACATCTAACAATGTGTAGGTCTATAAACATTTTAAAAGGTTCACAAACTAAATATGAGTACCATAGGAACCATACCTTACGAGTAGGCTACCATATTTATTTATAAATATGTTATTATCATATATTAAATTGCAATATTTGTATTGGCCTATTGGATTATGTTTTATTTGTATCACAGCGTGCTTATTGTTGCACTTTAACCCGTCTAGGCAAGTCTCTAGAAAAGCATGTGTTGCATGGTTTATTCCCCTGTCAATTATGGTGATTGAAACCGTTTTAGATGTGGGATATAAAAAATATATTGTAAAGTTTTGTTTGGATACTTAATGGCCAAGTTGTGTTGGGATGGTGGCTGCCTTGTGATTGGTTGTGCGCAGTAGTTGGATATAGGAGGAGTGGCTTCATCACAACAATGCAGTTTACTTTTAGTGACCACACGCGCGTAGGAATGTTGCCAATTAAATCTTTATCGGAATGTATGAACATTTACTAATTCTGAAAAGTAGCTCCAACGTTCACATTTATTTGTTAACTGGAAGAAAGCTATTACATACCTTGCAACAAGCTGACTTAATAACTTGCCAACCAATAGGGCGGAAGTCTATGTAAACAAATAGCTAGTGAACGCTAATGTTAGGCTAGCTCTGTCATTAGAATAGACTTGCTCGCTCCGTCTTCATACTAGCTAGTGCTAGCCAAATAAGCTAGCTAGCACATCGGACAAGTATCCACTCCACCTCTGCCTGTCAGTCTCTGCAACTGAAACTCCAAGACACAGAGGATAAAGAGGCAATTGCAAAACAACACTTCGATCTCATCTCTCAAGAGTAGGTAGCTGAAATTGTTTTAATGTTAGCGCAGATTACGAGTAATGGCCAGCTGGTAATGTCTGTGTACTGGTACTCGAGAGCCACATATGCTAGCTGGCTTGCAATTGTCATGTTGAGTAGTTAACGTTAGTTTATTTGCTAATTCTGAATTTATTCCGTATGTATTAACTATCTAGCTACGTTTAAATGAAACACAATGGCAGCTTGCCAGCCAGCGTTCTGCTTGTGGTTGTCGCCAGTGGAAGCAACATTACATTCACCGCTGAGCAGATAGCTAATAGTTCACTTTGCTTATAGGCCATATAGCTAGCCTAAGTGGGCAACTTGTATTGCACACAACGTTAAAATAAAAGTGGAAGGGTTAACTATGATTTGCTATGCAGAAAATGTGTCTTGAGTTATGTGGCGAGCTAACTAGATAGCCAGTCTAGCTAACGTTAATATTCTTCATCCTTTGTTGTTGCTTGCTTTGTTTCTTCCACGAGCACATGGCCCTCCTGTCTTTGTTTAAGTTGACCACAGCGCCCCCTTTTGTCAACTTGCTTGTAACGACTTCCATAGAAATCGGTGTTTTCCTTAGCCGTCATCAAGTAAATGGTGACTCTAATTCTCTACTAAATAAATTAAATGAGCAGATCGCACATTGTTGATGATAAATCACTGTAAATATGCTATTCAATGTTGTAACGTGGTTTTCCTCATTTTATAAGGTTAAGACAATCGGTTACCAAACAGAAGTGCCTCCAGCGCCACTGGTCTCCTTTTCGAGAGCGTGACTCGTCCCCACGACGTCACCAATGCGACCATGGGAAATAGCAGTGAATAGGCGGCCACCCACAGCCCCCTTAAACCAGAGGCGGTTCCTTGGAGACCCCTGCAACACCCCCGTGCATCTCAGGAGAAGGTGAATATTTGGCCAAAGGCGAGCACCGCACACGTCTTAAGAACCAGCAACCATGCTAATAATAAACGCCACCCGTCAATTATGCTAATCGACGAGTGTTGCATCTCTCCCAGCCCGCCAGTGAGACAACAGTGGGGTAGACGAGACAGACCTGTACTTCACAGTTCGTTGCTCCAGGATGAGAACTTCCACCACTCACTCTTCTCCCAGCAGCAGCAACATCAACAGGTTCCTATAGATGACTCCAGTCAGTACAGCCACACCAGCACACCGCCACGCATGCTTCACCCTGCCGCACCCCCCCCTCAGCAGAACCCCATCATGGTGGATCTACACGAGCAGGTAACCGAAAGCAGGAAGCAACAGAAGCAGGGGGCAAACATTCTTTCAAAATACTTAGAATCCCCCCCCCCATCCTGCCCCCCCTCCCAAATCTGTGCTGTGTAAACGAGACTTGGAGACACTGGGCTTTTCCTCAGTAAATTGTATGCATAGTCGTTTTGTGCCTCATTCTCCAATAACTTTATCCCCTTTCTTCTTTTTCGAAGATGCACCAAGGATCTGTCCCGATATCTTACACAGTTACCACGGTGACAACCCACGGTTTCCCCATCCACACCGGGCAGCCAATCCCAGGGTGCAACGCTCAGCAGCTCCCAGCATGCTCGGTAATGTTCAGCGGACAGCTCTCTCTGCTCTGCTGCCTTCCTCCTCCAGTGAGTTTGAAAAGGAAGAGCGTGAATGTCAGGGGCGTCCACATAGCGTACCATACCACCCCAGCGCCTCACTATCAGCTGCCCTTAGGGACAAGTAGCTACTTTCAGCTACGTAGTTTAGCCTGAGTCGACATGCCTTGCTTCATGCTGTGTAGAGGGTTATTCATTTCTGGATGGCTTTATGCATTGTTGTCAGTGGGAAGTTTGAAAGGTGAACCATCATTTAGCTGGCCTAACAACATGTCCTGTATTTCCGTGTTTTGTGATGCATAATGCTTTACCACATGCTTCCACCTGCCATGCAATGTTCAGAGAGCCTGATAATAGCCATATGTGTATTCAACTGGCTTAGAGAGTTTAGGGGAAAGTAGTATGTTCCTGGCTCCCATGTTGGTTGGCCCTCAACTCTATTAATGAACGTTTTCTTCTTGTGCGTCCCCCCCCCGCCCCTTGTTCTCTCCAGCTCATCCAAGCATGCACAATGCAGCATTTGCCAGTGTCTTACCAAGCCTTCCCACCCCTGATCTCCAGTGAGCATTTTATACTGCACCCTAGCCCCCCCGTGCCCCCCCACCAGCCACCACACCTTACTCCTCTGAGCCAGTTTCTCCCTTTACAACCTCAGCACCCACGCATGGTAAGTACAGCGACCTGGACACACAGACACACACAACGTCACCGGGAGGGCCCCAGCACTCTCTGTAGAACGTGAGGTTAATATCCAGTCTTGGCAGTGCTCAGTCTAAACGCTGTGTGTGTGTGTGTGCGCCTCGTCAGCCTCTCCAGAGGGGGGAGAATGAAGTGGAGTTACGAGGGGACCAGCACCCCATAGGGACCTTCTCTTACCCTCCCTCCCACCACCCACCAGCGATGCCTCCCTCCCTGCCTCTCCAGTATCTCCCTCAAGAACCCCTGCACCAGGAGCTGCCCTTTGGAGTGGTGAGACCCCCTTCCTTTATGTTAGATGTTTGGCTCCGGTATATATTTGTAAAGGATGTCTGTTGGCCTAGTTAGAAGCACCTACCTTGTTGGCAGTAACAGCAACAACCAGTCGAATCTATAGTGGATTCCATCGAATTGATGCAATTGTCTGTCCTCAGCCATATCCTCACATGCTGCCCCGACGAGTGAGTGGCCAGAGATATCGGTTACAGCAACCTCTGCCCCCTCCCCCGCCCCCTCCGCCCTACTACCCCGGCTTTCTGCCCTACTTCCTGTGAGTACTTCATCCTACAAACACACGTAACAACTCGTGCCAAATGTTCACCCTTGACAGGTGTGAGTGGTGTTTCACTGTCCTGTCCTCCCTCAGGTGTGAGTGGTGTTTCACTGTCCTGTCCTCCCTCAGGTGTGAGTGGTGTTTCACTGTCCTGTCCTCCCTCAGGTGTGAGTGGTGTTTCACTGTCCTGTCCTCCCTCAGGTCGATGCTTCCTGTGCCTCCTACTGCTGTGGGTCCAGCCATCAGCCTGGACCTGGACGTGGACGATGTGGAGATGGAGAACTACGAGGTACATTAGCCGGCCTCAAGTCTCCACTCCTTCGCTCCTCGTCTTGCAGTTCTGGAATGTTCCGAGAGCTGAAAAGCTGCATGCTGGGGGGAGAGAGAGCAGTGCCCCCCACAGCTGACTCTCTCTCTCTCTCTCTGGGGTTCTGCTGTGTGTTGGTGTGTGGTTGGGTCTCGTCCTAACCTGCGTCTTCTCCCCCAGGCACTCCTGAACCTGGCCGAGCGGCTCGGGGAAGCCAAGCCTCGCGGACTCACCAAGGCCGACATAGAGCAGCTTCCGTCCTACAGGCTTAATTTGGAGAACCATCAGTCTGAACAAACGCTGTGAGCCCCGCTAAGTCTCCCACTCCCAACATGCTACTCTGACATCATATTCGTCACCGTGCTATATCATTGGTCCTTCTCTCTCCCTGTGTGTGTGTGTGTGTCTCAGGTGTGTTGTGTGCTTTAGCGACTTTGAGTGTAGGCAGCTACTCCGGGTGTTACCGTGCAACCACGAGTTCCACGCCAAGTGTGTCGACAAATGGTTAAAGGTAAGCAGACTCCCTCCCCCCCCACACACACACACACACACCCCACTCCGCTCCACCGGGTGCTGTTACGAGGCTCACCTGGATGACCTTGCCTTCCAGACCAACCGCACCTGTCCCATCTGCCGAGCGGACGCGTCCGAGGTGCACCGCGAGGCCGAGTGAGTCCGGGCTCCGAGCGCTTGATGAACAAGCCACACCCACCCAGAGAGTTGTCACAAGCCCGGTGCGCGCCTGCCCACCTCACCCGTGCTCCTCCGGCAACAACAAAAAAAAGCTTCACAAACGAAATAAACACGACGAGCAAAAGAGAAGCCACCCGATCCCACCACTCTTGCCCCGCCTCAACGATAAGCAATCTAGGATTGTGCTTGGAGCTTGTTGTACTGTACCTCTGCTGTGCTTTGTCTCCTGAGAGCTCCTGTCTGCTGAAGCTGCACAGCTCCAGTCCTGGGGGGGGGGCATCCTCCTCCTATTCTGCCCCCCCCCCGTGTTGCAGATTCCAAAGATTTTACCTATGATGTGTTGTTATTTCCGTTTACATTTTTGGGGGATGGGGTGGGTTGGGGGGAGGGGAGGGGCTTGCGAGGGTTATAAGGTTTTTTGTTTGTTTTAATGTGGTGGTTTTGATTGCTCTTCATGATTGATGGGAGTTGTTATGGTGGTGGTGTGAGGTTTGGGCCTGACGTGGGCTGGACACATTGTGCAATTAGCAGACAAATAATAGGAATACTTCACCATGGCTGTAGGAAACTGGGCCATTCCACTGGCTGGAGGAGAATCCAGACCTTCATGGATGCATGTTTGCGTAGGAGACAGGCCAAGTGACTTGTTAATAATGTATGTTTCGCAATAATGTATTGATGATTTCAATAGTTCTATCCGTTTTAGTTTGTTTTGTTTGTTTCAAATCTGCGAATGCTTTTGTGAAGGTATGACTTGCTCTGGTTTCGTAGTACTGCTTCTCTTAAGCCTGAGGTTTTGGACTGCACAGGATGGACATGCATCTGTGGTTTCCGTTTTCTCCCCTCCCTCTCTACACGCTCCCAAACGAGCCCTTGGATGGAGGGGAAGGGTGGACATGTGATGGGAGTCCTCCCTCAGTCTGGCCCTGAAGAGAGGAGGGGACAGGACAGGACCCCTCTTTCTGGGGTCGTCAAACCTCACTACAAGTGCCACATCCACCTCCTCATTGTCCCCCTGTCGTGTGTGTGTGTGTGTGTGCGCGTGTGTGTTTTCCTGTCCATAGAGACAATGCATTGTATGACCACTGGATTCAGGGCAGCACAGTAGGATTTGCATGGACTGTTGATTCAGACTAGCAATATTTTAACCAAGCATTGCCACCATATTTATCAGATTATGGAGAAAAAACAACTAGCAAACAAAAAAAAGACTGCTAGCTTAGCCAGAGGGATCCAGGACTCAAGGTGAGCATGTGTTTTCACCTTTGTATTGGTGAGAAGAAGAAGTCGCCCTGCAGATTGCTATTGGAAGACGTGGAGGGTGGAGGGTGGTTGGTATGTGCAGAAGCAATATGTGCAATGAGTGACTAGTTTTAAAGTGAACATTTGCTTCCTGTTTTTGGAAGACAAGGCTTTTTTCTTTGTTTGTGAGCCAAATATTCAATATATATATATATATACATATATATGTATATACTCTTCGATATTTCAGACCTGCCTTCAAGACCTTGACAAGCACAAACCTATTACTAATCTTAAAGAAAAAAAGAAGAAAAAAAACACCTCCACGTGTTCTATGAGTCTGGTTTTAAATGGTGTTATTTATTGATTTTATCTTTTAGCGAGAACAGAGTGAAGGATATTAGAGCACTAACATTGTGTATGGTATGTGTTTTATTCTGGCTAATTGGTCAGGTCTTAGGCTATGGTAATGGTGTTTTTAAAAGATAAGCTTCTGCATAGCTTCAGTGTGAATGGTTTTTAGATAATCGTCTTGTTTTGAAGACATAAGAATGTTGAAACTCCTTTTAAAAGTCCCGGGCGGCACGCCTGCTCATGCCAGCTGACTGTAACTATGGTGATCAGGAAGGGATTCAAGTGACAAAGTGTGAGCTTGAGTGTTTTGTAGTGTGATACACTGTTGTACATCCAGCTTGTGACTTATCTTGGTCAGGCTTCCAAAACTGAATCTAGTTCAAGGGGGGGTGGGGTGAAGTTGACATGTTAATCTGAGGTGTTTTCCTATGTGTTGTATAAGTAGGAGACTCCTTTCTATTCCTGCCCCAATAAGCACTGATGAGGCAACCCTTGGGTCAGAGACTTGCTTTCTTGTGTAAAGGGACCTTGCCATGTTTTATATAGCGAATGTGAGTCTCTTTGTGACGTTTGTGCCACCTTAAAAAAAAAGCCATTTTAAAATTAGTTAAGCCCACAGCTTTGAGAAATAATCTATGTGTACATATCTGTTCACTGGCATATATTGTGAGTTTGAAAAAAATATATAAAAGCACTCAGGGCCTCTCAGTATATATGAAAAAAGGAAAACAGTCAATTTACAGTGGAAAGGATGCCATGAAAGGGGTGTTTTTACATCTGGCTGTTTTCCTCAGGCCATAGATATTTTAATGTAATCAATTTAACTAATACCAATTTTCCCGGATGTGGTGGATATGACATCATTTAAAGACAGGCATGCTAGAAAAAAGTTGAAAATAGAGTCTGAAAATAGAGACTTATTGACAGAAAAGAGGCAATGTGTACACTGCAAACCATTACAAGTGTATTATTCAAACCTGTTCAACTTTTTGTTCTTGTACTTGAACCAAGTGTTCTGACATAGCGGTTGTGATCCAGTTTTAATGTGCCATGGCGCACACTATCCTACCTAAACCTCTTCCAAACTACTCAAGGTGTTTGCATGAAAAAGAAAAGGAAAAAAAAGGTCAAATAAAAGTGTGTATTTTCAGTGAAAGATATCTAGAAATGGGTTTGGACCTATTTATTGGTGCACAATATTCTTGCATGTGTGACCAGCTCCCA
The DNA here is from genome assembly GCA_903064625.1 of Mallotus villosus. NCBI lineage: Eukaryota > Metazoa > Chordata > Actinopteri > Osmeriformes > Salangidae > Mallotus > Mallotus villosus. The sequence continues at coordinate 193,851 of CAEFZP010005814.1, read as the reverse complement.
GCTGGTGTTTAGCTCTAGTTGGCTTTGGGTTCGGGGGTTTGGATCTTACTGCTCAGCTGATTACTGCCATGCATTGTACTGCACACATTTGTAATCGAACTGAATGACTACAAGATTTTATTACGCTAAGTTAATTTTATAAGGAAAAAACAAGAATAATGCCTGAACTTGTAAACTAGGAAGAAACTGGGATTTAAGAGTATATTTGTGTTACTGTTATTGCCACAGAGACTGAAAATTAGCCTTCACGCTTTGAAACAACTGTAGTTAATTAAAAGCCATATAGTGAAATGGTGCTAGATGTTCGGTTTAGGTATTATACTGTCACTTGCAGGAATGCAATAGTTTGCAATGGGTCTTATGTATTCTTGAAGCATGTTGTACTTATACCCCTGAACATGGTCGGTTACAATCATATTTTAAGGGAATAATAAAAATAAATCTCTAAAAAAAGGTTGTCATACATATTTCAGTATTGCTAATCTACACCTGCCTAGTAACCTCTTGTTCTAACTGTTAATATTGTAAAATGTACTTTTAACACCTAGACATCCTATTCAGAAAAACAGCTCCCTATGGGTTTGGACAGGATTGGCAATATCTAGTAATAACCAAAATTAAAAAAGAACAAATGAAATAGAGTCTTGTAGTCTTTCTGTTGCCCAATTATTGAATTATCTCACAGCTTGTGTGGCGCAAATAATCGTGTTCCAATAAGAAGTTAAAACCAGTTATTTAGGGCTTGTGATTTATTGATTGCTCCGTAGATACAAATGATTCTTTTATTACTTTGTGTTTATTTCTTTTTTTGCTGTGGTGGGATAGTGGTTTGTATACTGGTATACTGTTCCTACTCTCCCTGGCCCCTAATAGTCTCCTGATTTCCCTGCTAGCCACCTGCCAACACGGCCAGGGGCATGTGTTCTGTGTGTTAGGAAGATCTTTTGCTTGGGTACTTGCACATTTACAGTTACCTCATTTTGCCATGTTTGTATTTGGAGAAGATAAAAACAAAAAACAAAGCTAATATATATTATATATAGGAAAATGGTTCTTATTAATGCTAGAATTTTTTCATTCCATTGGAATCCTATTGTTTGTAGCATTCAACATAATTCTAACTGGTTATAGTGTATTATATATACATCTGTATACTGATTGAAATTTTTAAGATTTGTACTTTTTTTAAATGAAAGTTGCTAGTTCTGCTTTATCGAGTAGTGCAATCATATTTTTTTCAATTGTTGTGGCTGATTTGAGAGGGTTGTTCACTAATAAATGTATGACGTGTATACCAACATAACTGCCACTGTCTAGTTTCACTTATCACTGCCGAGTTTCACTTACCAAGAATTTATAACCAACAGTAAACATTGTATTCCACCTTAAAACGAGTATGTCAGCATGTCAGTGATTAGGGAGTGAGGATGAAGCTACTCTGAAGAGAGCTCCATACTGGACTGATTACAAGGCCCAGTATTATACTATTCCATCTGACTCATCTGGCTTATGTGGCTTTTGTTAACTGGCTGTGTTATTAAACTTCTTTGCGCACTGTAAAGATGTCACCATTTCAATGTTAAATCTTTAAATTGTGAGAACACCACAACATGAACGCATCACCATGCTGGTCCGGTCATATCAATGATAAGTATCACAACATTTTAAAATGTTTAATTTATAGTTGGAAAATTACATCTTTACATGACCAGCCCATTCAGTTGTTAGACAGGCAAAATAGGCATCTATGAATAACCACAGGCACACTATGGGCAGACTTGTACTATTACTATAGATACAGCCACATAGAAAAGCTGTGGCATCTTTTTGTCTTTTTTAAAACTTCAAAAGAAACTGCAGGCCGCCCACTTCTCTCTGACATACCAATCAACCCTTATTTGGTCGTTTCATTACAATTACATTATATAGTCAACTTGATTGCATAAAAAACTGAAAACACAATAAAATAAAAAGCAAAAGTGAATTTTAGGCTTGTTCTTAGACATCTAACCTATGTACAGGGCATGTGAAGGGGGTCGTGTTAGCCCTCCTTTCAAACCAGGGCTCCCACGCCAGACATACATTATGTTAGCAAACATTTTTCCCAAAAAAGGTTACACTGCCCCTTGATGGTTGTTAAATGCAGTCATTCAGTAACAACACTGTTCCTTGAACACTTAGGACACTAGGACCAGGACATCTGCTGAGACCAGTGATGTGCTGGCTTGTCTGCTCTCCTTGACCAACGGCAGTTGATTGACCCGGGAAGTGTTTTAGGGACTGACACCAACAGGAGGTCCTGCCTTTACGAGTGAAAACATTAGATAACACATGTTTTCGTACAAAATTATAGTATGGTATTGTATGGCCAGAATGGATTTCAAGTCCAGTAAGTATGTTAAAACAATAGTACTACTTAAAATACTGCCAGCTAAGCCGGGGGGGTGGTCAACTGGCAAGGAGAGAGGTCTGCTTACTGCAGGTAGAGGGAGGACACTACCTACCAAACACATACTGATGCCTACAAAGAGGGACTTACAAGCCCAAGTTTTTCGTATTTATTTATTTATTTCTTAAAATTCAAGAACTTTCCAGGTTGGTGGGAACCCTGTAAACATAACCAAATTTGGACTGGATGGGGGCACCTACACTCTTCCAGGTAAGATTGTTATCTGTGATCCCTTGCGTACAATGGCGATTTTACAAAGGGAAATAAAACAAGGGGGAAAAAGTTCCACATAGAGGAGGTATTGATGGGTGTTAATCTTCCGTGAGGTCCTGAACGAACAGGACCTCTGAGCGGCTGAGCCCAGCCTCCTTCAGCGTGGGGGGGTTGGGCTGCTCCTCGGTGGGGAGGCAGGGCAGCACCCGGCGGGGGAAGTTTGTGACTATCTGAAATTTCTCCGGGGTTTCTTTCAACGAGAACAGGAAGTCATATATTACCTGACCACAAAAACAAAACGGTTAGGGTTAGAAAGCAGCTCAAGTGACAAGTTTTCAGCTGGGGACACAGACTCATGCCCGGTCTCTACTGCCATCCTCCTTTTCATGCACGCAAGAATGATCTTTCTACGACCCCCAACACTGTGATCCAATCCGACCGACATAAAACTCACCGTCAAAGACTGTCCGAAGAGGAATCTCCTTTCTACTCGAGTGTCGTTGGGCAGTTTGAACACTATTTTGACACTGTCTGGGTCATCTACTGGAGGCTCCTGGGGCAGACATTCCGACTTCCGCTCCTTCTCTTCCTCCAGGTTCTGAAACGAGAGCAGTCGGTTGCCGTTTGCACATCGACCACGGGTGTCGGCCGCAGAGAAAGATGACGGACGGACGGACGCCTCCTCACCCTTCGTCTCCTCTCCTCGGCGAGGACGGTCTGTTGGACCTTCTCCTCCTCCAGCCTCTTCTGCTCCTGCTCCTCTCTCCTCTTGCGGTCCTTCTCCTGGTCGGCCCTCAGAGACACCAGGTAGGCCTCGTCCTGCTGCTGCCTGAGCACCTGCGTCTGGTTCCTCTCCTCCCTGGGACACAGGCGCGCACACACACACACACACACACACACACACACACACACACACACACACACACACGGACATCCATTTTTATGGAAAAGCCGTTTTTATGGAAAAGCCGTCCTTCTAGACCACAAGGGTGTCTGGTTCCTCTCATCCCCGCAACGAATCCTTCTGAATGCTAGCAAACACTGTATTACAAAACCAACACCTCAAAAGGCAGCGTGTCTGCCGGTTCCCTGTGATCCCATTGGTCCATGCCATTAACCTAGTTTCTCAGGTTTAATTCAGTTGCTCAACAACAACAAAAAGAGAGGAATGAAAATGACATCAACAGAGAAACTGAACTGCCAGGACAGAGGGGGTAAGCGATAAGACATTGCTCTCTAACAAACAAGTTGAAATCAGAAGCCTCGGGCATGGTTGAAGGTTGACTCCCACACTGAGTGGAGTCTCGTCGGCCGGAGTCCCTACCGCTCAAGTCGCTCTGACATCAGATATGTTTGGTTGGCCTCCATGATGAAGGTCAGCTGGTTGATGAGGTCTTCCGGCTGGATCAGGCCTTCCAGCCTCCCCACCACGGTCATCTTACGGTCCTTCAGCATGATCATGGCCAGGAAGGGATAGGTGTTCTCCCTCAGGGCCTGGGAGACTGTCACACAACACAGGGGGGCGGGACTCTTCAATTAATCATCCCATCCAAAGGTTTCATCGTGGCTGAGAGGATACGAGAGTCAGCATGGCATATTACGTTTCCCGTCCCACATACTATGCAACAGTTTTTCCAGCTGAAAACCATGAAAGAGAGAAAGCGAGAGAGGCAGCATATTTCCTGCTGTCTTTTGGGTTGGTTTCAATCAGGCTACCTCTGTATCCCTCAGGCTTGCTGGTGGAGCAGGCCCAGAACAGCATTCGTGCATTGAGGAAGGTGATGACCTCTTCCGTACATAACGTGGAACTAGAAAAACATAGATAACAGAGATGTCGTTAAAAAAATACTAATTGCAAGAAAATGCTCATAAGTAAATACAATGGGGGGGGGGCGGGATATCCAGAACAGCAGCCAATGATGCGACAGAGAGAATGCTCACCGGCAGAACTCGTCCGTGTCCTGGTGGTCTTCTCCATGAAGATACACCAACAGGTAGCGTAGCTCCCGTTTGGCATCATTCAGCGCCTACGAGCCACGGGGATCAACGACAGCGGCGTGGCAACAACCCCACAAACAACACATCGGCACGTCAATTGATCAGTGGACGGACGGCAGGCACATGTACACGCTGAGGTCTGTGTAACACTGTCGCGTCGCTTGTTCGGAGTCAGTGGCTCAGTGCAAGGGGGTGTAAAAGGGGGACCCACCTGACTATATGTACCCTGGTAGAACACCGGGTGAGCTGCACCGTACTTCTCTTCGAAACTATGCATGAAGGACACGACGTCTCCCACGGGGTCGGTGACGCGGCCGCGAGGGTCCGGCCGGACGAACCGCAGAGCGAACCTGGCAAGAGGACACATCATAACCACCTGTCCTGTGGCTCGAAACAAGCACAGGATTGATTGATTTGTTTTTCTTCTTTTGGGGGGGGAGGGGGTGATTGATGTTTCCTCTTTTTAGTACCTGAATATGTCCAGAAGAGTGTAATAGGTAAACCTGAACGGTAGCATTATCATGTAATAACTCCATCCTAGCAATCCCTGAAAAATACACATTCCCAGGAGGGAAAAAACAAGTTGTTCATATAAAGGCATGAGAAGGCAGGGGACATGTCACCGTACACAGGCAGCGTGTGATAAGATGGGCAAGAAGGAAACAATGTCGAATTTACTATTGTAAATATTCAAATGTCTGACATTCTAAAGTATGATGAGCGTACTCTGGGTTGTGGTCTGGAGACTATGTAGCTGTACACTCTGTGGTCTGCTGTGTTGACCTGTAAGGGTCTGGAGGGTGGAGGGTTAAACACACTAGGAACTCCTTCCTGCTCGTTGAGTCTGTCCTGTACAGCTGCCTGAAATAGAGGGGAACATGCATTGTGTGAAGTTGTCAAAGGATGCATTAGTCTAATTAAAGCAATACAAAGTGTATAGCTAGCACTTTATCGACACAAGGTACTAACCCCACAATACTTTGCAGTAACAAATTAATGGATGGACTCAGACAGCTAATTGTCCACTTTGCCTTGTCACCAAGCTTGTAAGTCAGAAGCTTGAGGGACTTTACCTCTATGTTCCAATTGTGTTGTTCTAATGTGCGACGACATTGGTCCATAGACTCCAAGCCTGTCAAGTCCTGTTAATTGAACAAATGAAGAGACTAATTACAAAACTAGACTCAACTACAAAGACACTAGCTAGCAGGCTAACCTCAAATACGGATAATAATGCCGAATGAATTAAGATAAAGACCAGAGGTGACAAGCGGTCTAACGGTAACCAGTCACCAACTGACAATGCATTTAGCCTTGACAGATGCGTTAGGTTCTCCTAGACCTAGAGCTAGCCTCACTAACTTTAGCCAGATCGCTAAATATGCTGATTAGCTCAATATAGACCACTTCAAATGATTTTTAAATGTGCTTAGCAGCACCAGTCAGCCAATATATATATTTCCTCGCGATTGCAGTGAAGGAAAAGTTTAGTAGCCTCTCAAATCTGCAGTTACACTACATTTCGGAGTTCCTTTCTATATGGCAAGTCACTGTAGCTCCAATATAGCTAGCTATCTGACAGCTTGTCTGTAGCTAGCTAGCCTAGCTATCTAGATTGACATAGCTAGCAATAGCCTAGCTAGGGGTATCGAAATGATCTGAGAAAAAACAGGTTTTAACATCTGTGACTTAGCTTGAACACAACAGTGTAACATTCACAATGCATCTTTATTGTAAATAGAATGTTACAGGTGTCAATGTTAATGGAATTGGGTCTGTCTACCTGAAACTGAAGTAGTTTCTCAGTCTGCGCCTGAGATAATTCTTGCTCCTCTGGCGCCGCCATCTTACCTCGCCAATCCCTTACCGAAACGTACAGGCGTAAGCGTTCTCGGTGGTCAAAGGCAAATGCACTACTGCCACCTATCAGATGGGAGGCGTGCATACATAAGTGGACACTGTCTAAATGACAATGGTTTGTGACATAAAAACAAAATCTCAATAAAAGATCTTATCTATAACTTGTTTTTAAAGCTATTGGAAAATAAGAGTGCCCTGTTAAATGATTGTTGTATGTTTGTAATATGAATTTATTTAATTTGTATGTATCTTATTATTATTATTTTAGTAGTAGAAGTAGTAGTAGTAGTAGTAGTAGTAGTAGTACTAGTATTTCTATTATTCTACTTATCTTCTGCCCCCACCTCTCATATGCAAAAACTGGAGTTACTGGAGTCACTACTTGATGGCTCTCACACCTCATTGCGTAATTTACTAGCATTGCTAGTCATATGTTGATAAATAAGGATCAAGATGTGGTGTGATTGGTTGTTCTTGGGTATAAAGGGAATTGTGAAGCATTGTTCTGTGGATTATTCATCTCTGAGGGCTTCTCCTCAGCTCTGGTTTGTCCTACTCCTCCTTCCTCACCTCTTGCTTTCTCTCTCTGGTTTACAAAAATCAAGGTAGATTAAAAAAGCCTTCATTTTGCAACTTGTTTGCCTTGTAATTGATTTCATTCACTTGTTATTCGCAATGTTATAATATGTATGTTTTAATTTAACCTTACTTACTGCAGGTGTCCCTAAATAGGCCTGGAGTCTTTTAACCTATTTGATATATTTTCTTACATATTGTCATCATACATACTTACATATTGTTTAGTTAGTTAGTTTGACTTGCTCACCTCCCCCCAATACAAGGACACACTCCCCCCAAATGGAAAACATTACATTACTGTAACTCAACGTTTAAAACCTGTTCCATTGGGCTGCGCTTTACCATTGCCATCTGGTGGTTTACTGTGAGAACTGCACTTCTAATTCACACTTTACACCACTAGATTGCGGAATTGAAGCGCAGCCCAATGGCGCTGTCGAAACAGTGCCCCTTAACACGCAATGTATACTTTTGCATAAGTAGGCCTACTTGCTACCTGCTTCGATAGCTAAACAACTGTCCTGGTGCACGTAACTCTGTCAGGCTATTGCATTTCGTACTTCTGTCGATCATTTTTTTTATTCCCTGTTAGTTACTGCATCCATTCAGCGACGAACGTGTTGTAGGCCTACCAACCATTTCCGATTTGAGTTAATCTAATGTGGTTTTTAGTTAATGTTATGTCGTTCTCCATGTGGAGGAGCGTGTCTTTGTATTGGGGGGAGGTGAGCAAGTCATCCATTTGAGGGGAGTGTTTTCATTTGGGGGATGCACTCATATTAGGGGGTGTGTTTTGCACTTCAGGGCCACCGTAATAAAGGCCTTTATATATATATATCTATGGGTATGACTGTCTTTTTCAATTGATAAAATTGATCAATCCAAAAAATTCTAACAGAAGGTTTCTCAGTGGTTTACAGTAGTATACATTTACACATTTGCACACACAGGACTGGATGGTTGATTCACCATTCACAGGTTTCTGGAATGCTGTCTGTTTTCCAAACACAAAAAATGGGAACACAAGTCACTACCCAGGACTTGTTTCATCTCACTGATGTTATACACTTAAGTAGCTTTGTAGTGGTAGTAGAGGAGAGGAGAAGAAGAAGTCTGTCCTCCCCTATCAAGGTTGTGGGCTGATGTTCTGAGGTCTTTATTGCGGCTTTGACAGTGTCCACGTCAGCATCACCTGATGCATTGACAACAGTGCAGCCCTTCTTCTCCAGCTCCTCGCTCATAAGATTGATAAGTCCTTGTTTGTTGCAAGATCTGGAAAGGAAATCCTCCTTCCTTCCCACAGACGTAGTCTCTGCGTTGACGTTAACGATGGGGTGAGTGTTTTCACCATGTCTCTGATGCGTATTGTCTTTGATGGAAGGACCTTCGATATAACTTCAAAAACAACTGTTGCTTTACCATAATGGCGTATGGCAAAGTCAGCATATGACTGGGCAATGGCACCGTAACTGTCACCCTTTTTCCATGCCAAGCAGTGAACCAGGGAGCCACCGTCAAGGACATAATGCTCAGTTGGTGGGATGGAATCCAGGACAGTTTTGTTAGATTTCTTGCTTGAGAACTCAGTGACTGCTTGCGCGATTTGGGGCTTGGTGGCTGCAGGGCTGCAGGAAATGAGCTGATTACATCTTCCAGTGAAAATGGTTCAGTTTTCGACATGATCAGGAACCGTCGGAACAGCAAAGCAGGATCAATATTGCAAGACTGCAGGAAATGACTGTTCCCAGGGAGGAGGGGTGGGGGTGGGGGGGGTTAAGTAGTCAAGGATGAATTTTGTTTGACTAAAATGGTGTATCCTGTGCTGCCAACAACATTTGAATGAGGCAAGCAATATCGACTGTCAGTATTCTCTTCCACAATCTTCTGAATGGCTGAAAATTGTGAATTTAGTTGTGTTGGGTTTATTGTATAATGTCACCTATATACAATTAGACACCAAGATTACTTGGCTCTAGGTCAAATATTGAAGGAGTTAGGATATTTTAAGGGCTTCCAGCCCATCTAGGACGCCAACCTAAAAATTACAACTTTCTAGTGGTCAAACTTTGGTAAACTTTTAGTATGTTATTAACAACACCTATTACTACAAAAAACAGCTGGGAAACCTTTTGTTCAGATTTTTTTGGGGTTAGGTGTTTGTTTTTTCATATGCAGCCACCTATAAAGCCTCCTATTCATTTTCAGTGGAGCCAGCCAGGCCAATCACCTGACAGGTTTTGATGGCAGTCGTTTTGACAGAGATTATAGCCTATCTTTACCTCCAAGTGTTGTGATTATTTGACTTGTTTGTGTCACATCCGGTGTGTGTGTTCACCTGTTTTGTTTGGCCTTGTCTCGTCTGCTTGTTAGTACGGTATTTAGTCAGTTGGGTTATGTTTGTCCTGTGCCAGTTCGTCTTGTGTGTTTCTACCGAGCGTCCCCGTGTACCCGTTACCTGTTCCTGCCTCTCCCGTGCTTAGACCTCCATTAGACTGGACTACGACTACGACTACGACCCATAACTGTTACACAAATTCCACAAGGCTATATTAGCAATCGGCATAAGCTATATTTGACAGAATAAGTCAGAACGTTCAAACGTTGGATGCACCATGTATGTATTTTTCTGGAAATCACAGTAGGCCTGAAGTCTTTTATCCTGTGTGTACTGAACTGACATCCTTTCCAAACCCAACTAGAAACAAGATGAAACAGGTTTGCAAATTATTTCCATATAACCAAGTGTTAACACAACACTCTGGTGTCTATTGGTGGATTTACCAGGTCTGCCGTCACTGCTTGCCCACATGCCAACATTTAAATAGGGTTGGTTAGGGTGCTTCAAACATACCTGCTAACTGTTCATCTTACCTGGCTGTGTTTCAGTATCTAACAGCAATAATGCCTATTTTCGTTGTGCACACCAATGTGGCCAAAGAAGACGTCCCGCAAGAACTTTATTCTGGGGTGACCGTGGAACTGGCCAAAGCAATGCGTTTACCAGAAAAGGTGAGTTTCCAAATCCTGTGAGCGAAGCTGCTTTAGATATGCCTACAGAGAGAGAGAGAGAGAGAGAGAGAGAGAGAGAGAGAGAGAGAGAGAGGCTAGCTCTTGTGCATGCTGCTCTTCTGAAATACTACTAATACCAGGGATAAGAGTCCATAGTTCACAGTACACAGTTGTGATTCACTTTGAAACTGTAGTTGCCACTTCTTTTGTAGTAGTAACCTTAAATCGACCTTATATCCACAAGGCCAACTATGTGCTGGACAACTATGTGCTGGATAAGAGCCAAACATTCCGTTCAGTTGTCTCCTATGTGCTTTATCTCCATAGTACTTTTGCATCAACATCATCGGAAGCCAGACCATGACTTTTGGGGGAACGTCAGAGCCCTGTGCCCACTGTGACATCCGTACTATTGGGAGAATTAGTGAGGAAGAGAACGTTTCCTACTCGAAACTGTTGTGTGGACTGCTAAAGAAACACCTTGGTATTCCATCTAACAGGTACACTCCTTATTTATCTTCAATGGAATTACCCACTCACATTTTCTCTCACCTGTACATTCACAAACATTCTCAACTTTTGTTTTAGGATGTACATCGACTTCTTTGACTTCAATCCCCAGAATGTGGCCCATGACAACTCAGTTTTCAGCGTGATAATAGCCAACCAGCCCCATACCTGTATGTGAATAACACCAACAATGAGTTGCTGTCTTGGTTCCAATAAAGTTCATTAATAAAATCATGAATGTGAAGTTCATTGTTTCAATAAGTGAACTACTAATCATTGTCTGTGCTCATCACTTAAAACCCAAGAGCCCAATCAGGCCAATCGCTTGACAGGTTTTGATGGCAGTCGTTTTGACAGAGATGTGATAGCCTATGTTTACCTCCAAGTGTTGTGGTGGTTATTTTAGTTGTTTGTAGTTTTGACACAATCTGAACCCATATAACTACACACATTCTGCAACAACTATGTTAGCAATCGGCATAAACTGTAGGCTATATTTGACCGAATAAATCACGTTCAAACGTAGGAGTCACCATGCATGTATTTTTCTGTAAAGCCCAGTTGGTGGCGGTAACGCAACATATCGGGGAAGAATTTGAAGAAGCCAGAAGAAGCTAACACATGGAAAACGGAGGGACAGTGGGGTGATCGAATTTCTGGGACTGTTAAAATGTGAAATTCGTGAAGTTCGTGGTTTAATGTTGGCTTCAGCTATATCTAAACGTCGACGACAAACTCTAAAGTGACGCGTCTTCTACGGTCTTTATTCTATCAGGTGTATGTTTTTTATTTTATTATTGAATAGGCTAGCTGATACTGTAGTCTAGGGGTTCAACAACAATGTATTTGCTAACTGTTTACGTAGCATGCGTGGATGCTACAGCTGGCTTAGATTTTCTAACTAACTTTGAAATATGATTATATATATAATATATTGCATTTGAATGAACCTTTCAGCCACATTGAAACATTCAAAAGATCTAACCAAAGCCAGGGGTTAGCTAGGCTAACTGCAGACGTAGGTCTAACCAGCTTCATTCCATAGTGGTATCTACAGTGGCCCTGGTACCCAATTACTTTAACGGACTGGTAGGCTACAACTACATGCCAGTACGGAACTCAACGCACTGCCATTTAAGAACGCAAATAGACAAAACACAAGCAATTCAAGAAATGAAAGAAAAATAAAATAGCATTTAGAAAACGCCCATGAAATTCAGACAACACATTACAGAAACGCGCAGCAATTACATACAACAACATATAGAAACGCGTAGCAATGACACCAAACCAGAGCCTCAGGATGCGTAAAGTGATGAACACATAGGATACGTATAGTGACTTACGACCGCTCATGACCAACAGTCACTGGTGTGTGTGCTAAAATGCATCTAAAAAAATATTGTTACGTGTTCATCACTTAAGTGTCCTCTGATAAACAGCTCCCTTGTCGTTTAGTATAATTGTAACGCGTTATTGTGTTGTCTGTAGTATGTCTGTATGTGTTAATATTTGTAGCACATCTGAACGTTGTAGAATTCGTTGTTTTCTTTGGAATGCATGGAGCTCTCAGGGCCACTGTAAACATGATACATAACTAGACTAGATACATAAACTTCACTATAAAATGAGGTAGGGCAGCAAACCAACATCACACTTATATGTATGGCCTAATATTACCATATTTTAATGCCAGAACTAACTTAGTTTGACAGCTCTCGTGAAGATGTCAGACTATGCCAGAAGGGCGTTCAGGATGCAGTTGGGGACCATCATGGATGCCGTTATGAAGACTGCAGTGTGTGAGATCGCCAAGATCTTCGAGGGCAGCCTGTGTGAGCAGCAGTTGGAGCTCACTCAGCGTGTGGAGGAGATCTCCATGCTCCGGGGGAAGCTGGACAAGGTAGAGAGGAGGCTGAGGGGCGATGCTGAAGAGGGGAAACGGATACCAGCAGTGGAACTGCATGTTGACGTGGAGACCTTCAGCAAAAACATCTCCACAATGATGACAGATCCAGATACACGAGATGATGGTAATTTAAAACGCTTTGTCTGTCGTTGTTGGATGAAGGATGGGTTGGTTGGAGTAATTACACACTTGGTCTGTTACGTATATCACTTTTGTCTTTTTGCCTTTTTGACATTTGGTCTGTTTCACTTTCTTTTTGACGCTCACACTTGTGTGTGTGCGTGCGCGTGTCTGTGTGTGTGCACACAGTTCCTGACTACTGGTGCGCTCCTGTCCAGGGTGATGAGCTGGTGGCCTCGTCCTCCAATGGCGGACAGGAGAACGAGTGTCCCAGCGTGACGCTAAAGCCGCTGACTGTGACACTGTGGCGCATGCCCGACATCAAACAGGAGGTCTGTGACTAACAATGACAGGTGGTCATCTCAGGAGTCCTTTGAATTTAGGAACAGTATTTGTATTGTTTATGTTTTCAGGTAGAAGATGACTTTGAACCCCACCTGATAACAGCCCTTACAACAAGTCCTCCTGGTATAAGTGAGTTCCTCAGTTTATTACTTGATATATACATTCGCCACATACGCTCTGAATCAAATCCACATATTCCTCGTATATTTATGCTCTGTACTTACTCAAGGGTCCAGTTAACTAGACTGTTCTTTCATATCTGTTCTGATAATACCAAGACAGCTAAAGTCCTTGGGGTCATATCTGTATGGAGAGAAGTGAAGACAATATCGTAACATGAATACAACATCTTTTCATGTTAGAAGAGAAAGGGGTTGGTGGGGGTCAAATCAATAATTGAATACTAGGTGGAAATGTGACTGATTTTCTTTCTCTCCTTTCTCTCTAGGGATGGAAGCCGACTGTGGCCTGGAGGGGCGACTCAGGGACAGCATCCAACAGCTCAACCTTCCTCTGATGGCCGCAGAGTATGCCTGTGGTCCAAACCAGGCCATGTTAGGTAGGATCAAGCAAGAAGAGTGCGAAACCACCGTCAAGTCTAAAGCACCGAAGCATAAAAGAAGACGCAAATCGAAGCACCGCAAAAGACCCCAAAACGCCAACGTGTCACAGGTGAAACCGCCAAAGTTCATCGAAGGACAAATTAGTTACAAATGCAAATTTTGCAAGAGAATTTTCGAGACGGAAGTGGGCCTGAAAGTGCACTCCTGGTTTCACAAGAAGTGTCCCAACTGCCACGAAGTATTCCCCTACCCGAGTCTCCTCCGAAGGCACGTTCAGATGTGCTGCCGCGTCAAGGAGGAGACGGGGACCACGGAAAGGAAACCCAACGCCAGCAGTCTAACCGTTACCCCTACCTCTCCACGCAAAAAGAGGAAGAATCAACTGGACTCCCTTGGGAACAAGGGAACGACCTCAGCGAACTCCTTGAAACAGCACGCCTGCAAACATTGCCCTCGCAAGTTCCGAACCAAGGCCTATTTAAGGATGCATGTGAAAAACTTCCACGACGAACCATGGAAGTATCCAGGAAGTAAGAAAGACCTGGCCTGGGCCGTCCCTTTCGAGGAGAACACGGAACACCAGACGCACGCCACCAACCCTCGCAGGAGACACCCAAATCTAGCTGCTTTGAGTACGTTGAATCCCAAGGGCAAAGGAAATGTACTGGAGACTCTTGGCAAGAGGGTCTCGAATGGCTATAAGTGCAAAGTGTGCAAGAAGGTTTTCAGCACTAAGATCCGCTTTAAAGAACACGTACCCCTCCACACCGATGACAAGGCGCTTCAGTGCAGACGCTGTGGTCAGGGTTTCCGGGTTCACGCACGCTTGTCCAGACATCATAGGATTTGCACTGGGCCATTGAAGAGTTTGCAGTGTGAGGATTGCAGCACGACATGTGCCAACCAGATAATGCTAAGCAGACATATGATGGATGTCCACAAGAGGAAGCCTCACACCTGCAAGATCTGTGGAAAGGGCTTCTCGTACATGGGGAGCCTGCGGGAACACTATAAACGACTCCACGCCTGATAACTCGGTTCTCCGATCTCCTTTAGAATTTAACCATGGTTTAATCAAATACTAGTTGTTTATTGTACTACAGTACTGTACCATTCCAGATGAGTCAAAGTTACATTGTTTTAGGATATTTGATTATTTTGAAAATGAATGTCATGAAGACATAAGCTAGTGAAGGATTTTGTTTGTTTGATCTTATTAGATTTGCTTTTTAAAAAAAGCTTTTTTTATGTAGTTTTAGGAAGGTTTTTCGCATGTAACATAATTGCATCAAATGAATTATTTCACCGCTGTTGTGCATTTACTGAGACAAATGCAGCCAAATATTCAGTTCAATAGCAATTTTACATGTACAGAAAGTGAATAAAATATCTTTACAGTAATGGTGTTCTCATAGCATTTGTATAATTATATTCCTAACTATATTCCGTAATTGCACAGACTAACATAATGAGTATAAATCGAATTTGAGTTGACACTGAATGACAAGTGGTGCAACAATACACTGGATACAGTTTAGTCGGCAATAGACAACATACATAACAATACAAACGCAGTTGGCAGTACGGTGTATTCATTACAAAACGAAAAGTTTTTTAAATTGAGCATCTCATCGTTTACGCGCGTTTCATTAAGGAAAATGGGATGGGAAGATTCAAAAGCATCATTCTACAAACAACCCTGCCCCCATCCTGTGTAATCTACGGCTATCGCGAGACCGACCCAACCATCACATCATTTCACACCCGTCGCTACGCTGGCAAGAAGTACACCTCTGCGGATTTTATATAGTGTGCGGCGTTTTCTGATCATTTTCTTACCGACACGGCTACTGCTCATCGACGTTACATCTTTAGAAGATCTACTAGAAGAAAAAGTATCCAGGAACGTTAGGTATCCAGCTCATTTGGCTTCTTTAGCTAGTTGGCTAGCTAGCTTGCTGCGCTAGCTCGCTGGCAGCGGCTGCCTTCTTTGGCTACAATTCATTGCATTCAGTCATCTGTGCATTTAGTCGAATATTTCGTTTTTAAAATTCGTTTTCAAATGTACGTTCTCGTCAAATAAGGCATGCACAGATGCTCTTTTATTTAAAAAAATATATATAGCTCCACTTGTACTCGTTGTATATTGGATGCTTGCCAAGGTATTGTTTTGACTAACCAAAGATACTGATACTGGAAGTGTGTCTTCCCATGTGTGGACTTGTATTGAACCTGGCAGGTACTTTTAATTTACTTAAAGCAGCGACCAGACGACCGCATACTTGTGAAATGGTAATATAAAAGCCTAGAATGACAGTATCATAGGTTAATTCATAGGTCCAGTTAATTGGTCAGTTGTACTTAGCTATTTATTTACACCTTGGTGAGCGGTGACAGCCACAACAAAGATAATAGTCGGACGTATTCAGAGCGATGGAGACCGTGAGGAATACGTTCCACGCTCAGCTAGCCACCGTCATGGACTCACTCCTGGCGGCGGCGGTGTGTGAGATCGCCAAGATATTCGAGAGCAGCCTGTGTGAGCAGCAGGCAGAGCTGACGCAGAGAGGAGAGGAGATCTCGGCGCTAAGAGGCAGGCTGGAACGGGCAGAGAGGAAACTGAGGAAGGGAGGAGATGGAGGGGATGTGGGGGCTGGACCCGGACCAGGCAGGAGAGAGGGAGGAGGAGAGAACAGTCCCAGACACCGGGCTGATCCAGGAGCTGGTAAGGCCACCGACTGTGTCCACACCACACCGTTGTCCTGGAATGTCATGGTTCGAACAAGTCTTCCTCCCAGTAACTCTTCTCTGTCCAGCAGGGAGCTCGGGAAAGGATGCCTTCAGCGAGACAGATCCTCACCATCAGGAGGTCAGTGAGAGCCCTTTCAGGGTTAAGGAGGAGACAGAGCAGGGAAGAGCCACATTCAAACAGGAGGTCAGGGGCTTTCCTTCCTCGAAGGGTCTTTCTTTCCTTCGTCTTGTGCGGTGTTTTCTGTCCGTAGTCAGCCATGTTTGATGACACCCACACGTGTATCATCAAACATGATGAATGTGTTGGTGGATGCCGTAGGTGCTGTCTAGATCCGTTCCAACCTAACTGACCTGTTTATTATCACTCTTCCTAATACCCACTCTCTCATGCGCTCACTGTTTGGTAATCCTCCCTGCTCTGCTCCACAGTTTAAGGAATCAGGCCCTAGCCCCAATGCTGATGATGTCCATACCTCAGAGGGAAGCCAGAGGCTGGGAGACCCCCTGGCTGACACAAGAGGCACCAAGCCAGTGTGTAAGTTAGGAACCCCAAACCCTACCTCAATCTTGGTCTGGCTTGTTCTCTATATACTCTTGTCAGTAGTAATGACACATGCTCTCCTCCCTGAAGTATCTCATTGGGAGGAGGCCTCCAGAGACGACCCCAGGCCTAGACCCCTCCAGGACCAGGGCACCTCAGCCCGGTCGGACCCCAGCTCTGCCCCACAGAGGGACTGGCTGCCTGGGCTGGACGCCGGGCGCAGTGGGGAGGCTGGACTGGAGCTGCTGGCAGAGGGGGGAGGCTATCCCTCCCATCTGGGGGTACCACCGGAGGAGACGGCGAGGCTAACTTCTACAGGCCTGCGCTCGGGCACGAGGATGAGGAAGAGGAGGAGGAGGAGGAGGAAGACGACCCAGCCCTCCTCTTCCTCGACCAGGACCAGGACCTGGCCTCAGAGGCCGGCCGGGACACGCGACAGGACCACAACCAGAGGGGCGCCTCGTCGTCGTGGCGGCCGCGGGATCGACCCAGGCGGGCCAACGCCGCGAGGGACCCGCTCCGACCCCACACCCCCAACGCCCTCCCGAACACGCACAAACACCCCCTGGGGTCACGTCGGGGGCGGCGCGCGGCCGTACACCTGCCCCTACTGCGGCAAGGCCTTCACCTACCCCTCCCACCAGCGGCGGCACCTGCTGCGCCACACGGGCGTGAGGCTGCACCCCTGCTCCGTGTGCGACAAGAGCTTCCTCACGCCCTCGGAGCTGACGGTGCACACGCGCGTGCACACGGGCGAGCGCCCGTTCGGCTGCAGCCAGTGCGGCAAGCGCTTCGCCCGCAGCGGCAACCTGCGAGCCCACCAGAGGGACGTCCACATGGGCAAGAGGCCCTTCGGCTGCGACGAGTGCGGCAAGAGGTTCGCTCACCGCGGCAACCTGAGGGTGCATCACCACCGCGTGCACCAGGGAGCGCCCTACTTCCTCGACCCCCTGCAGGACGGCAGCCCGTTGCCCTCAAATGGGTAGCGTGTCTCTCTCCACCACCACCAACAAGACCACCGCCGCCCCAGGGAGAATGAGCTTGGCTCTGTTTGAAAAGCCCCAGAATACAACCTTCCTTCCTTCACTCCGGACTATCTGATTCAACATGTGAGGGATAGGTGAAAGCATGCGTTTTGGTCTAGGCAGCAGATGCCTATCCCGTCTTATGAGATCCACTATAAGGAAGGAAGGAAGGACCGGGCTGTCACGTTCAAGAAGGCAGGCGACGGAGCGCCCAGTGAAGCCCCGCCCCCCAAGCTCATCCCAGATACTGAAGAACTCAACTTTGGACTTGAAATGATGAATATGGTAATAGTTTGTTATTGTCGTATCGTTTGTATTACATAGGACCACTCCTAAACTGTAGTCATGAGAGTGAGAGGACACTGACCTGAGAACAGTGAACATTTCATTGAACTTGTCATTGGAGCAAAACTACGTAGACTAGATGAGTCTAGACCGGGGGGGGGGTCCGCAACCCTTGTGATGTCAATGTTTTCCTTTTTTGACTAAAATAAGGTGCATTAGTACTAGTAGCCACAATGGAACAGCTTGATTTTCGAGATCAAAGGCAGCTCATATGTAGCCTTTTAACGTGGTCTTTATCGACAACTTTCAATTCAAAAGAATCACAAGGTAAACGTTTTTACTGGTGGACTGGATTCCAGGCCTCCCCACCCTCCCCAGTTCATAGAGGTTTGTAAGAGGAGGACAGCTCCTGTGGCCAGCGCACGTTTCCTGCATCTCCAGGCAGCTTGTTTGCACTGAAAGAGGACTGGCGTCTATCAAAGTGTCTCTTCATGTGAGACGTTTGGTTCTGGGGAGATCCTCTCGCCGCAGAGCAAACACACTGGCACAGCCCGGTCCCGCTCGCTAAACGGCTCAATAAGAGTGTCGTCTTCGTCGAAACGCCCGCATTCCGTCTTCCCTTTTTCCTCTCGTTTTTTGGGGGCCGTTTTAAACATGTAATCAGACCACCTGACACCCACTCGACTGTGTTCCTGATTGTCCACTTCTGTGCTGGGCTCCGCTGGTGGAGTTGAACGGCACCCGCCAAAACGAACGGTTTGGTTCTTACGGCGGTATGCTCGTTACCGTTTCAAACTGCACGTTCATAGAGGTCCGCGACGCTCGTCGGACGCGCTGCCAATGCATTCCAAAACCCCCGTGTGTGTGACCTAGGACGTTTTTAGGAGACTGACTCGTAATCTCACAACTGACCCTTAATTTGTGGGAGCCACATGTGTGGTCAAGGAGCCCCGAGCTGCTGACCCCTGGTCTGGTACACTCTGGAGATGGAAGATGACGGTATTATAGCTACTTAGTATTGAGTTGCATGCAGAGATGTGTGTGTAGAGTAACTCCCCTGTGTTCATATACTCATACTCGGTTTCCTTTGACGTTGAAGACATTCCTCGTGTTGACAAATGAGTGTTCAAAACTGTTAATCCATGAAAAACTGTAACCATTGCCTACTCTCTCCAATAATGTCCATCTTCCATCTTTGCTATTCATATTGACATGAATAAATAGTGCATTCATGGTTCAAGCAATGTGATGGCGATGTCCTACTTTTATATTGAAGGCGGTGTGGAGAGAAATGAGCATTTCATTCTTGGCAGAAGAAATGGGATGGCAGAGTCGGTACCCTGCCCAGTGAATGCAGTTTCCTTTGTCGCCACCAGAGGGCAGGAGAGTTTGTCCATGAAATAAAAGACAGGTGGAGCATGTATTCTGTATGTGTGTGTGTGTGGGTGTATAGGAGGGGTGAAAAGAGGCCATGCTATATCACCAGCGTCATGCTGCAGTCCTCTACTGTGCAATTTCATTTCATGTAACTGAACATCCATGATTACCTTACGCATAACCCATAAATCCCAGTTTCAACTGTGGAAATTATCCTTTTCAAATATTCTCCCAAACATGACCCCCCCCTGACGTCTCCACAGCTGCCACACCCCAGGAAGGAGAGAGGGAAGGTTACACATGATCTCTTATTTACCTTGGTCATTTCATAGCCCGTGGTCAGAGTGTTAACAGTCCAGGGCTGATACTGTTCCTTACAGCTGTCCTACTCCCCCGTGGCTTGGGGATAGGGAGGAGGGAGGGCTTATTGGGATTGTTTCCTCCCCTCTCTCTTTCCGCCTCCATTTCTTCCTTGTTCCCTTATATATATATATATATATACACACACACACACATGTTCAGAGCAGAGCTGAATACTGAATAGGCTTGCCCTGGGTGAGTATTCCCCTGGCTGCTGAGTCCTTGAATTCATTGAAATATTGCATTCTCTGACCCAATGACAACCCCCCCCACCCGGCCTCCCCTCCCCCAAGGTCACCTGGCCCTGCCCTAGCCTCTCCTGGGCCCAACCCCCCCCACCACAGAACACAACCTGCATGAGTCCTGCTCCACACACACCCCCCCCCCACCACAGAACACAACCTGCATGAGTCCTGCTCCACACACACACACACACACCCCTTCCCACACAGAAATAATGTGAAGTTGTAGACACAGTGTGCTCTCGTTAATAAGTCACTTCATGTTACGTTTGTCTTGGCCTGACTCGTAAGCTTGTGTGTGTGCTGAGAGAGTTGGACTAGGCCCGTGTGCCGTTGATTCCTGAGAGCTTTCACAACCCTACACGGCTTCAGTGTGGGCGGAAGAGAGAGAGAGAGGGGTCAGACAGAGATATACACAGATTTGGGTCTTAAAATAGCTCTGGTGTGTGTTTGTGTGTGTGTTAGGGGAGGTTCACAGGCTTTGGTATGTTTTCTGTTTATTTATTCCGGGTGTGTAATACCCTTTCGAGCATAAGCTGCTTTGCACGGAGGGACTGGAAACAAATGAACAGTTATTCAGACACATGCTGTGTATGCGTATGCGTGTGCGTGTGTCATATTTTAAGTCATACTAATGCTACTAATGCTTCTATTACGTGGTTCTCTTCCATAACTATACATTCTGTGTGGGTCCGAACATTTCTTTCCTCTCGTCAGGTAGCCTGCCTGAGCTCATGGGTATTTTGATCACCCTGGTTCTTGTGTATCGCTCAGTGTTCCTGCAGGGATCACACCATAATGTCCTGTGTTCTTTAATGTTGTGTAGCTGTTTCTATCTCCCTCGCCTCGGGGGTGGTGGTTACATTTTCCATAAAATTCTCCCACTGCCTCTCTCTCCCACCTGCGGTCCCATTCCGTCCACATCTGCCCCTCCTCCAGGAGTAAAATAACCCCCTCTCCCCCTCCCTCGAAAACACAGAAGCAGAAGAAATGAAAATATTTACCAAGACTCAGTTGGGGGTATTTGGAGTCAATGGAATGACATCCCCTGGATGTGTGTGTGTCTGAGCGTGCGTGTGTGTCTGTTTGTGTTACTATTAGCAGTGGGGGGGGTAAGGGGTTTAGTGTCGCCCAAGGCTGAGTCATAATCTGCTCTGTCTGGTCCCTGGAGGATGTATTTTCATTTGGGTTGCCATTACTGCTCTGAATCCCCCTTTAGGGGATTAGGGTTCTGTCTGAGACCGAAGGGGCCTGGTCTGATCCATGATGCTCCAGACTGTACTTAAGCACTCACTTAGCGTGCTAATAGTGTTAGTCCAGGGATGCAATCTTCTCAACTTTCCTCACTACGGCCCCCGTCTTCAGGACCTTAAACCCTTTGTGTGTGTGTGGGGGGGACGGGGACGGGGACGTAGGGCTTGGGGGTTTCACTCACTAACACACCAACAGAGATCCTTTAGGGACGTTCTAAAGTCTCTGTTGACCTATTTCAGCACATTGGAGATTGGGTTTCGGTCGTCTTCTCAGATTCGTCGGAAGCTGTGGGGATGCCCTTATGCAGGATGCTTCCAAGGTGTTTGGAGCAGAGCAGGGGAGAAGCTGTGTCTGTGGATGGGAGTCTTTGCCAGGAACTTCTGTCTTCCAGGCGGTCCAGGGCATGGGAAGAGCCATGGCCTGGTGGAGGGGGAGTTCATTATCTCCACTCCGGAGTTCCCGGGTATTCCGAGTGAGGCTCCGCGGCTTGCTCCGGGGGTTGCTAGGCAACTCCGGGGGCTGAGCGGAGTGGGGGTTGGAAGGGGAAGAGCGCCGGGTCAGCGAGAACAGACAGTTGCCAGGATTCAGCCGTCTGATTGGACGGTTGGAGCCTCCTGATGGATGATGATGCTGGATCATTATCATGTTGTCTGGCCTGCTAGTCCAGTTAGAACTCAGACAACGTTTTTTTTTCTTTCTCTTTCTCCTGTTTATTCAGGACTGAACCTTGAGTTTCTTGCGATGCGTGGCAACAGCCAGCGACAGCGAAACACGACTGAATCACCACGGTGATTCGTCAGTGAATCGACAGCGCCGACTCACATCCCCCTTCCTCCGAGTGATCGGAGGCATTGACGCGCGTTGTCTGTCGAGGAGAGATTTCGCCGTTGGTCTGGAGCACGTCCAGCTTATCAGCCTGTTCACTGACTCTTCATCTAATCATCCCTCCTCCCCAGGCCTCTCCCCTGGGAGGCTGGGCTGCCCCGTCATTTAGGACACCGTGGCCGCATCTCGATAGTCTGCAGCTGTTTCCTCCCCTCTACTCCTCCTGTCGATCTGCGCTGATATGGAACGGCCAGATGGCCGTATCCAGGAAGGCCGGGTCTCACCTCTCTTCCCTCTCGTCTTTGATCCCACCTTCGCAAGGTTGCTAATTCGGTTGGAGATGGAAGGAGGAGAGGAGGAGAGGAGGGAACGATCGTACACTGTTGACGTTCACCCTGGCTGCCACTGGTCCAAGCCTGTGGCTGTGTTCCAGCATCGCCAAGGCAACAGGCCCCGTCCAAGGCCAAGGCTTTCACGGCTGAGTGGCATCGTCGCTACGGGAGACGAGCCTGGGGTCTGTCCCTCACGTCTGCACACATGCAGAGAGAGGGTCAGGGATGGTAGCCCTGGAAGGACACACAGTCCTGCTCTGGCTTTGTGTGTGTGTGTGTGTATGTATTTCTATTTGCCTATTCATGTATGTATGTATCATAGGGTGACATTAAATATTTCAATATATGTTTTGTATTCTGTGACAGAATGATAGGATGTTAGTTGTTTGGTTTCATGCCTTACTTGTGGTATCCTAACACTTGAGGTGTTTCAGTGGGCGGTCGGGGTTGAAGAAGGTGTTTTTCAGGGTTGAAGTCCATATTTACGGGGTTAGGGCGTCTTTTTTATTGTGTATGTGTGTGTTTTGGATGTGTCTTTGAGTGTGTGTGTGTGTTTGATGTTGGACGGTGTTGAGGCAGGGAGATAAACAGCAACTGTTCCCTGCTGGGAGGGTTAAAACCTAGTGGCAGCTGGCCAGAAGAAGAGATGGCACCAACTGTCACTGCCACCTCATCACCCTCTACCCTCCCCCTTCCCCCCTCGCCACCTCTCTCTTTCTGTCTGTCTCTGTGTGTGTCCTCACCTTCCCTCCCTCCCGCCCTCCCTCCATCCCTCCCTCCCTCGCTGGATCCCAACTCCCTCCAATCTTCCCATCTTTTAGCTGCTCTGTGCTTTCACATATTATAAAGGGTGTGCTCGTTTGTGAGAGAGCGGAGGGCATAAGAAAGAGAGAGAGAAGGAGAAGGAAGGAATGAGAGATCGCTTGTAGGGCACAGCTTCCAATAGAATCCTGGAGCCGTAGAGTCATGGTTCAGCTGTATTTCACTCCGCTCACTGAACTGGTGGAGCATACTCGCTCGCTTCCCTCCCTCTCCTCTCTCTCTATCTATCCTTCTATCCTTTTTCCATCCTCAAAATCTCTCGCTTTCCCCTCTACGACTTATCTCACGCTTTCAGTCTCTCCCCAATAGCCCTCTCTCTCTCGCTCCCTCTGTCCCTGTAGGTCTCTCCATCTCTCTCTTTAATCACCTGCAGTCAGTGGCCATGCAGATCGGTGCTCATCTCTGATTGGCCGGGCAGGGAGGAGCCTTGTCTGATGTCTCGCACACGTACCACAACAGCAGGATAGACCCTCCCCCTCTCTCTCCCTCTCTCTCTCTCTCTCTCCTCCTCTCTCTCTCTCTCCTCTCTCTCTCTCTCTCTCTCTCTTACTCCCTCCCCCTCTCTCTACCTCCAGTTGCCCTCCCCCTACCTCTCTCTCTCTCTCTCATTCTCACACACGCGCTCGACACACACACACACATACGGCAGCTCTCGCACTGCAGCACCGGCCAGCAGGATTTATTCCTCATCCCCTCGGAACCACAACAACGGCATCCATCATCTAGAGAGGGGGAGACTCTCCATGGAGACGGGCCAGTGGTGGACCTGAGCAGAGACAGTGGTGGGTTTGGAGTGCGGGGCAAGTGCGACTGGGTGGCGAGTGTGTGTGTGTGTGTGTGTGTGTGCGTGCGTGTGTGATCGCAGCGCAGGAGCAGCAGCACTGCAGATTCAGGGAGCGGGGCTAGCCTCGTCCTCCCCTCCCCCTCCTCCCGGGAACATCGGGGTGGAAGCGAAGCCAGCGTTTTTCCAGCTCCGTGTGTGTGTGTGTGAGAGAGCGAGTGTGTGTGTGGGTGTGAGAGAGAGATCGAGCGTGTGTGTGTGTGTGTGTGAGAGCGAGCGAGCGTGTGTGTGTGGGTGTGAGAGAGCGAGCGTGTGTGTGGGTGTGAGAGAGCGAGTGAGCGTGTGTAACCTATGGCCGCGCGTGCTTCCCACAGTGGGTGAGGGTGTGCGTTTCACGTCCCCGGCTCACAGAGGTCTGCGTCTCTCTCCACCCCCCCCCACCCCCCCACCCCACCCTCCCTTCTCCTGCCCCGGCCCCTTGTCCCAGGATGCTTTGCTCTGCGCCCCTGTGCTGAGGCGTCGGGCAGTATGGGCGCTGCGCTGGCCGGGACACCCCCCACGGATCTACGCTGCCCCCTCCAGGACGGGCGCACGGCGCGGCCCTGCCGATGGGCGAGGACACTGACACCCAGACACTGAACCACAGCTTCTTCAGACACCACAACTATGTGACAGAAGGTAAGGAGCCAGCTGTGTGTGTGTACGTGTGTATGGACGGCATTGGAAGGGAAAAGAGAAAGCCTCCTCGTCAGCTTTTGTGTGTGCCCCCCATGTGTGTTTGTGTGTGTGTGTGTGTGTGTGTGTGTGTGTGTGTGTGTGTGTGTGTGTGTGTGTGTGTGTGTGTTTGTGTGTGTGTGTGTGTGTGTGTGTGTGTGTGTGTGTGTGTGTGTGTGAGGGAGACAAGCGAAAGAGAGAATAGTTGTACTCGGGGGTTAATGTGTAAGCTTCCGTAAACTCCCTGATACGGGTCAAATCTGCGCTAGCCTGCAAATGATCTGAAGCAGCCATTCTCTCCTCTCCTCCACAGTCCATCTCTTTTTTACCCTGTTCTCCTCTGTCCTCCCCTCCCTCTCTCCTGGCATCTTCTCTGGCATCGTTCTAATGTACTTCTCTCTTTCTCGACCGTTTCCCGACATTTGTGTTTGTATAACCCCATTGTTGCCTTGTCTAAAACGATTCCTTCTGTGTGATAAACACACGCTTTCTGAGGGTATTAGTGAGTGTTGGTGGCAGATCATGGAGCGATCTGTGTCAGGTTCAGGAGAGGAAGTTGCCTTTGTTTCATAATGGCATCAGAAATGGGATTATAGTCCCAATCTCTCCTTCTCTTCCTGCTAATCTGAGTTACACCGTTAATCTGACCTGAACTGTGGGCCGCATACACTCGGCACATTGTTCATCATGTCTTGGAGACGCAGGAATTATAACGTGGAATGCCTGGGGGTTAGAGGCACGTTGTGAATTAGCATAATCCCAATTTCCCATAAGGGAATTACTCTAATAATAGTATAGAGTCCTTAACATGATCACTTAACGTGGATGAATTCATTGATTTGTGTGTGTTTGTGTGTGTGTGTGTGTGTTTGTAAGTGTCAGCGTGTGTTTTGGTGTGTAAACTGAAAGCACTGTACACGGGAGTGGTCAAGGTGGTCACATTTTGCATGCTATTCTGCTCTCATCTCACATCCGTCCATCCCTTCATCGTCATAGCAACAGGACATGAAAATAAACATGCATTCTGTTGGTAGTGGGCTGGGATGACTGACAGGTCAGTTCCACCCACTAATAATAGCAGTATTAATTATGCTCTCAGATCCAGGGCAGAGTCAGTGATTATTCACTGGCTGAATTGCTGATGAGCAGAAACCAAGAGAGCGACAGAATTAACACACTTTCCCACACACACACTTTCCCACACACACACGAACAACCCTGTTTTTTTCTTTTCCACCTGTAAGTTGGTTCCTGATATAAAGACATGCATCATTTCAGCCTTGTCTTCTACTACCCGTTCACCCTCCCCCCTACCATCTCTGTGCCCCCCCCCCTACCTTCTCTGTGCTCCCCCCTCCCCCGTTTTCCTCCCCCCTCTCTCCATCCCACCGTGCTAGGCCCCCCCTCTTTAATGGTACTCACGCTATTGGCTGGTGATGAAGTGGTGTGTCTGCCAAACAATTATCTGACAGTGTACTAAGCCTGCT
>CAEFZP010005814.1:87500-162500 GCA_903064625.1 Mallotus villosus | reverse complement strand
TCCCCCTCTCTTCCTCTCCAGTGTAAGACAGAGCCATACTCCCAAGGAGAGTACAATGTCTACAGCACGTTCCAGAGCCACGAGCCTGAGTTCGACTACCTGAAGAGTCTGGAGATCGAGGAGAAGATCAACAAGATCCGATGGCTGCCGCAGCAGAACGCCGCCCACTTCCTCCTCTCCACCAATGGTAAGGCAGCGCTGGCCTGGAACCAGGAAGTTATTAGAGTTATCATTCTCATGGTATAGGGTTAGTAGGACATTAGGTGAGGTACAAAATATACATGTAACTATTCTATTCTACAACTGTCTCAAATTGATAAGTGTCACGAATAAATCATTTGATGACTCTCAGAGAAGGCGTGTGATAGGCTGACTATCCTGTCTGTCTCCAGATAAGACTATTAAGCTGTGGAAGGTGAGCGAGAGAGACAAGCGACCTGAAGGATACAACCTGAAGGATGAGGAAGGAAGGATGAAGGACCTCTCCACCGTCACCTCCCTCCAGGTATCTGTCTGTCTTTCTGTCTCTGTCTGTCTGTCTCTGTCTCTGTCTGTCTCTGTCTCTGTCTGTCTCTGTCTGTCTGTCTGTCTCTGTCTCTGTCTCTGTCTGTCTCTGTCTCTGTCTGGCTCTGGCTCTGTCTGTCTGTCTTGTCTCGTTTGTCTGTAGTCTGTCTGTCTGTCTGTCTCCTTGCCTATTTTTCCCTACTCACAGCTTTCTATCTCTAACTGTATCTGCACACGCACACACACACATGATCACGCACACGCACATTCTGGTTTGGGTAGCAGAAGTAGGTCAGTGGCGGATATGTGCATGTGTAAAAGTGGGTCATTGGCACAAAGGTGTGTGTGTTATCTATGCGCCTGTGAGTGTGTGTGTGTGTGTGGTGTTACGTGTGTGCCCTTGTGTGTGTGTCAGTCAGCTGTGCCAGCTGTTTTGGACAGGAGCTCTTGAGGGGGATGGAAGAGAACGCCATGTGTACGAAAACAACAAATATTCTCCCATATTCAGTCATGCTACATTACATTCCCATTAACTTTCGAACACAAAGGCACAGGTTGTGTGTGTGCGTGTAGCTACTTAACCTTAAAGCAGAGTGCAAATGCATTTAAAAAAAAGATTGACATTGTATGTAGATCCTTTATTGGCCAGCCCCCAGGGCATTTTCCTCCCAGGCAGAGCGGATGTGAAGAGTGTATTGAGGTGTTAGTCCAGAGCCCTGACCCTGTCGTCCTGTCCAGGTGCCGGTGCTGATGCCCATGGACCTGATGGTGGAGGTGAGCCCTCGGAGGGTGTTTGCCAACGCCCACACCTACCACGTCAACTCCATCTCCGTCAACTCCGACTGCGAGACCTACATGTCTGCCGACGACCTGAGGATCAACCTCTGGCACCTGGGCATCACCGACCGCAGCTTCAGTATCCTGGGAGACACGCACGCACGCACACACACACACAGGCACAGACACACATGCACACACGCACACACGCACGCGCACACAAACACAGACACACACACATATCCCCCACACACACACACACACATATCACACACGCACGCACACACACACACATATCACACACGCACACACGCACACACGCACACACACACACGCACACACACACGCGCACACATATCACACACACACATATCACACACACATGCACCCACAAACGTGTACAGGCACGCATGCAGGCACACACCTTCACATTCACACATTCACACACACACACACTCACACAGCCTCCATATATCATGATGTTATTGCTCGCCTGAATGCAGCATGCCGATACATTAACTTAAATATGATTGGGCATGCACACACACAAACACACACACACTCTCTCTCTCACACACACACACACACACACAAAGAAACGCACAGAGACAAGTAGGGGGAGGGGAATATTATTCCTCAGGAGTGGAAATGTGGCTTAATGAATTATTCAGAACACCACATTAATATTTCACTCTTTTCTGGGTTATAATCCCTTTGAATAGAACACAGTATAAACTCACCGCTGTCCCAGACTGTGTGTGTGTGGTGTGTGTGTGTGTTACACTTTCTGAGAATATGAACTTATCCTCCCTGCTACGGTTGCAGAGGTCCGCTCAGTGTAGTTTTACTTTACACCGCAGGTTTGGTTCAGTACATCAGTTTGAGTGTTTTGTACCTTCCGTGACATATGAAAGAAGAGTAATGCCCCGTGCAATTGTAGTTTGTCTCATGGGAGTTGTAGTCCTTCACCCCCCTCCGCCCCTCAGACATTGTGGACATCAAGCCAGCCAACATGGAGGAGCTGACGGAGGTGATCACCTCGGCAGAGTTCCACCCCCAGCAGTGTAACCTGTTTGTGTACAGCAGCAGCAAGGGCACCCTTCGCCTCTGTGACATGAGAGAGGCCGCACTGTGTGACAAACACTCCAAGTGTGAGTTCCGGGTTCACGGGCATGCATATGGACACACACACACACACACACACACACACACACACACACACACACACACACACACACACACACACACACACACTGACCCTCTCCTCCTGTTCCAGTGTTTGAGGAGCCGGAGGACCCCAGTAATCGTTCCTTCTTCTCAGAGATCATCTCCTCCGTCTCTGACGTCAAGTTCAGCCACAGCGGACGCTACCTGCTGACCAGAGACTATCTCACCGCCAAGGTGTGGGACCTCCAGATGGAGAACAAACCCCTGGAGACCTACCAGGTACGCCACAGTGTGTGTGTGTGTGTGTGTGTAGGTGTGTGCTGTACATGTGTGTGTATGTGCGAGGGTGTGCGTGTGCGCGCGTACAGATCCCGTCTTTCAGGAGGTGTGTTCTACCATTGTGGAGAGTGGATGTAGAACGGCGAGCAGTTACGCACGTTCGTATGCTAACTGCCTGTTGGGATTGTGTGTGTGTGTGTTTAAAGGCATCCCTGAAAGTGTGCGTGTGCTGTGTGTGTTTGACACGCAGCTCTGCCAGCCAGGAGTGGGCGGCTGAGACACTCTGGTGCTATTTATAGCCGGAGCTCCACTCATAAACTGGACTGGGAGGGGAGGGTACCTTACTCAGCCCAGCCCAGATCTGCAATGCAGCAACGAGAGGTGGGGAGGGGCGGGGGTTGGGAAGAGGAGGTGAGGGGCGGGCGGGGTGGGGGGGGTGAAGAATGGGTGGAGGGGGGTGAGGGGGTGAAGGGGGGTAGCATGATGTCGGGGGAGTGAGCGCGACTCCGATTTGGGCTGCGTCGGTACCTGTGTTTCTGTGTCGATAAAGCTTGAATTCAGTTGAATGGTGGGTGGGGGGGCGAGTGAGAGGGAGAGAAAAAGCGTGTGGACAGTGGCAGAAGCTGTGAGAGAAAGACAAGAAGGACAGGGGAAACAATTTTCCAACATTTTTCAGACCTTTTTTCATTTTCTTCCGGAAACCTCAAGGGGAACCACGTCAGCGGTTCTGATTCCAAAACTCAAATCTGACCTCAGCTTGACCACAGATTGATTGATCGATCGACTATATAGTGGATGGTGGACTGCTGACCCTGTGCATAAGGGGACTGCAGACTGTGAATAAAGATATCCATGTCAATTTCAGTCTCTTGCATCACTGTGCCGACACAGTGCTGACACAAACAGAAACAGAGAGGAAAGTGTTAGTCTTAGTGGTGTGTGTCTGTGAGTGTGTGTGTGTCTGTGAGTGTGTGTGTGTCTGTGAGTGTGTGTGTGTCTGTGAGTGTGTGTGTGTGGTTGGGTGTTGAGGGGATAAGTACATTTTTCCAGAGGTGGAAATGCCATTCATACTGTGATCATTCCTTCTTCTTTTGGAAGAATACTGGGATGGTTTTCCAATGATGTTGCATGAGCTGATGCCCTGTCGCTACATTTAGACTTCTCATCCTATATATACAAGGTGGGGATTGTATTTAGTCAATCTGTACCACTTTATGCTGGTTTAGAGTTCAACTAAATCGGTGTGTGTGTGTGTTTCTACAGGTGCACGATTACCTCCGCAGCAAGCTATGCTCCCTCTACGAGAATGACTGCATCTTCGACAAGTTCGAGTGTGCCTGGAATGGATCGGACAGGTACTCGAAGTGTGTGTGTGGGTGTAGGAAGATCTGTGTGAAGGATGTCTACGCCTCCTCGTCCGTCCCAGTGTTCGACCCAACAGACTGAGTGACCAGACGTCCGCTCTCGATCCCCACAGCCCTTCCTAACCCCCTCCTCTCTCTCTCTCCTCCCTCTCTCTCCAGTGTGATCATGACCGGCTCCTACAACAACTTCTTCCGGATGTTCGACCGGAACACCAAGCGGGACGTGACCCTGGAGGCGTCGCGGGAGAGCAGCAAGCCCCGAGCCGTGCTCAAGCCGCGCCGCGTGTGCGCCGGGGGCAAGCGGAGGAAGGACGACATCAGCGTGGACAGCCTGGACTTCACCAAGAAGATCCTGCACACGGCCTGGCACCCCACCGAGAACATCATCGCCATCGCCGCCACCAACAACCTCTACATCTTCCAGGACAAGCTCAACTCGGAGATGCACTGACAGCTGGGAGGAGCGGACACACACACACACACACACACGATGCACACACAGACACACACAGATGGGAGACACACACACACCTACATAAACACACTCATCAAAATGAGAATGATGCTGTGGAGAAATAATCTCACTCTCTGCGTCCTTCCTGTGTCCCCCGCCAACATACTTCCCCCCCACACCTCACATCCATTTTATGACACTCCTTCATGCATCCTATGCCACTCCTACATCCATCTTATGCCACTCCTACATCCATCCTATGCCACTCCTACATCCATCCCCAACACTGAATGGACCCGCCCTTGGGCCAGAGGGGAGCTGTGTTACCTAAAGGGGATTATGGATTATCGTGGACTACGGATTACAGAGTTCCATATCACAGATTTCTGTTCCGGAGACGGCTGGATTGTGGTTGATCATGTGCTGCTTTGTTCTTGGTTGGTTTTGCAATGTCGAGGGGATTATGACCCTCAGACAGGAAACAGGCTCCGGCTTTCGTTTTTTCTCCGCTTTTCTTGTCCTCCTTTTCTCCCCTCTCTCCTCTCTCTGTGTACATGTGTGTGCTGGACCCAGACCTGTTCCTGCTGTTAGATTGACTGATTGTCAGTGTTGGTGTGGAGCCTGTGTAACTCTACATGGGTCTACTGTACTGTTTGCTTTGAAGTCTTACTGTTATTTAGTTCAATCACGACTATTATTATGTAAATTGTCTGTGATGGTGTCAGCCATGACGGTAATAGTGATGAGGATGGTGGTGATGGTGACAGTGATGGTTAATGGTACACGAGTGTCAAGTCAGTCCCGACTATGTACAACCACTAAAACTCCCCAAGGTTCGGTAAACCCCCTCTCCCCCACCATTGGGGTGTGTTCAGTGAGGCGAAACGTTACAAAATGCTGCAAACAGATCTGTAACATAAAATAACTGACACCACCCCGAGCTCTCCATACTGTCATACCACATGCGTGTGTCCCTGAATGTTCTGCAACACTTCGCGCCCCTGAACGCACCCCCGCTGAAAGCTGCCGATTGTTGAAGCTGCTGGGGAGCTACCCTGTGTCATGAATGACGAGCTACTTTGCAACAAAAAAAACGACGAAAAACGACGACAAAAACACAGTAGTCCAACAATCAAGCAAAAAGATGCTGCATGAAAAAACAAAAAAACACAAAAAATAAATCGCCTACGTGTTTATAAACTGACTGACTGGCTGCCTTTCTAACCGTTAAACCGGGCTGTATACTGGCTTCTGGAGCTCTGCCTCGACACAGCACTAGTTACCATAGACGAAGAGTTCTACTTTCTTTGTGTCTCAGGACACGCAAGCATGTTTACCAATGTTCGGTTTTACCGTGTACAATTAAAACGAAGCCGAACGACGTCGGTTTCGAGGAAAACACTGAACTGGAGGAATGGGGAATGTTTTATCAGCGTTGTAATCAAGACCTTTAAAGGGCCTGAATCGTGTCTGTATATATATATCAACTGTTTTTGACTTTTATGGTTTCGTTTCTGAAGATGACCGTGATCATTGATAATTAGGTTACAGAGCAGATCATCTTTAATGATGATGGTGGTGACCACGGCATGGAAGAAATATAGATGACCCTCTTTCCGTCTGTCACAAAATTATTTTTCTGGCTCTGGATCTTTGTTTATAATGTTCATTTAAGTGATATTTTTGTGTATGTCAGTTTGATTAGCATTGACTCACCTAATTTGTGTTAATGTATTTTGATGAAAACATGTCAAAATGAAGTTATAAATATGTTAATATTGTTTTTTTCTGGATAAAGATTTCAACGAAATTGCATCCTGAGTGTCTGTCTTCAGTGACCATTAGACCGCTATGAATGTGTTCCTATCTATTGATGTTTGGTTGGGCAACACATGACATCCTGAGGTAAATAACTGTGTTCTGGGGCACCACCTAGTGGCTATATGTAGTCACTACACCTTCGATTTCATGAGTGTGCGACTGGCACAGGGAGTGTCCAGGGTGGGAGGAGTCGGCCACAATCTTCCTCGCTCGCCTCAGGGTCCTCGAGGTGTGCAGGTCCTCGAGGGTAGGCAGATTGCAGCCAATCACCTTCTCCGCAGTGCGGATTATACGCTGCAGCCTGCTCTTGTCCTTGGCAGTGGCAGCAGCGTACCAGATGGTGATGGAGGAGGTGAGGATGGACTCAATGATGGCTGTGTAGAAGTGCACCATCATTGTCTTTGGCAGGTTGAATTTCTTCAGCTGCCGAAGGAAGTACATCCTCTGTTGTGCTTTCTTTGTGAGGGAGCTGATGTTCAGTTCCCACTTAAGGTCCTGGGAGAGGATAGTGCCCAGGAAGCAGAAGGACTCCACAGTGTTGACTGGGGAGTCACACAGGGTGATGGGGGTGAGTGGGGCTGTATTCTTCCTGAAGTCCACAACCATCTCCACTGTCTTAAGAGCATTGAGCTCTAGGTTGTTCTGGCTGCACCAGGTCACCAGGTTGGCCGCTTCCCACCTATAATCATACTCGTCTCCACCAGAGATGAGCCCAATAAGGGTGGTGTCGTCCGCAAACTTCAGGAGTTTGACGGATGGATGACTGGAGGTGCAACTGTTCGTGAATTATGAAACTAATCTAAATCCACATTCTTCAGTTTACCAACCCAAGGTAACCCTATGTAACCCTAGGGTAAAGGTATGTGGACGCACCTACCACACAGGAATGCTGCTACACTAGGTGTTTTGTATGTTAAATCCTGTATAAGTGAAGCTCTCTAAACAGCTTTTACACTGAGATGGTGTAATGACTACTATGCTGATTTATAGTACAAAGCCACTCGTCCCATTGTGACGAGTGGTTTTTGTTTTCAGTCAGACACAGTTTCTACATTTTGTATTTTCAGTCATCAAATCATATTTTGTCTCCAAAGCACACTGCATCTGAAATATTGACCAATCAATTACCATCAATAATTGTAGAAATGGAGGTGCCTGAAATAGCACTCAAATGTCTCATTTGTTATGTATTTGTCTCCATGAAAATAGTACCAGATGAGCAAGTTGTGTGGGTTCAGGAGTATGCGTTGTGGAAGAAGTTGTGTCTCCACCAACAGTGTGGCATTAGTCATGTTATGATATTTCTACACTTGTTGTCAGTTGTGAGCTGGGAGACAAGTAACACCAGACAAGAATAATGAGGCATGTCGTTTTCAAAGTCCATATGTTTTCAAGTCTCCTCTGTGAGAGGAGAGACGGATAAGGATAGGATGTGGCAACACAGATGTTAATACAGAGTGGAACACGTAACAGAAACGAGGTATTTGGCTACAGGAAATTCATAATTAAACCATAACCAAGTGATGAACCTACCAGTTGTACTGGTTATAAGCCCAGGTGTAGGGGGAAAACATACGCAATACAGTTTAAGAGATGTGCTCTACAAACAGTGAAGGTGTTACATGATTGCAGTAATAGATTGGGATTGATTCATATGGACATGAGTTAAGTACATCGTGGGAAATGTGTACATTTCTCACACAGTGTAAGACATCACCACAAGATCAATAAGATAGATACATACTTTATTGATCCCGTGAGGGAAATTCAGTTATCTTTCACAGCTCTCCTATTTAAAATATAATAATAATAATAATAAATACAATATGTACATATAATATGAAGTTATGTTGTGTATGTTGTGTTGGCAGATGGAGCTGATAGGGCTGGGGAGGTTGAAGTGGACTGGAGGATTACCCTTCCAGAGGAGGGAGCGGAGCTGAAACATGGGGGAGAGAGAGAGGGACATACTCTTGGGTTAGGGTTAAGTTACAAGTTATGTACAGTGTAGATATGGTGTGTATGTATGTTACAGCTGTATAGTGCAAAACAGTGTAGAATAATATATTCAAGTTAATGGCAGCTGGTACAAAGGCAGGGTTGAAGTGGGCTGGAGGATTACCCTTCCAGAGTAGGGAGCGGAGCTGAAACTTGGGGAGAGAGAGAGGGGGAGAGGGAGAGACTCTTGGGTTAAGCTTATGGTTCGAGAGTTTCGAGTTTTATTTAAATATGGAGAGGAACTGGTATTTCCGGTCACTGGTATTTCTCTGACAGGTGAGCACACAAATTGTTAAAGGAAGAGGTGTGTGTATAGAGGAATGAGTGGAAAAAATGTGTTTAAAAGGACAGCATACCTTTAACAATTTACAAACTGAAACATGGAAGTCTGCAAAGCTCTATGTTGGACTCTGTTGGTTGCCTTCCTGGCAAAAGGTAAGTTCATCTTTTATTCTAATGCAGCACTAAAGTACTTAAACCAGCAACACTGATTTACTGATCACATGAACACTCATATGCTCTGGTCACTTTCTATGTACACCAGCAATTTTATGTATCCATTTATTGGCATAACAAGCACTCATACTTATGATACTTCAGATTTGCATACTGTCCATATTCCCATATCTGTTATGTATATTTCGTAGTTATGTAGATTTTAAAATGGTTATGTTCAACACACAAGGCACACAGTTCATAATTTTACAGTTTTCACAGTCAATTCGACATCTAAAAAGTCGAGCAGGGCAGCTTTCAAGAGATATGGGAATTCTGCTTTTAGCCCAGCTGGTCCGATTATTTTTGTGGACTCATCAGCCACTTCGAAGAGTTCATGTTGTTTAGTGCTTTAAGAATTTTGTGCCTTTTTCTTTGCAAGTGGACAGTAGGATTGTGGGTGGTCAGGATGCCCCAGTGGTACGCTGGCGCTGGATGGCGAGTCTACAAGTATCAGGCATCCATGGCTGTGGAGGATCTCTCATCAACAACCAGTGGGTTCTGACTGCTGCTCACTGTTTCACCAGGTAAGGATTCATACAAATCTACAGTACAATTTTTGTGTTTAACCAAAACATTTCCTACACTTATTTGTGATATACTCAACAACTCCCCCCATCCCCCCAGCACCAGCACATCAGATATGCAGGTCATCTTGGGAGCTAAGAGCCTGGATCAACTCGATTCAAACCATTTGTCCAGCTCAGTAGCACAGATCATCTGCCATCCCAACTATAATGACAGTACCAACGACAATGATATGTGTCTGCTGAAGCTGTCCTCTCCTGTGACTTTTACCAAACTATATCCAGCCTGTCTACTTAGCGGCAGCTGGCAGCACCTACAATGCAGGCATTGTCAGCTGGGTCACTGGTTGGGGGAATATTAATTCAGACGGTGAGCACTCTTGAGGTATCTTAAAGTACTAGACAACTGTATTACAGACCTAGATTCAAGATATCCAAATGAAGATAATCAATACCTTGAATAAGTCTTCATCTACTTGAATTGTACATGTACTACAGTATTACTATGAGAGTCACATGAGTTTGACATATTTTGTAGATTTGTTTTAAATTCTAAAAGTCCAACGTAAACTATGTCAATATTTTTGTAGGCATATAGTTCACTGTACAATTCTAGGAAGACTAAAACATTAGTTTTACTGATATACAAGTAAACAAAGTACAATTTTAACTCAGAATTATGAATCTTAAAGATCCTGATACATTTAATACTGATTAAGTATCATTTCCTCTATCAAGCCCACCCCTATCAAAATTGTATTAACTTTGGGTTTATAAGTACCTTTAAATATGTGTGTGATATAATCGCTTAGTGGTGGTAACACTGAAATTAAATGTAATCCCCCCCCAAAATTATTCAGTACTTTTCATTGGTTGATTTTGTCTGTTTCCCCAGTGGAACTCCCCTTCCCTAGGAATCTCCAGGAAGTGGATGTGCCAGTAGTGGGGAACAGACAGTGCAACTGTAACTATGGAGTGGGCTCTATCACAGACAACATGTTGTGTGCTGGTTTAAAAGCTGGAGGAAAGGACTCCTGTCAGGTAATATGCTACTTAATGTAACTCTTTTGATAATTGATCATTAATAAACATACATTTTTATATTGCTTAAAAAGTAATAACCCCTGACATTGTTAAACCCTCTCCAGAAAGACTCGGGGGGTCCCTTGGTCAGCAAACAGGGTGGTCGCTGGATCCAGTCTGGAGTAGTGAGTTTTGGCAGAGGCTGTGCTCTGGCCGATCTACCCAGGAGTCTATGCCAGAGTATCCAAGTACCAGACGTGGATCAACAGCATAATCACCAGCAGCCAGCCAGTATTTGTTACTTTCAACTCTTGTGGAACTGACTATGACCTAAGTATCAGCTGCACTGGCTTACCACCTGTCTCCCACACATAAGCGCAGCTAGTTCAGGCAGGGCAATCGGGCAGCACGCGTCATCATTTATCAGGGACGTAAGGTGTCTTACTCCACCTTTCTTCCTCTGCCCACTACACCCATATTAGCAGCGCATATTCATTGGGCGCGTCCGATAAGGCGTCTTTAAAAGACGCGCGGATACGCACACACTCACCCCGGTTGTTGTATGATCAGTGATGCTGCCACCCTCCCCCTTCTCCCCCATGCTGTCTGTATGTTCTATCCATCAGGGGGATTATATCTCTATTGCTCCCTGCCTCATATGTTGTGTATGTATGTGTGGCATCGAGGAGGCAGGGAGTGCTTACCTTAGATCATCCACTCCGCCAAAGTTAAATCTACATGTCCATGTCATGTAACAATAAATGCTCAAATCTAATACGTGATTGTCTTGACTGAACTGGCTTACCACCTGTCCCGACCACTGTATCTCCCACACCTAAACGTGAGTGTTAATAGGAGACTTTCATGCTTTTGTCTCTAATGAATTGTGAAATGAGTAGCTTAAAGGCTCTCTACAGGTAAATGATTTTGGTGTATCGACATGCAAATGTTCACATATGGCTTCAAACCTCTTTACTTCAGGAGCAGAAGGGACATTATCATTAATTTGCACATGGACTGGGAGGAAAATAGAACAGAATACTTGAAATTCCTTAATTGGTTAAACATATGCTGATAGTTGATTATAGTGAGTTTACATTTACATTTAACAGACGCTAATATCCAGAGCGACTTACAGTAAGTATAGGGACATTCCCCCGAGGTAAGTAGGGTGAAGTGCCTTGCCCAAGGACACAACGTCATTTTGCAATCGAACCGGCAACCTTCTGATTGCTAGCCTGATTCCCTAACCGCTCAGCCACCTGATTCCCTGACTCCCTAGTTCATCTCAATGTGTGTAGATCCCACCTTAGAAATGGAGGCAAGTCCAGGCAAGTGTTCACAAAGTGACAATTCTAATAAGGGAATTATTATTTTATACATTTATGATGGTAGCATATATATCAAATACAACATTATTGAATAGCTCAAAGGACTACAGGTCTGTAATCTTGGTGTCCCTTTTTTTCAATTGATCCCTGTGTAGCTGAGGTTTGTGGCAGTGCCTCTTTGAATTCCCGTATTGGTGGAGGAAGTTCTGTGGCCTCAGCTGGCACATGGCCATGGATGGCCAGCATACAACAAAATGGAACACATGTCTGTGGAGGAACACTAGTGTCATGAGTGATGCTGGCTGTTTCTCCAGGTAAAATACTCAGATAATGTTTCAGTTCCGGCCTAGCTATAAATAGCTATTCAGCAGAAAGAGAGACAAGACCACTAACATATATGCTTAAATACTTACTGTTTTAGTGTCAAATACCTAACAATGACAAACAATGAGACTAGCGAGTTCATGCATGCCTTACTCAATTGAATATACTGGTAAGTATACAATAAAAAAGTAAATGTTAAATTCCACTATACCACAAATTTGGCTTAGGTTAGTTAGTTGACTTAAATAAAGTGGTAATATGTGTCAACCACACCCTTCCTCTCTCTTCTGTGGTATATTTGAAAAAATTCATCAGTCAACTGTTCAGATTTAGTCTTCAGAAAAACCAACAACTATATCGTAAACACGTAAAGGTGTCCATTAGGTTGTATTGTTTCTTTCATTTCTGCATACTGGCCCTTGGTTGACACAGAGTTACAGTATTGTAGCTGTATGATAACCATAATGTCTCTTCCCTTTCTTTTTTATAGGGTGATGAAGGTGGTCCCCTAATGTGTAAGCAGAATAATGCATGGTTTCAGGCTGCAGTGTTGACTCTGACAAGCAACTCTAACAGCAGTACTAACAGCATCAGCAGCAACAAAACACTATCAGACTTGGCCAAGGGATCTTCCCCCATGGTCTTCTCCAAAGTATCCCGCTATGAGACCTTCATTAGAGCCACTGTAGGAGGTTTGCTGTCCCCTGCCTCAACCAGCAGCCCTGTTGCTGCCGCTGTCAGGCCAAATAGTGTCCTAAGGCCAAATACTGTCTGTAATACTGTATTTGGCCCTAGGACACTATTTGGCGTGACACCACCACTGTCAAGGGAGCTTCCCCAGCTCAGGCCTCCTTCTCTTCTCTCCTTCTCTTGTCCCTCAACTGTGTTTTCTTTTTCTTCAAATAAGGTTTGATGAACCAGAACACTGCCACAAAAGTTTAGAATGCCCTTTCCATAACATGTGTCTAGGAAGTTTTGCTTTCAGTCATGGATGTTTACAACCTATTTTGCCCTAAATCATTCAAGGACATTTTGTCAGTGACACAGAAAGAATAATCAGGATAATTTTAAATTAAAAAAATATATTACAAAGGGCTGATGTATTTAAGCAATGATAGGATTTCACAAAGTAGGACAAATATTTTCTTACGAGAAAATGTTTCTATTCAAGCAATGCAATTTTTTTATTTAAATAAGCTTTGTCAGATTCAGTTTGTTATTTTTCCCACTGGTAGGACAGGAGGTGCCCTACTACTTGATTCAAATGGGTAATTTTTTTGTGATTTTCTGCGATCTAATCGACTGATTCATACTGTATCGGGTGTGATTCCCAACACAAACGTTTTGTGAGCCCGCCTCACCTTCAATTTCATTCGTTGAATCTGTAAACCAATAATTTAGCTTTCTGCCCTCAGAACATGTTCGAGTTCGTAAAACTCCTATGTGCTATGAAAGAGCAAGTAAAGCAAATGTTATTCGTTTTGCAACTTTATTGGTCACAGTAGAGGGTTACAGTGGTGACAACCTGTCACAATTGACCTCACCAGAATGAAAAAGACTACAATCATGTGGTCAAAACCCCACACTGCAGGGGAAAAGGAGAGAAGGGGGAAGAGGAGAAGGAAAGGGAAGATGAGGAGTAGGTAGAGAAACGAGCAGAAACGATAGATAAGGCACACAAAGGAATCCAATTGGACATAAGATCACTTTTCAATAGGTGGGCTAAGATGCAGAAAGTTATGGGGGAGAAACATGATTTAGTCTAACACACTCTTAGTGTTAAGTACAGTGGCGAGCCTGTTTGTGAAGTGATCACAGTTTGACCCTCACTCTAATGAACTACATTTCCCCATAAGCACTGGCTGACTGGAATTTCCAATAGTTTGAGAAAAACAAGGCACTCCTTATATATTCACGTCATGCACGTTGTGTCAAACAGCCACAATAATAATTACTGCTCCACAACAACAAATACAAATCTAAATTTGTAAACCAACAGGTTTACAGCACTTCTTTTCATGCATTCACACTGTACCTGCAATTAAACAGAAAAAATAACAAAGAAAACATTAAAACAATATTTGAAACAAATTATTTAGGACATGACATTTTAATAAACATTTTATAAAAAATGAAACCTTTAAACTTCAATGTATACTACCAAACACAAGTCAAACAGGAAATAAAAAAAGTACTCCATGATGAATGGGCGACTACTATAGATACATTATCTGTAATGGATTTGGAATTTTGGACTGATCCTTTTGAGGTTAGGTAGCTTGTTCGACACACTCTGAAACATCTGGACACTACGCGGTTGCCGTGGCTGCGGGGGCAGATCTTAGTGTGTGTCTGTGTCTGAGAGGTTATGAGTACTGTGTGAGTGGCTACTGTACTACAGTGGAACAGTATACGTAGTGTGTTTTAGTGGCGTTACACTCAGCATATCCTCCTCAAAGGATCTGGCTCCACTGACACACTATAAAACATGCACACCCGCACGCACGCACGCACACACACACACACACACACACACACACAGACACACACACACACCACACACCACGCACACACACACACACACAGTCACACACACACGCACACACACACACACACACACACACACGCACGCACACACGCACACACACGGCTGCACACATGAAGCCCAGCGCAAGTTCAGTCAGGCAAGACCGATCCTTGCGCACGGGTTAATCGTAGTGTACACTACCCACTTCCCCCCGCTAAGATCGCCCTTTCTTTCCTTTCGTCCCTGGTAGGGCGGTCACTGGGGGTCAGGTCGATTAGCGATCTCTGGGGGTCAGGGTGATTAGCGCTCTCGCTAAACAAGCAATTGCATCACATGATCCGTGCCTTTAAATACGATTCTCTCCCTGTGTAGTTTGTCCATGCTTTCAAGTGCGCGACCCTCCACCTCCCCGTCGCCACCCGGTTCCTGTATGTGTCTTCGGCTTGTCTGGTCGTCGGCTGTCGCCACCGCCACCGGTGTCTGGACTCCGTGAGGGGATTCTTCTTCGGGCGTTGGGCAGGCGCCCGTTGATTTATATAATTCCCCGTGGGGTCCAAGCTCCAAACACTGTAGTACATTTATTATTATGTAATAAATATATTCAATCTTCCCAGGTCTCTCCTGATTGAAATAAGCCCCTGCATGGTGTACAGTGATGTACTCTACATTCTGCAGCACTACTTGGGGTATCTCTTAGATCTGTTGGAGCAGCTAAGGACAGGCAGGTACGAGGCCTACAGTCAGCTATGCACTGTACGTTGGGGGAGAATACTGCATCATCCTGCTGCACGACGCTTACAGTACAGTAGTCAGTATTCAGGTCTCTCAATATACACTCACGTTCTCCAATACGTTACAATCATCCATGGCTACATCGTAGTAGAGAAGCATCACCCTCTCTACCCCCTCCCTCCCTCCCTCCCTCCCTCCCTCCCTCCCTCCCTCCCTCCCTCCCTCCCTCACCCTCCCTCCCTCCCTCCCTCCCTCCCTCCCTCCCTCCCTCCCTCCCTCCCTCCCTCCCTCCCTCCCTCCCTCCCTCCCTCCCTCCCTCCCTCCCTCCCTCCCTCCCTCCCTCCCTCCCTCTACCCTGCCCCCTGGTCCCCCGCCTCAGCCTCGGCGCCTCCGTCCGCCTCCTGCTCCAGCCGTGCGGACAGGAAGGGGCTGAAGAAGAAGTCGAAGGCGAACTGCAGCGCCCGCTGGGCCGAGCGCCGCCAGTCGTGCTCGATCTTGTACTGGCGGCGGCTGCTGGGCGCGCGGGCATCGCCGCCGCCGCCGCCGTTCAGGCAGTGGATGGCCTTGAGCTCGAACACGGGCCACTTGGAGCCCAGCCGCCCCTCCAGCACCGTGCTGAACTCCACCAGGCTGCCCGTGCCCAGGTTGAGCAGCACGGGCCCGAACTCGTGGCTGGCCCGCAGCACGATGTCCTTGGTGCCGTCCTCGTCCTCCACCAGCGTGCCGTTCCGGGCCGTGCGCTCCAGGGGCATGCCCAGCGTCACCTCGAACATGTAGTGGTCGAAGCGCTTCACGTGGCACTCGTGCTTGGCCAGCGCCTTCAGCTTGCAGAGGGGGTCGAGCGGAGGGGGCATGGGGGCGGGGAGGGGGGCGGGGGCGGGGGTGACGGCG
This sequence comes from Mallotus villosus, assembly GCA_903064625.1. Taxonomy (NCBI): domain Eukaryota; kingdom Metazoa; phylum Chordata; class Actinopteri; order Osmeriformes; family Salangidae; genus Mallotus; species Mallotus villosus. The sequence continues at coordinate 146,286 of CAEFZP010005814.1, read as the reverse complement.
GCGGCCTCCTCGTCGCAGAGCGGGTACGCCTCCCCGTACAGGCAGCGTATCCAGTTGCCTATGGACACGGGCAGCAGGTTGATGACCGACTGGGCTCCGTTATCGATGTCGGTGACGCGCACGTAGCGGAACCTTCCGGTCCAGGTGACCCGGTGGCCCTCCAGGTGGGAGCAGAGGATCTGGGTCTGGGCCATGTTGGACTCCTTCCAGGCCCGCGGCCCGCACATGTTGCCGTACTCGGGCCAGGTGAGGGTGGAGTTGTACACCCTCATGCCCTCGGAGCGGTACACGTAAAACCAGCAGAACATCACCACGGCGCTCAGCCACACCAGGATGAGCTTGACCACGCTGCTGCGCGACAGCGAGCGCGCCACCGCCAGCGGGTTCAGGCTGAAGCGCGTCCACAGACGCAGCGCCACCGGCACGGCGCACACCGTCACCGTCACCGCCATCTTGGCCAGCTCCAGGGCCAGGAACCACTGCAGCGCCTGGATCAGCGCCATGGCGGCCACGCCCAGCGTCAGGACGGGCAGGGCGAACAGGAAGAGGAAGTAGCCCACGCCGGTGCGCATGAGGCCCAGCGCGGAGGAGGAGCGGAGGAGCACCAGGCACAGCTCGCACCAGGTGAAGCACACCAGGTAGGGCACCAGGCACAGGTAGATGCCCCGGAAGCCCCGCAGCTGGGCCATGCGGAACAGCAGGTAGAACAGGTGGGCGTACAGCAGCCAGGGCAGGCCCAGGTCCACGGACACCATGTCCCCCAGGGGCACGGACACCACGGTGGCGCCCAGCGCCCGCAGGGCCCACAGGGACTCGGGGAGGAGGCGGGTGAGGGCGCAGGCCCCGGAGAGGACCTCGGTGAGGAGGGCGCGGCGGGCAAACAGCTGGGCGGAGGCGTGGAGGCTGAGGGAGGAGGTGACGGTGAAGAAGAGGGCCACGGTGGCCAGCTCCGAGCAGGGCACCCAGTCCTTGTCCGCCACAGGGAAGGAGAAGACTACAAAGACCACCGACACCAGGAAGTACCTGACAGGAAGACACGCACGAGGGGGGAAACACTGTAAGGAACACATCGACAGACCATGATTCATCAAATAATCAATGAAGAAAAAAGTATTTGGTGGTGATTTTTGTATTAATGCATAGTGCTATGGATTCTTAATGAACGGACAGACGGATTGACAGGCTACACACTCGGTACGTACAGGTAGGGCTCCAGGTGGGTCCAGCCAAAGTTGGTTTCGGCCTGCTCCAGGTCCAGACCCGGCTCGAAGCGGGCCAGCAGGTCTGTCAGAGCCCGGAAGTTCTCCCACGCCTTCGAGTTCTGCAACCGCAAACATCACCGCTTTTCAACAGAACCGTACGACAGCGATCACACGACACAACAGTGACTGTATCCACCTTCATTGATTAATAATAACACAATAATCCCACATTCTCCACACCTGAAAGACCCTGAGCGTGCAGATGACCATGGAGAAGAAGGCCAGGTAGAACACCAGCAGCGGGATGAGGAAGAGGAAGAAGTCCACCGTCAGGTTGCTGATGATGAAGAAGAAGATGAGGGCGTTGACGTGGTGCGTGGGGATGAGGGCGCTCAGCCACTGCATGCCCGCCCGCGACGCCCAGTCGATCAGGTGCTCCTTGATCTCCAGCAGGGCGTGGAGAGGAAACTTCAGCACCTGGAGGAGGGGGGCACAGACACGTGGAGAGAGAGGGAGAGATAGGGAGAGGGAGAGGGAGAGGGAGAGGGAGAGGGAGAGGGAGAGGGAGAGGGAGAGGGAGAGGGAGAGGGAGAGGGAGAGGGAGAGGGAGAGGGAGAGGGAGAGGGAGAGGGAGAGGGAGAGGGAGAGGGAGAGGGAGAGGGAGAGGGAGAGGGAGAGGGAGAGGGAGAGGGAGAGGGAGAGGGAGAGGGAGAGGGAGAGGGAGAGGGAGAGGACAGAAAGGGAGGGGAACAGATTGCAGGTTGGGGCGTTCAGAGGTCAATGCGATAAGACGAATCAACCACAGGTATTGATCCAACAAGCTGTGCAAACAAGGATGCAAACAAAGATCTCTCAGAATGGCAAACACCATACTCACTGTCACACAAGAGAAAAAGAGACACAGAAAGAGCAGAGGGAAAGAGAGGGAGGAGGACAGAGGGAGGAGGAGAGAGAAGGCTGAGTAAGGAGGAATGGGAAAGAGAAAAGGAGGGAGGGAGGGAGGGAAGGAAGGAGGGAGAGAGGTCAATACCTTCTGGTGAAGGGGCAGCTCGTCTGGATTCTTCACAGCTTCATCATCGTCATCATCGTCATTGTCGCCCCCTGTGCCTGCCATGATGGGAGTGGGGGGGATGCCCTGGGCGTACTTCTTAGTGATCTCCACAAAGTCATCCAAACCTACATCGTAACTGGCTGGAGAGACAGAGAGAGCAGAGAGAGAGAGAGAGAGAGAACAGAGAGGAGAGAGAGAGAGGAGAGACGAGAGAGAGAGAGAGAGACGAGAGAGGAGAAGAGAGGAGAGAGAGAGAGAGAGAGAGAGAGAGAGGAGAGAGAGGAGGAGAGAGAGAGAGAGGAGAGAGAGAGAGGAGAGAGAGACGAGAGAGAGAGAGAGGGAGGAGGAGAGAGAGAGAGAGAGAGAGAGAGGGCGTATAAGAGATAATGAAAATCGTCGCTCCCTATATCTCCTCCGTGTTGTTCCATGTTGTTGTTCCATGCCCCGTGTCACGTCATGGGGGTGGATCAATGCGGTGTCAGGAGCAGCGTTCAGGTCAGACACTCACAGTCACTGCTGACCAGGCTCTCCAGAACCCTCCTCTGTTTCTGGGTGGAGCTGGAGATGGGCCCAGGGGAGGCAGTCTCATCTGGAAGGGGGGGATCATCCACAGCACAACACACAGAGTAGGACAAACGTGAGTGTGTGCTGCATATCTCCGTGTGGTTGTGAGTGTGTGGGCCCTATTTTGACGATCTGAAACGCAAGTAGCAAAGCGCAAAGCGCAAAGCGCAAGTGGGCGGGACTCCGGTGCGGTTGCTATTTTAGCAGCGGGATAAATGACTTTTCGCCAAGCGCAAATCTAAAAGAGGTAGCTACATTACTAATGGGTGTGGTTTGGGCGTAACGTGCAATAAGCCAATCAGAGCGTCATCTCACATTCCCTTTAAGAGCAGCGCTTGTTCCATGGCGGATTGCTATTATAACGGCGGATTTGCCAGGCGCACGCCAGCGGTTCACAGGAGACCGACGTTCTCGTCAGGACCGTAAACGATAGAGAAGTGATTGTATGGGAAAGGCAGAGCAGTTTCATTGCACTAAGTTGCCCACTCATGCTGCTTATTCAAATGTAGCCTATTTTGACATATATTTTAAAAAATGTAATTGCTTAGTTCTTAGAATTAGTTTAACTGTTGTAGCCTACTTTTGTTTACTTAATGTGAGACCCGTAGGGTATATGTTTATCTTTTGCACCTTCCTTCCTGCCACAGTAAATTGAAAACTGAATTCTGATTCTGATGTGCATGGGAGAAGAAACCTACCCAAATTAGCTTCGGTTAAACAGGCGTAGGAGTAAATTGCCACAGTTGTTACAATTCAAGTTCACATACATAGAGATTTCTCATGAACATCTTATTAATTATTGATATGAACGAAATGTAACACAGCTAGCCATACAATAAATCAAAACAATACGTAGTTTCGCAGGAAGAATACCCTGGCTTCGCAGTGCGCACGGACCAAGCTTGCGCCGTTTAAAATAGCATCTGAATAATGCGCCATTGGGCCCTATCTTGCACCCAGCGCAATTGACTTTGTCAGTGACGCAAGTATCATTCCTAGCTTGCACTCGGCGCAAAGCGGATTTTTCCCTCCACGGGCGCACGTCGAAATGACCTTGCGCTCCGGGGGGCGGTTCAGCGAAAAAGGAGGCGTGTTCCGGCGCAAACGTTCTTGGTGCTATCTTGCGGTTTCCGAAAAAACCATTCCGCCACTGACCAGGAAAAAGGTGGTTTAAAGACAATGGCGCATTATTCAGATGCTATTTTAACGGCGCAAGCTTGGTCCGTGCGCACTGCGAAGCCAGGGTATTCTTGATGCGAAACTACGTATTGTTTTGATTTATTGTATGGCTAGCTGTGTTACATTTCGTTCATATCAATAATTAATAAGATGTTATTGTATGTGAACTTGAATTGTAACAACTGTGGCAATTTACTCCTACGCCTGTTTAACCGAAGCTAATTTGGGTAGGTTTCTTCTCCCATGCACATCAGAATCAGAATTCAGTTTTCAATTTACTGTGGCAGGAAGGAAGGTGCAAAAAAATAAACATATAGGCTACTCTACGGGTCTCACATTAAGTAAACAAAAGTACAGTTAAACTAATTCTAAGAACTAAGCAATTAAATGTTTTAAAATATATGTCAAAATAGGCTACATTTGAATGAGCAGCATGAGTGGGCAACTTAGTGCAATGAAACTGCTCTGCCTTTCCCATACAATGTCACTTCTCTATCGTTTAAGGTCCTGACGAGAACGTCGGTCTCCTGTGAACCGCTGGCGTGCGCCTGGCAAATCCGCCGTTATAATAGCAATCCGCCATGGAACAAGCGCTGCTCTTAAAGGGAATGTGAGATGACGCTCTGATTGGCTTATTGCACGTTATGCCCAAACCACACCCATTAGTAATGTAGCTACCTCTTTTACATTTGCGTCAGGCGCAAAGTCATTTATCCCGCTGCTAAAATAGCAACCGCACCGGAGTCCCGCCCACTTGCGCTTTGCGCTTTGCTACTTGCGTTTCAGATCGTCAAAATAGGGCCCATTGTCTTTAAACCACCTTTTTCCTGGTCAGTGGCGGAATGGTTTTTCGGAAACCGCAAGATAGCACCAAGAACGTTTGCGCCGGAACACGCCTCCTTTTTCGCTGAACCGCCCCCCGGAGCGCAAGGTCATTTCGACGTGCGCCCGTGGAGGGAAAAATCCGCTTTGCGCCGAGTGCAAGCTAGGAATGATACTTGCGTCACTGACAAAGTCAATTGCGCTGGGTGCAAGATAGGGCCCTGTGTGTGTGTGTGTGTTCTGTCCTGCTGTACCTGGGTCAGTGTTGACCTGGCCCACGTTCTCCAGTAGCTCAGACACAGACACCCTCTTCTTCTTGTCTGGGTTGAGCTTCCAGTACATGAGCAGGGCCGCCTTCCTCACGCCTCGCTCGAAGCGAGTCTCCGTGCACAGCTTCTTCACCTCCTCAAAGTTCTCCGCCGTGATGCCTGCCACACACACACACACACTTCCTGTATTTTTGTATCGTCATGATTCATAAGGCCCTGCTCCTGTGAGGACAACCTTTAAATCATTTAAGTCACAAAAATGTAACCTTAAAAAGGTCTTACTTGACACACACACACCCCCAGCCCTCACCTTTCCTGGAGGCCAGGCACCTCTGCAGCAGCTTCACAGCATCCTTGCGTCCCTGTTTGCTGGCCTGGACCAGCCAGGTGACCGCAGTGCAGTGGTTCAGCTCCTCATCCCCCTCCTCTGCCAGGGCAAGGTGGTACCGTGCCATCTGCTCACACACACACACACACTTAGTACATATCTGACACACATACCGGTACATGTATTTCACACATGAATGATACTGACCCTGGTTTGGGCTTTGGCATCTCCAGACTTGGCTCTCTCTTCCAACTCCTCTATACTTAGTACCTCTTCTGGCTCCTCTGTACACACACACACACACACACATCATGTGTTTATTTACTCATTCGCCCATACATCTATAGTACATTATATCATCTAACAAGACAATCAAAACACTACACTTGAATACGCTGTCATGGTTCCTGTTTCAAGCATGGAGAGAATATGTGGACCGAGGTTGTGGAGCTTAGGACAGGACACACACACACACACACACACACACACAGTGTGCTACTGTTCAGCATAAACACAGATGTTCCTAGGATTTCCTCTATGCCAGTTTCAACAACTGTCCCTAAACCAGTACATCCCCCCTGACACACACACAGACACACACACACACACAGGCACCTGTCTCTGCTGTACCCAAGACCTGAACAGAGGGGCTCACTTTAGGAGAAACTTGCTCCCCCTTCCGAAATCCTCCTGCTGGTCTCTTTCTCACTTGTCACATGCTGAACACTGGACACCATTTAGCCTGAATAACCAGGTCTAAACTCGCTGACTAAGCTTTCAGAAGGGCCAGGCCATTCAGGAACAGGCAGTCCTGAGCTGTTCGTTATCCCTGGATGGTGGCCGGGTCTCTGTGTCTCCTCTCTGGGGAGGTGTGGGGGCCTGGAGGAGAGGTGTGGGGGCATACTGCATACTGTTGTCTAGCACGTCATCTCTGGCCTAAAATAACTGTTTATTTTGAACCCTCGACAACTAACCTGCCCACGTCTCCACCTCTCTCTCACCATCCCAGCACAAACGACATTCCCCCCCCCACCCACCCACACACACATGTTTCTCTAAAGACATGCCCTCTTAAAAAGAAACAGGGTCAAAAAAGAGAGAGAGAGAGATATAGAGACAGAGATAGAGAGAGAGGGCGAGGCTGCTCTCCTATCAAGCTGCACCCTGCTTTACATGCTCCAGTAACAACTCAGCCGTTGTCATGGAGACACTGCCTGTGCATCACATACACTCTGATTGAAGAGGAGGCAGGAAGTGACATCTTTGACGGCAGTGTGAAGCCATTTTAGTGGCTATCTAAAGGTGGCTGCAGTGGGAATATGCTGATTGTGCTGAAGAAGTAAGAATGAATGTGTGTATCCAGAGCTGTAACTGACCTGGTTCAGCTGATGGGCTGGGCCGTGTGGGGGCTGGGGGGGGGCCGGGCCTGGGCATCTCCAGGGGCATCTCCGGGGGAGGCATTGAGCCGCGATCGCCCCCCCTGGGGCCCTGGTCTGGCGGGCTGGGGCAGGGGGGGAAGCAGAGGGGCTGGAGAGTGCGGGTGAGGGGGGCGAGAGCGAGGCAGAAGCGGGGCGAGAGGGGGGGAGAGACTGGAGGGGTTGAGGAAGGGGGGTAGTGGACTGAGGCAGAGGTGTGGTAGGGCTGGTAGGGGTAGACCTGGGGGGTAGGTGTGGTAGGGCTGGTAGGGGTAGACCTGGGGGTAGGTGTGGTAGGGCTGGTAGGGGTAGACCTGGGGGTAGGTGTGGTGGCTGGCGGGGGGGGACGGAACAAGCTTTGGGGTAGGTGTGGTGCCAGGGGATGATGGTTCCATGTCTAAAAAAAAACCATATCAGATGTTTGAGATGATTACAAATCCTTTATCAGACTGCGTTCACAGTACCTAAAGCAACAACAACAAAAAGAGTTAACCAATCATTATAGAGAAATGTCAAGAAAAATATGGATAGACATCTTTTCCGTTTTTTTACTTGTTTACTTTGCGATGTGCACCCGGTGCGTAATCTTTCGGAGATATTTTTTGTCTGGGTAAGTCTTAGAACAAAACGACATCACAGCTGCAGTGAAAGTGTGACTGACAGAGGGAGATAGGAGAGGGGAGCGGAGGGATTGGCGAGGAAGGAGAGAGGAGAGGGGCGAAAGGAGGGGGAGTACGGGGGGGGGCTGTACTACTGTGCCTGCATTGTCAGAGTTGGTCAGCAGCAAACAGTGCACCTGGTGCCTGGACAGCTGAGGGGGGAGCCAGCCAACGGTTCTTCTTCACCACTTGTGTACTAATCATTCAACTCTTACTAGCGACAGCCTGGCACACCCCATGGACACTTGATGTACAAAATCAGAACAAGTCTTGTCGCTCTGACTCTGTGTCATGTTCAGTACCTCCAAAATACTGTCAATTGTATATGTACATAATCCTACATTAGACAGCGCTATGCTGAGAGAATGACAACCTTGGCCGGGGATGAAGTCTGAAACGCAAGGGGAGAACTCCGTGCAGCAATGCAGGGATTCCCCCCGAGTGTAAATCCTGCTGGTCAGGAGAGTCATAGAGGACAAACATACGCAATAACATGTTAGCATAGACAGGCAGGGTATACTGTAGCTCTGGTGTAGGACGCGACACAAGGTTAAAGACATGTTGATACACTGTAAGATAGCTATATATTGTATTTTTAGCTAACAGTCTGTGGGACAGTAAAGCATTTTAGTCCATGCTTAAGTATACGATTGTATAATGGATTGTCTACTGAACTGGAACAAACTGTTCAGAAAACATTGCTAGCAAGCAGTTATTCTCACCTTTGCCAAGAATTTAGCTTCGTTTCATCCAGTCACCAGGGAACTTGTAGAAAGCTCCCGAGGTTCAAAGAATATTGTCATTCATCCTTTCACTTTTAACATCTGGGAGATACAGGGACCGATCTGGTTTTACTCCGGGACTCGCAGTCCATCTAAACTTGACGTACGCCCCTTTTCTACGTTACATTGTGATTGGACACTGTTGGAGACGTATTCCTCCGCATGGACTCAATTGGCTAAAAATACAGGAAGTTAAAATCATTTTCAGAACTTTTATCAGACATTAGTAGTCAACGGTAGAAAACGGTGTTTCCCAAACGGAGATAATGAACATATTCAAAGAATACTGCTGATTTAACGTTATAGACAGTTTTGAAGAATCCTTACACATTCTCACTACACATACACGTAGAAGTCCTTTGCTGATGTATCAAAACAGAAACACCAATCGTGCTCACCGGTTTTGTTTGCTTTTCCTGCGAACTTTCCTGTTTGTTATGGCTGTCTCCTTCATCGCAACCAGATCATCCCTTATGTCCCGTAATGAGCCTTGACTCAGGCCTGGGCCCGACTACAATTACCGAGCTTTCTCCAGACAAGGTAACTGCGATTCCAAACATTGAACTCAAGCCTGTCCCGTTGTCCAATTTGGTGGCGGCTGAGGAGGATGTGTCGGGGGTCAGAGCCAATCCACCTGCTCCGGTGCTTGCGGGTGATGATGATGGAGACGGGACCTCCCACCCTACACCTATTGCCTACATCGATGGGGTCCCGGTCACCGTATCCGTACAGAATGTTGATGGCCAGCAAAGGTAGCCTAAGTAATCTTTTGTTTTGTTTTGGATGTAACATTTTGGTAGCCCATCTCATTTATAGTTAATGATTTATTGCTTGAAGACTCTCTCTTAGGACATTACTTTCATCGACTTATGGCCAACACTTTTTTGTTGTTGTGTATATTATTCCTTGAGGATCGTGTGCGTGGCATTAAACCCCAGTGTTGCTACTGTGTCCTTCATGGACCAACTCACTGAATCCAATCCAGATGGTGAGAGCGTTTCACAAACAGCCAGTAGCTAGTAACTAGTAGTATCTTATGATCATAAGCTGTAATTTTTGTGATATAACCACCACTGAAACAGGACCAATGTCCCTTTATTCATGTCTGTATGTATGTGTGTGGATAGGCCCCCCACAGCCCCTCTTGTTGGCAGAAGAGTGGACCCTCCTTCATCCTGCTATGGAGCTCCTCCTGACAGACTCCCTGGGTCCTGTCTCCCAACCCCAAGCTGATCCACCCTTCCTTGGGTCAGCACCTTCCTCCTCCCTGTCCTCTCCTGGAGGTGCAACAGAAACCTCTGGAACCCCAAACTCATGAACCCAAGGTAGAGAGCTCAGCCCAGTACTCCTTGGGGTGAACAATACACACTGGTAGTCGGGTTGATGGATGATGATGGGCGCCATCTTGTGTGTGTAGATAGAAAAGCGGAAAGGTGGATGGCCTAAGGGGAAGAAAAGGAAACTAAAGAAAGAGTTGACGGCGCCAAAAGCTCCTACAACAGGGTGAGATAGATGATCGATGTATAAAAAAAAATCGAACCGCCTTTGTCTCTTTCTCTCTCTCTTGACTCTCTCCCTGGGTCTCTCTACCTCTCCGCCAAAGGTATGTGATCTTTGTGAACGAGCGCAGACTGCAGCTGAGGCAGGAGCATCCTGACCTGCCCTTCACAGAGATCACACGCATGCTGGGGCTGCACTGGTCCCAGCTGGACTCGCTCCACAAGCAGGTCTCACCTCTGGCCTCTCACCTTTGACCGCCAACTCTTCACCCCCCTTAACCCATAACCCAGTCGTCACCATGTGCAACAATGACGTGTTCGACAACGACAATTGTACAATATCTAAAAGCTAGTCATAGACCAACCATGAATATTAAATAAATGGCATGCTGACGTATTAAAGTTCCAAGCTGTGGAGGTAACCCCCCCCCCTCCCCTGCAGAGGTACAACCACGAGGCGGAGAAGGACAAGCAGCGCTACATCACAGAGCTGTTGGCCTACCAGAACACTGAGGCCTACCAGGCCTTCCTCCGGAAGAAAGCCCTGAGCAGGGCCACGGGGTTTAATGGTATGTGTGTGTGTGTGTGTCAGTGTGTGTCAGTGTGTGTCAGTGTGTATGTGTATTGGTTATAGGTATTTCACACAGTTCTGTAAATACATCATTCTTTATGGAATGTGGGTGACTGTTGTTGTGGTTGTGGTCGTCGTCAGGACAACAGGGTGCTGACACTGACATGGAGGAAGATGTCCTGGCTCTCAATCCCAACTATGTGAGTAACTACATGCGTTATATCTGTCATTTGTCTGATTGGACAGATTATCTTGACAGTTATTCTTTGGCTCCCCCTCTTTTCATCACCCTTTCTTTCTCTCAATCTCTGTCTTTCTCTCTCTCGCTCCCTATCTAAGGGGGAGGAGAGCAGTGATCTATTCTGTGGCATCTGTAATCAGTGCTTCAGCTCTCTGCACAATAAGAAAGAGCACCTTCTGGGCAAACAACACCTCCAGGCACTCACAGGTGTGTGTGTTTGTGTGTGTGTTTGTGTTTGTGTGTGTGTGTGTGTGAACTTCTGTTTTCTATGACGTGCACATAATGTCATCTAAAAACAACAGTTCATACAATCAAGGCTTGTTAATACTATGTGTAGTGGCAGTGTTTCACCAGTAGGTGGCAGTGTAGGAATTAGTCTTTTCTCCATGTTTGCATTTGATGTGTTTGTATGTGTTTGTGTATGTACAATCGTGTGCGTGTGTTTCTCTCCAGAGGAGTTTGAGAAGGATAAAGGCAGTGTGCCGAAGACATCCCGTCTGGAGAGAGAGATCGAGGAGGAGATGGAGAAGGACACGGAGAGAGAGGGAGGAGAGGAGGAGGAGGAGGAGGATGAGGACACAGAGAGAGAGGGAGGAGAGGAGGAGGAGGAGGAGGATGAAGAGCTGGCTGGTTTGCTGGGTTTGTCCTCTCTGGACATCAGCGTTCTCCAGGAGCTACTGATCAGACATATGAACAGTAAGACGACGCTCAGCTCGGGCAGCACACTCTTCTGGAGAGTGTATACATTGGCCTGGGGCCTTATTGATTTTCGACTTCTCATTTTTCCTCCTCTGTCTCCATATCTCTGTCTCTATATCTCTGTCTCTCTCTTTCACTCTTTCAATCTCTCTTTCGTTCCCTATTTCTGTTTCTCCTACTCTCTTAATCTGCATCCCACTCTGTCACGCTCCCTCACCAACCTCCTCTCTCTCCATCCTTCACTTCCTGCCTGGCCTGCCGTCTCTCTCAGTGAGAGACTTTGAACTGGAGCACGTGGACGAGTGTGTGGCTCGGGAGAGGAGGAGACAGGAGCAGCTGAAGGCGGAGCTACAGGATCTTCAGGTGGGGTCAACTGTAGGTCAAGGGTCAAGCTGTGTCGATACTAGTACTGACACCCCCCAACCACCGCTTAGAGACAGAGAAACAATACTGAAAGAATCTTTGTGCATTCTCTCTCTCTCTCTCTCTCTCTCTCTCTCTCTCTCTGTGTCTCTCTCTCTCGCTAACTCTCTCTCACACACTTTCTTTCTCTTTTTCTGTGTGACATTCACTATTCATAGATGTGTATGCAGTGTGAAGTGCAACGTTGTCTTGGCTACAGCCCCTCTCTCTTTGTCTTCCTGTGTGTATGTCCTCCTGTTCTTCCCTCTCTCTTTCTCTCCCTCTTTCCTTGTCCCTCTCAGCTGCATTCACAATTGATATAGAGGGACGAAATTCAAATGTGCTTCATCACTAGTCTCCCTCTTCCTGGGTCCCTCCCCCTCCCTCCCCCCACAGGAGCGTAAGGTCTGTCTAGAGGCCGAGCTGGAGGCTCTCAGGGCCTCAGGAGAGAGCCTGGACTCTCACATCCAAACACTCAGCATGGAGCAGCTACTGTCGCCCGCAGAGAGAGGTGAGTGAGTGAGTGTGTGAGTGTGTGAGTGAGTGAGTGAGTGAGTGAGTGAGGTGTGAGGTGTGAGTGTGTGTGTGTGGTGAGTGAGTGAGGAGTGTGTGTGCGTGTGCGTGTGCGTGTTTTCCTTTGAAAAGGGGAAAGAGAAGGACAAAGAGATCATATAAATGAGGGAGGAATGGAAAAAAGGAAAGTGAAGTGACTCAGAGAGAGGGGGGGGGTTGGACAAGGGGGAGGGATTAGAGAAAGTAAAAAGGAGGGAGAGTAAGGATGGGAATGAAGGAATGATTGCTTAACAGCAGGTCCATTGAGTCAGTTATGTAAATGAATCCTGATTAGTAGATTACTGCAATCCAGTAGAGAGGATAAGGCTTCCTTACTGCTATTGCAATTTCACATGCACACACACACACACACACACACACACACACACACACACACACACACACACACACACACACACACACAGACACACACATACACACACACACTTACTCATTATGTCTTGGGCAATCTTTTAAACTTCTCTACACACACACACACACTTTTCTCTTCTGAATTGGGTAATGCAGCTTAGGCTGAAGGTTTTTGAATAATGAGCTTGTTATTGGTCCAATTCCTTTCCGTCATGCAAATGTCCCAGACGGTTGTTGGGTCAGCAGTGTGACCTCGCCAGGATGTGCTCACCTCTCCTCTAAGTGTCATATCCAAGATGGAAGGATTCAGCAGGACAAAGTGAGAGAGCCTCACTGTAGTCGCACAGCAGTCAAACAACCATGTGCTGTACTGAGTCCTCATTTAGTCCATGTATTCGTCATGGCTAGTTTGAAATTAGATTTTCTGAAACAAAACTGTCCGTCACTGTGTAACAACACTGGCAGTAACAGGAAGTAGTTAGAAACGCCACTGAGAGGTTTCCCACCTTGTTTCCAGATGACGACCATCGGCAACAACAGGCTCCGCCCATCGCCGCTCTGCACCATTGAGGAAACGACGCACGGCGAACCTGTCCTGTGGTAGGTAGCCATAGCAACAGAGCAGGGATGCTTTGAGGACTGACTGTTTGGCTGTCCTCTGGGCGATAGCCACCACCCGTTGCTCTGTGTGTGAGTGTTGCCCTGTGTGTGTGTTTGCCCTGTGCTAGTCAGTCATTAAATTCAACTCAATAACCTTAGTCATACTCCCCTTGTTACTGCTTCTACTATAGTTCTGAATGTCACAGACACAGGACACAAACTGTGAAACAGATACAATGAAGATACATGGCAGCACCATAGAGATATACAGTATATCTGAAAGTAGATCCTAGCACATTTACCTAAAGTGTAAATTGCCTGTAAGGGTTTTGCATACATTACTGCCAGTTCATAGTTATAGGCAAAGTTATCTTCACGAGCGGGTACAAACTATGGAGAGAACCGCTATCACTGTGGAACATCAGTACCAACCTTTAGAGCCTGCGGCCGCCCCAGAGACAGTGACGGAGAGAGGAGGAGAGGAGGCAGAGAAAGAGACCGGAGGAGGAGAGAAAGAAAAGAGAGACAGGAGAGGATGACAGGAGAGACAGGAGAAAAAGGAGGGGGGGGGGAGACAGGACTCAGATGTTGCCATGATAACAACTAGAGAAGAGAGACCGGATTGAAATGGCTTATAAACAGCAGCCGAGAGCCCTTGTCATTGGCAAGACGAGTAGACACCTCTGAGGGCTCAATAAGATGTAAACAGTAGCTTGCTGTTACTTCACAGTCAGCCACCCGTCCACATATTGATCTGTTTCTATTCTTAGGCACCAGAGGATGAGGGGATGAGGAGAACAAGGAAGAAGACAAATAAAGGAGGAAGAAGCCCAGAAGATGGAAGGGCCGCACTTTAAACAATGCACTTTCAGAGGACGTTTCAGAGGCAGCTTCCGTGTCCAGGACCGTTTACGTTGGTGGATTAGTCTGTGTTTGTTTGTTTCTTGTTGTTTTGTTCTGCCGTTCTTGTCGGTTTTGATAAATCAGTCCATTTTCTATGGGCTTGGTCTTTTAGCTGTTGATGCAAAAATTTAGATTTGGACCAAGGTCAACACACACACACACACACCTCATTGCTAACGTCAGACGAGGGCACTTAAGTTCACTGAGCCCCTCTGGTTAATCCAAGGCCCTAATACGTCCATTCTATACCCCAGTGTTCACAATGTTACACATGATTTCTCAATACCTGGAAGTACACTCTTGTATTGTGTCCTGTCATTTCTCAACCTGTGGAACTGTTGGCCCGATCGGACTGTATGTGTCTGGACCCCCTCCTCCCTCTCCAACTCCTCCAGCTGGTGTACTGGTAGATGTGTGTGTGTGTGTGTTCTGGTGCTGGCTGACGGAGGCAGACAAGGCCTCGGTTCACCATGAGAACTGTACTTGTAGGAGAAAACACAGACGTATAATCATGGAAGCGTACTATTTTCATTGCGTTTCCTAACTCCTCCCCTAGGTGCAGCCAGAGAGCGGGCCCTGTCTGTTAGCCTGCTGTGCGGTTACTGTTGCTCTCTGTTATGGACGCCAGGAACAAATAGATTAGACTGGAAGCACATCCTGTGGCAGAATGTTGCGTCTCTCTCTGTGTTTGGGCTGTTGTTTTGGGGGGGGAACGAGCATGGAAGCTCTGCCTCACACTGCTGGAGGCTAACCCTGGGTGTGAGTCATGGGCGGGAAACTTAATGAGCTTCAGATGAAATGACACGTCACTCCTGGCTGGTTACACTGAGGAGAGGGGAGGTTTAACAATGTTGGAAAAAATGACAGCCTTCAACACATTTTAAAACTTGGTGTGTGTGTGTTGTTTGTGTTTTTGCATAGTAGGGTTGGGGCTAGAGACAATCACTAAAAGAGCCACGCTGTAATTGGCTCAGATAGTTTATGCTCATGAATATGTAAAGCCGATATTGTTACCTGCTCATGAATAGGCTGAACAAACTAACGAGAAAAGCCTATTATGTAAAGTTGATTAGGTCAGTTGTAGAAACAGAAGTACTAGTGGCTTTCAATGATATTTTCTAATGAAACATTATTAGGTTTTTCAAATTGGCTTCGGAGGATTGACATGCAAGGTCATCACCATGGCTGTCAAACCTTCCTGTGTTCCATACGATTATCTGGTCCCTGTAAATCAATACTTCATGACCTAATTAAAACATTCACTTCCAGTGTTCTCCAATAAATCATTGCTAGTTGCGGTTTGGAAAAAGAACCGTAGAGAAGAGGCCTATCATAACTGTAATGTAAACATGTAAACACTTCTGTATTGAACGAAAGACATCCACGATCGTGGTGGCTGGAGCCCCTAACCGGTGAGTTTCTCTGTCTGCACACCAGCCCCAAATACCAAAGCCCCCCAGTCACCCCACGCCTCCACCCCTCTGCCATGCCTTATCTACCCGTCTATCTGTGTCTGTATGCTGGCCTCAGCAGTCAGCAGTACCACACACACACTCCTCCCCTCCCAGCCTCCTATGGGCCTGCAGCGATGGGCCACATATGCTGCTGCTGTTAGCAAAGCGCGTGGTGATGCGCACTGCTGCTGAACGCTACTCAGACCGACGGACCAAGATACAGGTGGGGGGTGGGGGGGGTTAGGGGGGGGAGAGGCAGTGGCAATGGGGAAAGAGAAGGGGAGAGACAGAGAGGGAGGAGGCAGGAAGCATTTGGGCGTCAGTAATCCATCCAGAGAATCTGGGTCAGAGTCGCACTACACAGACCTGGTCCACCAACATGGAAGGAATCACGCTCCTATTGTTTACTGTGTGCTGTCAGGCAGTGTGTGTTAGTACACTATAGGGTGGAAGGTCAACTTTGCAACCATCCCAGGTCACCCACACTCTCACTGTCCAGCCGTGCAAAACCTAATAAGGGGATGATGTACACTCACTACATACTCTAGAAACTTAATACAAAACCTAAACTGACATAGGTTAGGAATATTGTACTACCTGGGTGCAGGTCATATGGGATAGCCTACATAGTGGGAAAAGACTAGGGTACTAAGGAGTTTTCCTTCCGCATTACCTCATATGTGTGCATGTATGTGTGTGTGTGTGTGGTAGATAGTCTTTGTGGGGCATTCACATGTGTATAATGCATAGCTCATTGCCGTTTATCTCTGACGGTGCACGCACGGCGCACGCATGCCTCTAGCGATGTCATTTCTGAACACGCAGTCAGGTGTCGCGCCTCTATCGCGTTTACCGACGACGCCCGGATTTTCCCACGTCCACGTCGCACCGGTATTGGATCTTTTTTCCTTTTTTTCCACACACGTTTGGAAAAAGGTGACGTTGTGTGATGTGGGCGGGGTGGAGAGCAGCGTGCTTGGTGTGCGAAACAGAAATTCACAAACCAGTCCGTTCCATCACGCGGTCCAGGGGAATATTTCTCTCCATAGGTTGCTCAATATTTATCTAATAGCTGTCAGTACTCTGTCGTGGAAAGGATTAGAGTGGCTTATTGCGATGACGAGAAGTTTCTAACTCCCGCTGAGGCCGGCTGTCAAAGAGAGAACGCCCAGTGCTCTACAGCATCTCGCGCTGAAGTGCGCTCTTCACCGAACATTATAGTTACCGCCGTGGAGGAAAACGGTAGAGCCTATCCACCGGAAAGCAACGTCTCATTAAATAGAGTATTAAGGTGACAGGCCGTGGAACATCATTTAAAGTAAGTTAATTGCGATCCGTTTGACTAAGCAGCTAGTTCGTAATGTTGGTGTGCAGCTGACAGGCAGTCAAATCCTGCAGCATGCCATCAACATCTTATATCCGGGTAGCTGTTATATTCTCACTTAATGCATTGCCTACTGTGTCCATTCATAGCCCGATCACACTGATCACCGTTCATTGACGTAATTTACCTGATTTTCGTAGCTGTTATAAGGGGTAGCCTATTCTGCGGCGGTTACGGTTCTGTAGGACAGGTCCAGGTTCAGCTGATGTCGGTAGGAGGAGGAAGTTGGGAAATATGCATTTAACCAAGAATATAATACCACTAGTAGTCTAATCATTTTGAATTAGCTTGTGTATGGCGTAGAAGGACAACCTATTTGGTCTGGGTAGTTATCATCTGCCGTTTCCCCACTACCAAGCCTATAGCCGGTGAGATGTGTGTGGACATATGAGAACTGCACGCCCGGAGCATTATGTAGGCCTAGCTGGCATATAGAAATGCATGTGCATGGTAGCAGCATTTTACAAGGAGAGTAATCGTAGGGTAAACAGTTTCGCCGGGTATTTCTTCGAGATTACAACCAGCGACGTGGAGAGACTGGGGTGCACACTGCTCGGATGCTGCAGAGGTCCGCACGCCGTCCGCCGAGGGTGTGGTTGTGGACACCCGTCTGTCAGATTTGCAGCGCCCCCCCTCCACGTTTCATCCCCCCTAGTTGGCTCCTCTTCCCCCTCCCAATCTCAATCCCACGCAGTCAGGGTGATTTGACAGCTCGTTAAAGAGCTGGATGCTTCCTATATATATTAAAGTTCATTTTAGACTCCGCCATTCTGTTAAGCCGGTTCAACATTGAGGCAGTGTCAGAGCTAAGCATGTAGCCTTGCGTGGGTCGTCAGTGGATGCATATTTAATGCGTTAAGCACACCAACCATACGCCATTACATCAATAACGAAGGCAATTACTGTATGATCCGTGGTTGCTTTGGGTGTTTATTATATGCAAACGCTGGCATGTTGCCATCTTTAATAACCTACATCTTTTCTTACGGTTTTGAATGTACTCAATTTGAGCTGTAGGTGATCCTAGACCATGGTCTTTCAGCTTTAGGTTGGTTAGCTGATTTCTCAGCCTCTGACTCCTCTATCTTCTCTCTCCAGTCAGGACCAGCTGAGTTGACTGGCTTCTAAACCCACTTCTCAAACCTCTCCCCGGCTCTCGTTTTCTCTGATTTCCTTTGCCCCCTAGCTCGTGCCACCCCAGCTCGATCCCCTCTACCCACCACTGTACTCTCGCAGCCAGCTCTATCTCTCTCTCTCTCTCATCTCTCTCTATCTCTCTCTCTCTCTCTCTCTCTCTCTCTCTCTCTCTCTCTCTCTCTCATCCACCCCTTAGCTATCCCTGTGCACATACAGCAGTTCTCCAATCACCTGGATATGTGCAGCATGACTCTAACCATGTCTGGTAGCTGCAGTAAGGCCTTCAGGCAGGCTCCAGTGTAGACAGCAATGCCAGGATAGAGTGAGAGAGATGGGCTAAATGAAATTACTGCCTGCTCTCTCATTTCTGTGTGAGGGGATGGGCCTGTATTTGCAGACACACACACACACAGTCATATGATGAGCATGCGAGTAAGCGCCCCAACGCTCCACATTATTTAGGCAGAGCTAGGCGTACGCACTAATTAGAAGAGCATTCACCTAGCCACATGCGTACACACACGCACAAACACACACACACACACAGAGAGTGTGTTTGCAAGGTTATGTATAAGAAGCATGCTGGGTGTGTTAGAGGCAGGCAGGGTGTGTTAGAGGCAGGCAGGGTGTGTTAGAGGCAGGCTGGGTGTGTTAGAAGCAGGCAGGGTGTGTTAGAGGCAGGCTGGGTGTGTTAGAGGCAGGCTGGTCGTGTTAGATGCAGGCAGGGTGTGTTAGAGGCAGGCAGGGTGTGTTAGAGGCAGGCAGGGTGTGTTAGAGGCAGGCTGGGTGTGTCAGAGGCAGTTACTGTGTGTGTGGGGTCACTGACATCCTGCCTACAGCCTTCTGCTGCACACGCTCAGCTGTGATAGGCTCAGACAGGCTCCTCAGAGACTCTGATTGGAGGGGGGCCAGGTCCACTCTGGAAAGGCCACAGACGGCCATTTATCACAGGCGGTTAAGTCGTCAAACCTGTACTGTGTGTGTGTGTGAGAGAGAGTGTGTGTGTGTGTGTGAGAGAGAGAGAGAGAGAGAGAGAGAGAGAGAGTGGGGGCAAACAGATAGGGACCTGTACTGTATGTTTTGAGAACATCACCTTATCAGGTTAGTGTTCAGTCTAGATGTTATAAAAAACTAAAAGTTGTGCTGCAGACTTGTGGTCCACTGATGATCTGCCTTTTTATTTGTTTAGTGGGTGTGCATGCCTCTCAAATCACTTTAGTTAATATTTAACTTTACACAACGTGTGTGTGTTTGTTGATGAGAATTAAGAATTGAGAGTGTATCTGTGAGTCTGGGTGTGTGTGTGTGTGTGTGCGGCTGTGTGTATGTTCTGTATTTTTGAGTGGCCCAGAGGTGGACCATCTGTGTTTCACTAACAAGCTTGTGTGTGGCCATTCCCTTGGCCTCACTGGACTGTGGCCATTCCCCTGGCCTCACTAGAGGATGTCCTTTCCCCTGGCCTCACTGGGGCACCAAACACAGCACCTGTGTGGACCTGCCACTGTAGAACATAGTCAAAGTACATTATTTCATCACAGTCTATGATCAAGGCTTAAACTCTATGCTACAGACACCAGCCTCTGTATAATGTAGCCTAGCTGACCTGACCTGACCCTCAGAAAAGAGATAGAGTACTCTGAGTTAGACAGTCTAGTCTGAAATGACAATATGCCTGCCTGGGACTGCCCTTAGACATAACATTCTGATGCAGCTCTGTACTTCCTGTTGTGGTAATGTCATATGGTAAACGCCATAGACCTGGGCCAGGCCTGTAGGGGGATAGTAAGAACTGTTTTGGTGTGAGATGTTTCTGGATATTTCTATGAAGGAAGCATTGTTATCCAATCTGTCAAGGCTTCCCGGGTATGGAGTCTGACTGGATATCCCAGTCCTATATCCTAGTCTTGTATCCCAGTCCTATATCCTAATCTTGTATCCCAGTCCTATATCCTAGTCTTGTATCCCAGTCCTATATCCTAGTCTTGTATCCCAGTCCTATATCCTAGTCTTGTATCCCAGTCCTATATCCTAGTCTTGTATCCCAGTCCTATATCCTAGTCTTGTATCCCAGTCCTATATCCTAGTCTTGTATCCCAGTCCTATATCCTAGTCTTGTATCCCAGTCCTAGACCTGTGTTCCTGTGTACAACCTCAGTTCAGGGATCAGGACTGTTAGAAAGAGAAAAACCAGCCACCCCACACACACACACACACACACACACACATACACACACACAGAAAGACACACACACAGAAAGAAACACACACACACACACACACACAACATGCCGCTGTAACAATCTGCTTACCAGACAAAGGAGCTTAATCAAACAGCAGCAGCAGTGCTCAGAATGTGAGGGGGACTTAACAGCTAAGAGCATTCACAAACCAGCTGAACCTGAGATGGACTATGGACAGACTTCCATTCTGATCATTTTTATGCACACACACACACACACATATACATACATACACATAACCTCACTGACAACCAACACTACCAATTAGGCTCTGATATTGGTCAAATGTCCACTTAGACCGACAACCTGGAACAAGATCTGGAAAAGTACATTAACGTCTACTGCCATTTTCTTTCCGTCAGGGTAACTGTATTAACTAGCGTCAGACCAAGCCCAGAGGCCGACAAAGTCAGTGTTGAGTCTGGGAGCTGGTGGCATACAACTCATGTTAACATTAAAGGAGCTTGTTAAGTTCTTAGTCCTCATAAACTCGCCCACTTCCTGTTCTTAAACATTCCTGCTTTGCCCCAGACCGTAAACAGCCCCACTGTCTGTCACCGGTGGGATGGCAGCATCTGGTAACAAGATGCAGACTGGAGGGTGGGGTGTGTGTGTGGGGTGTGTGTGTGTGTGTGTGTGGGGGGGTGTGTGTGTGTATGTGTGTGTGCTCCCCAGAGGTAGCAGGGTGAAGGAGCAGGTCTGACCCTTGTGTTCATGTGGACCTCTCATAGCTGCCATTAATGCCCAGGCTGTCCTTGCTCCCTTGTGCACTCCTCCTTGAGAAGCAGAAGTGTGTGTGTGTGTGTGTGCGTCAAGTATAGATGTATACATTAAAGGTTTCATAGATGTTGGTTTAAGCAAAGAGGCCAAGGTATGCTTGTATCCTACCCTTTACACACACACACACACACACACACACGCTCACAATATTCTGCGTCTGTTTTGCACCTGACTAAGAGATGGCTGCAACATACATGGACATGTTCAGTGGAAGGGGAGGTGTGTGTGTGTGTGTGTGTATATGTGTGGGGGGGGTGGGGGGGGTTGATCCACCAAACATTTACATTTACAAACATTGACTTTCTCTGAGGGAAATGAATGAATGTGTGTGTGTGTGAATGGGTGTCTGTGTGCAGGGTTGTGCATCCTTCTTTGTTTTGCTGACTGGCTGTGGGCATGTTTCTGTGTTGCTCTTCCCTCTCTGTGGAAATGTGCATCCCTCGCCTGCTCCTTTTTCATCTTTCATATCTGTGCTATTTTGCACTCAGTATGAATGTTTATCTATCTATCTCTCTCACTCCCCCCACTTTCTCTCTCTGTCTCTCTCCTTCCCTCTCTCTCTCTCTCACACCACACTCTCTCGAGTCTCGTTTCTCTCCGTCTCTCGTCTCTCTCTATCTCTCTCTCTCTATCTCTCTCTCTCTCTCTCTCTCTCTCTCTCTCTCTCTCTCTCTCTCTCTCTCTCTCCCTCTCTGGTTGAATGGGAGTGAGATCACCGCTCTCCTCCGCTCGGCTCCGTGACATCATCGTGCTGTCTGATGGGAGGCTGGAGGTGGGGTATGTAGGGCAGGAGGGGGGAGGGGAGGTGGGGGCACACGGACGCGTTCATCCTGTGACTGCCCCCCTCTGGTCTCTCCAGGGTGGTGCTGCAGCTCCCCTCCCGCCCTCCTGTCTTCAGTCCTTTCCTTGTCTTCCTTTTCCACATCTTTCCACATATTTTTTGTGCCTTTCGTCGTTGGTCTCTTCCTGTCGTGGGCCGGCTGCCCTCCAGCCATGCAGCGCTGCGTCTCAGTCCTCCTCAGCCCAGAGATGGACTCTCGATAAAGAAGTCAGGCGCAGCGTGTGTGTTCTGTCATGCACAGGTCTTTGTGTGTGTGTGTGTGGGTATGGGGTGTTTGTGTGTGAGGCTCTTTCGTCCTTCCCAAGATCCTTTGCTGTAGAAGGTGGAGTTTTAAGGGGCAGGGGTTGCCTTGGTAACGATTACTGCCATCTGCGTGAGTGCTGCCGTGCGTGTGCGCGCGCCCGTGTGAGAGTGAGCAAGGAGAAGCATGCTGTCGTGACGCTTCAGCGACTTCATATTGCATTATTGATTTCAACCTCAGCGGAACGTGGAGGCTACTGGGTTACACGCAGTGTTTTATGAATCTAGACAGGTTTAAGGTCACAGCTACTGTAACTCGGCTAACAGGGACGTCTGGAAAGCCGTACCAAGACAGCAGCAGAACAACAGTGCAACATGGCTGACAAGTGACAACCTTATTAGAACCTGACTTTGAGGTTCTTGAGCACACACACACACACACACACACACACACTCAGACACACACTCTGAGTGCCAGTAGAGGGTAGCTGTGTGGGTGGAGGTGGGGCTCAGGCAAGCTGGCTGGCCTAGACATATTTCCACGCACAACGGAGCCTCTAAACATCCTGTGGAGAGGGAGTTGGATTATGATAAATGGACTGTGAGTCTGTGTGTGTGTGTGCGTGCGTGTGCGCGAATGCTTTTAAAGAAAATATAAAGCCATGAAGGAGTAAGACGGGCCTCTGCTAGTGTATTTAACCGATGGGATTGAAGATGGTAAAGCGCTCTCTCCCCACCCCACCCCCACCCCCAGTGACTGACCGTTCTATCTCCTCCCTCCACAGGACTCTGAAGACCCCAGAGTGAAGGGATGTAGGGGAGGATGATGATGATGATGATGATGATGATGATGATGAAGGTGTGCTGGGTTGTCCCCGCGAGGAGGAAGAGCATCGCCTGACTCTCCTCCGCCTCCTGCAATCGCTCCGCGCCAGGGCGATGTCATCGACCCCGAACCCTTCGGCCCCGCCCCATAAGAAGGGAAGGAAACCGGAGGCGATGGCGGACTCAGCCCAGACAGCCAATGAGGAGCTGCGGATCAAGCTGACGGACGTCCAGATCGAGCTGCAGCAGGAGAGGGGCAAGGTAGGAGGAGGGAGGAGGAGGGAGGAGGAGGAGGAGGAGGAGGAGCAGGAGAAGGAGAAGGAGAAGGAGAAGGAGAGGGAGAGGGAGGAGGTTGGAGGAGGAGGAGGAGGAGGAGGAGGAGGAGGAAGTGAAGGCGAGGAGGAGGAGGAGGGGGGAGGAGTGAGTAGGATTAGGATCATGCCGTAAACAGTTGACGACGGAGGAAAGAGAGATAAGCTCAACCCCTCCTCTCCCAGGTGTCCAAGCTTCGCGAGCGCGTCCAGGAGCAGCGGCAGGCGCGGGAGCTGGAGCAGCACAAGCACGCGGTGGCGCTGACCGACCTGCGGGCCAAGATGCACGAGGAGAAGCTGCGTGAGCTGGCGCTGGGCCGCGAGGCTCTGGCCCGGCAGCACGAGGTGGAGCTGGCCCGCAGCATCAAGATCAGAGACGGAGAGCTGCAGCGCCTGCAGGGCCTGGTCACTGCCCTGCGGGACGGGGCGGCCGACAAGCTGAAGAGCGCCCTGCTGGGGGAGGCCAGGGAGGAGGCCCGGAGAGCCTTCGACGGGGAGAGGCTCAAACTGCAGCAGGAGGTGAAGGGATGGAAGTGTGGGTGGGTGCATGGATGGATGAAAGGGGTGGATGGACAGGGGGGTGCATGTGCGGGGGAGCATGGAGAAAATGTGTACTAGTAACTATTATATATAGAAATATAACTATAACTATGTTATAGATTGCAATATATTCTCTAACGACTCTGCTAACGAGTGTGTGTGTGTCCAGGTGTTGGAGCAGAAGACTGCCAGGAAGCAGGCGGAGGAGGCTCTGGCCAACACGCTGCAGGCAGACAAGGCCAAAGCAGCCGATCTCCGAACAGCCTATCAGCACCACCAGGATGAGGTGAACCGCATCAAGCGAGACTGCGAGAGAGACATCCGTCGCGTGGTGAGTCAGCTGACCGCGACCGCAGCCAATCGCGCCTCAACCGTCGTCCGCTCACGTCACGTGACGAGAGAGACATGAGAGAGATTCTCCCTCTCCCTCCCTCCCCCAGATAGACGAGTTGAAGGGGAAGGACCGCGTGGTGGCGGCCCTGGAGAGGGAGCTGGGCGCCCAGGCCGGCTACGCCCAGAAGCTGCAGCTCCAAAACCAGGCTCTGGATGAGCAGCTGGGCCACGTTCGGGAGGCAGACAAGCACCACGGCAGCCCCAAGAGAGAGGCGGCGCCCCCCCTGGGGGACAGCCCCGAGCACCCCAACAACCAGGTACGCTCATTCATTCTCTCTCCCCGCACACACACACACACACCGTTTCTTACTCGCTCTCTCCCACTGTCGGTGACTCTCTCTCGGCCCTCCCTCTCTCCCACTGTCGGTGACTCTCTCTCGGCCCTCCCTCTCTCCCTCAGGAGATGGAAGAGAGGGACATGAGGAGGTTCCAGCTGAAGATAGCCGAGCTGCACTCTGTCATCAGGAAGCTGGAAGACCGGAACGCCCTCCTGGCGGACGAGAGGAACGAGCTGGTGAGGAACGCCAACACGCCCTCCGGCTCTGCTGGTCGGGAAAGGATAGTAGTCGTGTTTGAACTGTCGCGGCAATCTGTTATCTCTGTCATGTTCAAACGCTTCCTCCTCACTCACTCACTCACTTACTCTCTCTGTCTCTCTCTCTCCCTCTTTATCTCTCTGTGTCTTCTCTCTCACTCCCTGGCTGGTTATACCTCTCTCTCTCTGTCTCTGTGTCTCTCTCTCTCTCTCTCTCTCTCTCTCTCAGGTGAAGCGAGTGCGCGAGGCCGAGAGTCAGATGAAGCCGCTGTTTGAGAAGAACAAGCGCATGTCCAAGAAGAACGATGACCTGCTCCAGACGCTGCAGCGCATGGAGGAGAAGCTAAAGAACCTGAGCCGGCAGAACGCAGAGATGGTGCGTGGGGGACATGGCTACCGCTCTCTCGCTCTCTCCTTTGACTCTCTCCTTTCCTTTCTTGTCGACCGGTCTGACCTGATTCTAAGCCATAGGGCATAGGCGAAGAATTTAAAATGCATGAATAAAATAAAAAAGAATTGTGGGTAATGGAGTCCTCTAGTGGTCACCGAGGAGACTGTTTGCGCTGACAAGACCCAGAGAACAACCTCTCACTTCCTCCCTTTCTGCTCTCTCCTTCTTCTCTCTCTCTTCTCTCTCCCTCCCAGAAGGAGAAGGTGCAGTCGCGCGCCCCCCCGCCTCCTCAGTCCCAGCAGCACCCTCTGAAGCGGCCCACCTCGCTGACGGATTTGAGCCACGCCCACGAGGAGCAGGAGGTGGAGTTCCTCAAGCTGCAGGTTGCCGAGCAACGGGGCCTCATCGACGAGCTCACGCAGGTCAGCTTGACACGGCCAGTTGTTTCTAGAAAGAGTCTCGTGTTTTTATGATGTCCTTGTCAGAGGACGTCCAACGAAGGTGCCGGGTTGCCAGGTTGGACCGCCTTTCCACTCTTGAGCTCCCACTCATACCCTGTGACCTCTCCCTCTCTCTCCACTTTGGACTCTTTTTGCTTGCCTCACTTTGTTTTTTCTTTCTTTCACCCCTCTCTCTTTCTCTATCTGTCACGCCCTCCTCACACCCTCTCCCACTCCTCCATGGTTGCAATCAGCTAATCAGCTCCTGCTAATTCATTCATTAAGTGTGTTTTGATTCGTAGGCTGAGGCTCCTTGTTACTGATTAAAGTGGTTGAACTAAGTGGTTAGTTCATAAATGAACTAGTTCTGGGTCCAGGTGTCCTTGAACTGTCAATACTAAGGTCTGGTCCACCATTGTGAGACTTTTGACAAACCGTAACTCTAAAATCATCAGATTTTAATGCCAGCGTTCCACAAACCTCAGCCTTTGGATGATGTTTTGTTTTGGTTTGATGTGGTGTGGTGAGTCAGAGAAGGTGCTCAGGTCAGCTTCACCCGGCTGACAGGGCTGGTTTCTCCTCTGTTCTCTCAGGAACGGGAAAGACTGGTGATCAACAAGAAGAACAGGAGGAAAAATGTGAAAATGCCCAAAGTAAGAGACTATACTGCTTTCTTTGTGTGTGCACACACGCGTTGTTTGTTTGTGTGTGTGAGTGTGAACATGTGTGTGTGACTGGTCATAGTTTGCTGCTCCAGTGGTGATGTCACTAAGCAACCGGCCTTCCCTGTTGGGCTGACGTGTTGGTTCTGTCGAATTCTGCCAGTTGTGTGGTTGGTTGTGTGTATGTGTGTGTGTTTCTAATTGGTCTCAGGAGGGAACAAGGAGAGCTTCACTCACAAATGAGTACCTGTTTGTTTTGCTTACACGCGTACACACACACACACACACCACTCTTGTCCACATGCAGAGTCAGAGCAACAGTTTCCCTAAACAGCTAAACACGACACACGCTTAGTCACCGGTGGTTCTCCGAGTCTGTATTCTTTTATAAAGACAGGAGGAGAGACAAGCGGAAGACGACGATGATGTTGTTGTCGACGTGAGCGTTGAGTCACGTGTTTGTGCACAGGTGGCGTCATTATGATAATTGGCTGGATTGTTAGGGGAGTTTGTGGAGTTAACGATGTTGCTAGGAGAGGAGGGGGGAGGAGTCGGAAGATGTGTACCGTACACAACCCTCCCCTCCCTCCCTCCCCGGCTCACCCATCCTTCACTGGAGGCACACGGAGCGCCTCGCACACAGACATCCTGGGACACTGGGGACACGCCTCCTGAACTGGGACTGTTTGTACTGGGAGCACAGGAGCACAGGACCACAGGACCGCAGATCACTCGGTTAAAGTGGATGTCGCCAAACGGTCTCTCTGTCTGTTTGGCGTGTGACACATGAGACTGAAGGCGCGACAGTTACCGCAGTGAGTCCGTGGCGTGTCTAGGTGGGGCGAGGAGTGTTCTAGAACAGACATGACAGAGTATCTGTACCTGGTCCTCTACCTCTCCTCCTTCGTCTGCCTCTGCGCTCTCGTCTGCCTCTACTTCTCCGGGTGCCAGGAAATGACCTACAAGCACGATGGTGAGAACTTCCTGGAGGGGGAATCTAGAATTCAGAGCGACGAAGGTGCATCGGACGCCTTGCCATTAGTGAACTGTCTCTGGTGTAGAAGTGTGGATACGAGATACAGCAGGTTTGAGGAGAACAGCGCCAAGCGAGATGTGGTTTTAGATTGTCAGGGATGTAAACGTTTGTTTAATTTGTGTGCAGTGCTGGAGATGGAGGGATAATGCTCTGTCATCTATGCTTAGACTTGCAATTGTGTGCGTGTTTGTGCTGTGTGTGTGTTTATGTTTGTGTTGTGAAGCGAGTCGCGCTGTGCCATCTAATTGCCTGCTGATGTTGTGCTTGATTACCGCGGTGAATAACAGCTTCCCTCTCTCTCCTCTCCGGTCTAACAGAGGCATGTTGTGGAGACATATTTTGGATTTGACGAGGAGTCGGTGGATTCTGAGACGTCCTCGCTGACCTCCTACAACACCGACCTCACAGACCGCACCCCTGCTACCCCTGAGGAGGACCTGGAAGACGTACGATCCTCATCCCTCTCTCATCCCTCTCTCATCCCTCTCTCATCTCTTTATTATCGATCTCGTTCTTCCCTACTCCACCATCTCTCTCTCTCTCTCTTCCCTCTCTGCTCTCTCTATCCCCCTTCTCCTCCTCCATCCCTCTCTCCTCACCTCTCCACCATCCCTTACTCCCTCTCTCCTCCCCCCTCTCCGCGTGTGTGTAACCCCGTGCTGTGCGCAGGGTGTGTCTCGCGAGGAGGCGGAGCTTCGTTTCCGTCAGCTGACCAGGGAGTACCAGGCGCTGCAGCGGGCGTACGCCCTCCTGCAGGAACAGGCCGGGGGCTCGCTGGACGCCGAGCGGGAGGCCAGGGTGAGCTGACTCCTCCCACTTCCTGCTACTGCTTATAAACTCACTGTCCACTCTATACACAACCCCTTCACTGATCCCAAACCTGCCGACTGTACACTCTAGACACAAGAGACCAGGGTAAATGATGACCAAGTCAGGCTGATTGCCACGAAAGTACATTTCCCTTCAAAACTGATTTTTATTATTTAGAATAAAAAGAATGCTGAACTAATTAACTGACATAGTTAAATACCTGCAGAGTGAATGTTCATGGTCTATGATTGGTTGTTCCTGTCCCCTCCCACAGACGCGTGAGCAGCTGCAGGCGGATCTGACTGGCTGCCAGGCCAAGATCTCCGACCTGGAGAAAGCCCTGGCCGAGAGGGGGCAGGTAAAAGAGAAAAAGGGCAGGGAGAAAAAGTCCCCGGCTCCTCTCTTCTCATTGGCCCTGCTCCTTGTCTGTCTGACGACTTTGCTTCTGGCCTGGCGCTACGCAGACAGGATCTGCCGCAGAATCCTGTGATGTCACACCGATGACGTCACAGCTCTGCGCCGGCATGCCCCGCCCCCTGTCTCTGTCAGACCTCCTTTCATCCCTGTTTCTGTTTATCGACCCGGGAGAAGAGAGAGAACCATCAGTGTTTCAGCTATTGATCACCAGCTCATTCATAGATACTACATTGAAATGATCTGATGACATAAAGATCATTGTTGACAAACATGACTCTAAACAGAATGTAAAAGTTGACATTTTAGTTTGTATTCATTTATAAATGATAGTCAGTGACTTCATTTAAATAAAAAAGTTGTTCTAACCGCTTAGGACTAAACCAATGAAGACCAGCAGATGGTGCTAAGTTTCTGATTAGTGATTAGCAATTATACCAGCTATCCTTCACTTCTATCTCTTCAAACATTCTCTGTTCTGTCTGTTGCATGGATCACAAGTGCATGCTTACTGCCTGTTTTGCCACATGTTGCTTGTTTCACTTGTTCCCAATTTTACGACTGGAAACCGCCTGTTTCGGCACTGCCTGTTTTTCATGAACACTCTGTTCCTACCTCGTTGGCTGTCTGTTTCTGCCTCTCGCCTCTCCAGCATGTTGTTTCCATGTATTCATGTCAGACTGTTTCTTTCTGGTGGTGGACAGATTTCATTTCATTTCCCCTTGGTGCAATAAAACAGTGTTACAGCCATATGGAATGTTTGTATGTGTGTTTGTGTGTCAGGTGTTCACATGTAACATTCAGAATTGCGTTTCATTTCTCTCGTGCATTGGGTTCGCGGGTATGGAAACCTTTAGGGATGTGAGCTTTTTATAGTGGTGGAATAACTAGGTAGGGAATGTGTTTCAGGACTTGTGTTTGTGTTTGGGTTCCCAGGACTTCCGTCATTCACTGTTACTTTAAGTATGGCTGGTTTGGCCTCTTCCTCCTTGTGATCTTGTGTTTCTGTGTGATTGGTGGCAGGACTCCAAATGGGTAGAGGAGAAGCAGTATCTCATCAGGACCAATCAGGAGCTCCATGAGAAGGTACTTCCTGCCTGTACTTCCTGTGGTACACGAGTATAAACGTGATTTGTCATTGAGCCGTTGAGTCTGTATGTTTCTCTTAGTTTTCCTGTGTGCTTCACACACAACAGAAGCATTGGTCTGTGTGGATTATGTATTCCTTGTCAAATGGATTGTGTGTGTGCAGATGTGTGTGTTGCAGCAGGGAGAGTCCAAACTGCAGGCTGAGGTTCAGGATTCCCGGGACCAGAACGAGCTGCTGGAGTTCCGGGTGTTGGAGCTGGAAGTAAGAGAGTGCACCACCATCAAACTACCACCAGGGGGCGACAGCGGCCTCCAGTCTCGACGCAAAACCTACATACAGTGACCTGCCGCAGCGCCAGCCCCATACACCCATTCACACTCTGAAGGAAGACGCACACACACACACTTGCTTGTCTGTCTGTACTGATATTTGTTTGTTTTGCATGTTTTGGCCTTGCCCTGCCTTGCCTTCCCAACCGAACCAGGAACATTTGTATTTTTATGTTGAACGTTGTACAAGAATGTTGTCTCAAGCGAGATGAAGATGAACATAATTTTTAATGGAATAAAACTTATTTAAGTTCACTATCCACTTCATCTTCGTTCATTTGTCTCCTCCCTGCATGTGGTTGTTTTCAAGTTTGATTTAAGTTGTCCTACAAAACAATTACATCATTTCCATCACATGTCATGACAGCACAATTCGACGGCACGTTCTATTCATGTCATTTCCAATAAACTGCAATTTCAGGAGTGACATCATCATATGAATAGGTGCACCGTTACCACTGTACACTTTGCTGAAGGTCTGTTTTTGACCATAACTGGCTTTTTTGTCTCTTTTTGATGACATCATAAAGCCTGTCTGTCCGTAAGATGAGTCAGTGAAAGTTCCCTGATGAAGGGGGTGGGGCCTCACAGTGGGCGGGGCCTCAAAGTGATGAACACTATTTTATTGACCCCTACTGGTTTGTCTGGCATTTTATTTTCAACAATTTTCAACATTTTATTTCCCACCTCATGTTGATAGAGACCCGCTCTCATTTCCCATGATGTAAGTACGCCATCTTCATTATCCACACGGTCATATCTCAGTTACCACACCATATCACACTCACTGTTTACCAGCCATGACCACATCACTGCCTTAGTCTGTGGTCAGAGCACTCAAATTGGGCTGAGTTATGTGTGAGAGAGAGACTGTGAGAAACACTGAAGGGGTGATGTGTGTGAGAGAGAGAGATCTCGGTGTGTGTGTCTGTGTGAGAGAGAGACTGTGTGTGTGTGTGCGTGCGTGCGTGCGTGAGAGAGAGAGATATACAGTGTGAGAGTCGGTGTGTGTGGGAGAGCTGCAGTAACTGTGTGCTGTCCCTCCAGGAGAGGGAGCGCAGGTCCCCAGGCCTGAACCTCCACATGTCAGCAGCCTTCCCAGAGAACAGCAGCAGCGCCCTGCAGGTCTACTGTCACCAGGAGGGCGTCAAGGTAACGCACGCACACACACTCACACTGTCACCACACACACACACAGAGTCACTCACACTCACACACTCACACTCACACACACACAGTCACTCACACTGTCACACACACACACACACAGAGTCACTCACACACACACACATCACTCACACTGTCACACACACACACACAGTCACTCACACTGTCACACACACACAATCACTCACACTGTCACACACACACACAGAGTCACCACACACACACGCACACACACAGTCAGTCACACACACTCTCTCTCTCTGTCTGTCTCTCTCTCCGTCAGTGTATTGACAGAAGTCTCCTCTCTTTTGAAGGACGTGATCATTCCCGAGCTGATGAAGAAGCTGGACATCCTGGGAGACAACGGGGTGAGAGGACCCCCCCCTCACCTCTCCTCCCTCTGGGACCCCCCCCTCACCTCTCCTCCCTCTGGGACCCCCCCCTCACCTCTCACTCACACTGGGACACCCCCCCTCACACTCCTCCACTGGGACCCCCACACTCACCTCCCTCCCTCTGGGACCCCCGCCCTCACCTCTCCTCCCTCTGGGACCCCCCCCCACCTCTCCTCCCTCTGGGACCCCCCCCTCACTCTCTCCCTCTGGGACCCCCCCTCACCTCTCCTCCCTCTGGGACCCCCCCTCACCTCTCTCCCTCTGGGACCCCCCCCCCACCTCTCCTCCCTCTGGGACCCCCCCTCACCTCTCCTCCCTCTGGGACCCCCCTCACCTCTCCTCCCTCTGGGACCCGCCCCCTCACCTCTCCTCCCTCTGGGACCCCCCCTCACCTCTCCTCCCTCTGGGACCCCCCCTCACCTCTCCTCCCTCTGGGACCCCCCCTCACCTCTCCTCCCTCTGGGACCCCCCCCTCACCTCTCCTCCCTCTGGGACCCCCCCTCTGCTGTGCCTCGCCCTCCACGCCCATCACTACTAACACACTGAGCGTACATCCGTTCTGACATGGCTCTGCCTTCTCCTCTCCCTTCCTCCCCCCGGTCCAGAATCTTCGTAACGAGGAGCAGGTGGTGGTGATCCAGGCGGGCACGGTGCTGTCTCTGTGTGAGAAGGTCAGCCTCAGATCCTGCCTCTCCTCCTCCTCCTCTTCCTCCTCACGCGTCTGTTTAGAGCACAGCTAAGGCCCCAGGCCACTACACACACAAACCCCTGTCATCTGGCTCAGAGGTTCGGTGTGTCTTTAGTTTGCCGTCTAGTTAAGGGGAATTTGGATCAACATAACAAGGCAGTTTCTGTGGACTAGCTCTGCCACTGAGCACAACCTACAGTACAGACATTTACTGTCATTTTCTTGCTTTTCGATTGTTCTCGTTATCCAGTATACATGAAGTTGTCACTTTCATCCCTTTCAGTGGCTGAAGCAGATTGACACCACTGAAGCAGCCCTGACCCAGAAGATGATTGACCTGGAGAATGACAAGGTGAGGGGGGACTCAAGAACTGGTCTCTGATCAGACATTCACATGGCCTGTATAAATGAGAAACACACCATCAATCAGCTGACTTCGGATCAGAAACGTTAACATAAATGTTTTGTTGTGATGCCGTATCCTGCCGTGTGTGATGTCACTTCCAGGACCTGTTCAGTAAGCAGAAGGGCTTCCTGGAGGAGGAGCTGGACTACAGGAAGCAGGCTCTGGATCAGGCCTACATGGTACGAGCCCAGGGCATGATGGGATAGCTCTGCCCTGTCCCCTCCTTCTCCCAAGAGGACTTCAGTCCAACGCACAAACACAATGTCTCACACACACTCAGCATTTAACACAAACTACACACATCATCATATCACAGACATACTACAGACTACATGACCTTTAGCTGCTTATAGAGACATGTTAAGAGCACCCATTCGAGCTCTCCTCCCATCCCACGTCCCAGATGCAAGTGAGTCAGTGCTTTGATGTGAAGTGTCTGGCTTCATGCTGTCGGGATACTGCGTCTTTGACCTCCCTAGACAGGCTGAACACGGCAGAGCAGAGAGAGCACTCTCTCACGCTGGGGCATCTTAGCTGTCCAACGCAGTCCTAATCTGACATAAACAAGATATGAACAAAGATCTTTCTGTCATCTAACACCTGTGATAACCTCATGGTAATCATATCTAAACGACATCATGATGGAATTGCCAGGAATTCGAATTTTAAGACTTAAGACTGAAAATCAATGTGTTGAAGCCTTAGTTACAGACACCCCAGTGTAGATAGGTTAGTAAAGAACGAGGGTGTGACGAGTCCATTTGTTTGGTTTTCCCCTCACTGTCACTTCTGATGAAAGCAGGAAGCAGCCACTGTGTGGAACACAGCATCCCTCTGCATCATGTTTTATTTGGCGTGCGTGTCTCTGTTGATGTTGCATCTTTGTTGACAGTTCCACTATATGTTGAGGTCGACCGAAGCTTTAGTGTTTTTTTCTTTGCGTGGCGACTAAATGCGCTGCCAGAGTGACCCTCTCATAGGCACGTCAAGCTTTCTCCAGCACGCGCTCACAAAGTTATGACTTTGTAACGGCAGTCATGACCTTCTGCTTACCACACGATGCACAACATGTTTTTGACAATCAATATACAGTGGAACAGTGTTCTCCATTTCTGCCATGGTCACAGTGGTATGTGTGTGTGTGTGTGTATGTGTGTTTGTATGGATGTGCATGTGTGTGTTCTTGTGTGCGGGCATGCTCGTGCACGCATCTTCGTGTGTCTGTATGTGCATGCGTGTGTGTGTGTGTGTGTGTGCGCGGGCCTGACAGAGGATCGAGGAGCTGGAGGCCACCCTGTATAGTGCTCTGCAGCAGGAGCCGGGGGCGGCGGTGTCCGAGTCCCTGTCAGACAGGCAGAGGGAGGAGCTGAGGCTAGCCGTGGACAAGCTGCGGAGGCAGATACTCAGGCAGAGCCGCCAGTTTGACAGTCAGATCCTGCAGGAGCGCATGGAGCTCCTACAGCAGGCGTACCAGGTAAGCCCCGCCCCCTGCTCTCTGCCCCCGCCCCCTGCTCTCTGCCCCCGCCCCCTGCTCTCTGCCCCCGCCCCCTGCTCTCTGCCCCCGCCCCCTGTTCTCTGCCCCCGCCCCCTGTTCTCTGCCCCTGTTCTCTGCCCCGTGGAGAAGATGCAGTATCACTACTCCACGCCCATACCTGTGTGTTTAGAGAGTCCATGGTAGATGGACATAGAGGGGTGGAGAGAGAGAAAGCAAGAGAGAGAGAGAGATCTAGATAGTGTGAGAGTGAGAGAGAGATAAAAGGGATGCAGTGTACTGTGTGTGTGTGTGTGTGTGTGTGTGTGTGTGTGTGTGTGTGTGTGTGTGTGTGTGTGTGCACATGGTGTCCTGTACTTCCCTCCAACCCTCACTGTGTTCACCAGTGTATACCTTAACACCACTCCAGGATTTTAACACTCATTTCAACTCTGCATTCCTCCACACCTAACCTCAACCCAAACCACAACTTTGAACTGTTTTATATAAACTAAATCAGCTACTCTCACCTATTCTCACAACAACACAAGTATCAATAAGATTCTACCTGCTAACACGTCTACTAACCTGTAGTGACGATGTACACTTTATAGTAAATCATTCGTGTTCTTCAGAGAGATCCAATGTCTTCTAAGTGGTCTTCCCTCTGCAGTCTCTCCTCCATCTCCATCTCTATGGACCAGTATCTGCAGCCCCAAACTGATATCTGCTCCCCAAACTGGCTGTGTACAGTGTCTCGCTCCCCTGGCTGGGTCTGTGGTCCCGTAGTTGTGCCCTAAGCCACGGGGTGCTTACGAATGTGCTGTGGGCATACTGAGATGCTGAACTCGTTTTGAACGCAGCTCTGAGTTCAAGGTGGTTGCCAATGAGGGGTGTTGCACAACTTTTAGGATTGCCTAATCACTGCGCTGATTCACTGAGCCCACGTGGATTCGTACAGATTTCACGCCTGTCCGATCGTGTTAGTGAGTCTTTAGGATCCCTGAACGTTGGAGTGAGTGACAGAGGGAGAGAGAGAGGGAGACACTTTTCAGCCAAGACCAGGGTTACCAAGGGTTAAGGTTTAGGGCCTAATCTTCTTTTTCCTACACCCCAAATCAGCTTACAGTCTCTTAGCTCAAATATGGAGTCCCTCATTGTCCATTGTTGCTTTTTGCCGGTTGTCATGGCAGTTCGCACCGTGCATGAAGCGGCACAACGGTGTCTACGGTAACCAGAGCGTTGTGGAAAGCAAGTTTTGGGATAGGCCAACGTTTTTTGGGCCCACGTTTCCTAAAACCCATTTTAGTAGCCATGTCCCTTATATAATATATGATACTATAAGAATATAGGACTCCATCAATAATTCTGCGGATGCTCTCAATAATCCCAAACATGCAAGTCCTAGAACTAGGTACTCCTGGTACTGACTGTGTACCATCTGGTGTTGTGGTTGTGATGGTCACCTGGGTCCATGTGGAGTGCTGCTGCTCTGGGTCTGCCTGGGCAGAGGAAGCTCAGGGTCTGCTGTGGTTTCTCCTTCTCTTCCAGAGGATCAGAGAGCTGGAAAACAGGATTGAGACGCAGAAGAAACAGATCAAGGAAATCGAGGAGAAGGTAGAAGCGCTCTTTCCGCAGATCTCCCGATGAATCGACATCATGCACTGTCCTGTCCCGGATCAACTGTCACAATAACACTTTCCCCCCTTTTCTCTTTTTGTTTGTTTCCGTTTTGTGGTCGTCGTTTGAAATCCTTCTATTCTTTTAGTTTTTGTTCCTGTTTCTGTTTTTCTCCCTAGCTTTTATTATCTGGCCTTAATGAAGCAGCGTACGGAACAACATCAGGTAAGAAGGCACAGAGAGGTGTGATGTGGCCCTCACATCTACAGGACAGCCTGACAAGCGTGACAGAGGTGGGGATGACGATGGGGACCACCGTGAGGGGGATGATGACGGTGCACTTCCCTGTCCCTCTAGGTGCCACGGTGCTCAAGTGGAGAAACGAGGATGAATCACCACATATTCATTTTTTTTTAATGCATTTATAGACTGCTCACTAAACCTTATGGCCTTTTTGATAAATGTGCACTTTGATAAACCAAACCGCCATCTCGGAATGCAAAATAAACCACAGGACTTTTCGTGAGAAGGGAAGACATTTCACAGACTTTGTGTGTGACAGATGCAGTAAATTGTGTGTGGGCTTTTTTTATCGAGGAGATCTACCTGGTGGGTTATCTGTTTGTGGAGCCTTGAGCCTAACGACATCCTAACGGGGAATGTGTTGAGACAACCTAGAACTTTGTTGTGTCGTAAGGAGCAGAACCCAGTGGAACACAACCAGAAGGGCCTCGAACTCAGGAGAACACAGAGCCGGGCAAGGAACCAGTGCAATCATGGAGGGAGATGGAGGGAGGCCCAAGGAGTAAGGGAACGGGTTAAGAGACAGAGGAGAGAGAGAGGGCATTGAGGAAAGTGTGAGGGGAGAGGGGAGAGAGGGGGGAGGGTGGGGGGGGGCAGTGGGCTAGTGGGGCACTTCTCTCTCGGCCCAGCGAGCCAACCACAGGACGCAGAAAGTTCCTCCGAAAAGATCAGTGCCCCCGGACCGTTTCCATGGAAACCGGAGTGCGTAGCCAGAGCCGGGCTGAAAGAGGAAGAGGACAACAGCGGAGGGACACTTGGGGGAGAGAGCACCGAGCGTTTTCAGGAGGTAAGTCACTCTAAAAATCTAGTTTAATATACCTGACAGTAATGTAATCTGAAGTGTTTGATCTGAAGATCATACTGTATTTACCAACAACAAACCTTCAGAGCTGACCTGTCCTGTGTATGTGTTACTCATTGGTGGCAGAACATTCTTGGTCTAATCCCAGTTAAGCTGTAACCATGCTGTAACTGGTAGACAAACAGCATGGGAGGGGCTGGTCCAGTCATTGGGCGGGGCTTATTTTGGTCGAGGAGAGGAGGGGTGTGGAGAGGTGCCAGGGCAGAGGACAGAAGAGAGAGGAGGAGAGGAAGAGAGGAGGAAAGAAGGGAGGAGTTTAGAAGGGAGGAGAGGAAGGAACATACTGGAGGATGGGGGGGAGGAGAGGAATGGAGAGAACAGAGTAGAGAAGATAGTTGAGGAAAGGAAAGGAGAGAGGACTATAAATGGGAGGGGAGGAAGGAACAGAGTAGAGGAGAGAGGAGGGGAGAGAAGAGGGGAGAGAGGAGGGGTGAGCGGGTGTGAGAGAGGAGGGCGATAGATGACGGGGAGAGAGGACTGTGTGTGGGGGGAGAGGGGTAACCTGAGAGACACCTTTGGACAGTCTAGCTGCCACCAAGCTGCTGATGTCTTGAATAATAGAGTGTGTAGTGTGTGTGGTGTGTGTGGTGTGTGTGGTGTGTGTGGTGTGTGTGGTGTGTGTGCAACAAGAAAATAAAAAATTAGGGAAAAGGTGAAAAGAACAGATAATGAGAGAAACAGAAAGGTGTGTATGTGTGTGTGAAGGAGGGCTGGTAAACCAATAAAAAGTGTGCATTCTTTTTGTGACACAAATGAGATAAAAACTATAGCAAATGTTCTGCAGATTCAGGAAAATACCACCCACCAGTGAGCACACATACAGAAGGTCAGGTGACCATGTCCGACCCTGAAAGTGGAAGCGGGTCAGTAACCGTGGCGACGGGTCCCCCTGGCCGGGCCCTCAGTGTCCTGTCTGAAAGAGTGAAGGTTCTAGAACACAGCCTGAGA
The DNA here is from genome assembly GCA_903064625.1 of Mallotus villosus. NCBI lineage: Eukaryota > Metazoa > Chordata > Actinopteri > Osmeriformes > Salangidae > Mallotus > Mallotus villosus. The sequence continues at coordinate 108,464 of CAEFZP010005814.1, read as the reverse complement.
GACAAGGTCAGCTCCATCACTGAGTCCGAAGGTGCTCTGAGGAACAGGTGAGAGAAAGGGGGGCGGAGGAGGGGGGATGAGGTGGGTGGTGTCGCATGTCATGACACACACTTAGGTACTACTACACTCACATATGGCCACCTTCGGATCATGTATCACACACACTCAACCCCAATGCATGCTGTTTCACCGGCACACTGCTAGCTAGTGTTCTTTCAATGGGTTGGAGTTTGTTACATGGCTGAGTTTCCTGAAAGGTGAAAACAATATTATATAATCTATTCATGTCATGCCACTGTGCTAACCTAGTACTATTTTCTAAAGAACGAAAAGTAGTTTTAAGCTAATGCTCAAGCTAATAGTAATGTAAAGTACTAATTTGACCAATGTCAACATTTTAGGTCGTAATGTGAGGATGCTAATGCTACTGTAGGAAGCAAATACTAGGCTACTTATGCTAGGATGCAAATGTGAGGATGCCAATGCTAGGATGCTAATCGCTATTGTAATGTGAGCCTGCGTCTGCTGTGTTCGTCATCCAGGATCAGAGAGCTGGAGGTGTCAGAGAGGAGTGTGCAGCACAAGGTGGATGACCTCACTGCCAGGTCAGCCCTCCACTGTCCCAGAATGCAACGCCCGAGGCTGGACGAGCGGCTATACGCGCTCAAAGATGAAGTCAGGACCATGGTGAGCGACAACCGAAAGAGCAAACTTTATTAGCAGTTAGATAAGATGTCAACTATGAAACACATGCTAGGCTAAAGCTTCCATACTGGTCTCATAAACTTTAGTTTTGGTCTGTATTTGTGTTTCTGTGGAATGTTTGTGTAACACCCCCACACATTGCTCTGTTCTTGCTTTGTGTCTCTCTTTCCCTCACCCTCTGTTTCTTCTCGTTATCGCTATCTTAGTCTGCAGTGTACTCTGCTCGTCTAGACTATAGCTCGATATCGATCTCTCATCTATCGATATCTCTATCTCTCTCTCTCTCTATCATCTAGCTCTCGTCTCTCCCTCCCGCCCTCCATCAGTCTCAGGAGAAGGAGCGAGGGGGAGCGCGTGTGGAGAGTCCGACTGCAGCGCTGCCAGGCCCAGCTGAAGGCCAAAGAGGAGGAGATGGCTCGCCAGTCGCACTACTTCGAGCACTTCAAGACCCAGCTGCAGCACAAGCTCAGCCTGTCCAGGGACCCGGGAGCAGGGCCTGCAGGCCCGCATCCACCTCCTGGAGAGACGTCTGCTGGAGCTCACCGTGTCTGCGGCCTCCGCCGCCGTACCCGCCCCCAAGAAGACGGCCACCGAGAGACTCGCGCACCTGAGGGGAGAGGGAGAGGGAGAGGAGGGCGAAGAGGAAGAGAGGAGGAGGGGCGTCGGACGGCGCTCGCAACCGAAGCCCGGGCCCCCGCGAGAGGGAGAGAGAGAAGGAGGGAGGATGGGTGTCGCAAAAGGGGGAGAGGATACGGAGGACAGGGGGATGAAGGGACTGAGGGGAGGAGAGGAGGGCCGAGCGAGGGACGACAAGGAGGAGAGCGGCGGCGAGGCCCGACTGCGAGGGTTCGTCCTCAGCCTCCAGGAGGACCTCCGGGCGCTGCTGGAGAGAGAGGAGCAGGGGGAGGCCGAGCGGAGGGGGGTTGGCGGAACAGCTGCAGGAAGCGCAGGAGAACAGCCACTTCCTGTCCTGTAAGATGGAGGAGATGCGGGCGGCGGTGCACAGGCTGAAGCTGGCAGAGAGCTCCCTGACGGAGGAGGTGGAGGAGCTGCAGGAGGAGAACCTGCGCCTCCACAGGAGCCTCGGACAGAACCCCAGGAAGGCCTCACAGTCTCCTGTCCCTGAAGGCCCCAGCCCCAGCCCCAGCCCCAGCCCCAGCCCCACAGCCCCACACAACTCCAGACAGTCTTCTGCCCCTGTTGTCCCACAGTCCAGCCCCCCTCCCATGGGACAACCAGGCCCACTGAACTGCTCAGACCAGGTAAAGCAAAAGGACTACTGGAATCCATTCATGTGTTGTTGAGAGTTCTGTTACTTTTGATGAATGTGCATCCTTAGATAAAAATCAGGCATGCAAGTGTTTTTAGTGTATTCAGCAATGCATCGCACAATGGTTTCCCACCATTTAAAATGGTTGAATGGGAAGTGATTGAGTTATGAGTAAGGATTATTGGATTTTCGAATGGATGAGATTTATTAGATTATCGTGCTACTAAAGTTTAGATCCTGTGCACAGCGGAATTTTGATCTTATTACCAAAGAGAGGCATGTGTTTGGTAGTATAGTGTGTGTGTGTGTGTGTGTGTGTGAGAGAGAGAGAGAGAGAGAGAGAGAGAGAGGAGAGAGAGAGAATAACACTCAATTGGATACATTTTGAATGTCTGTGTCTGTGTATCTACTGATCTAACAAGTTATTCCATGTTGTTTTACTGTCCCTGAACCAGCAGCAGGGCCTGTTACTGCTGAGTGCACCTCCCTCTCCTAACCACCGGGGGACAGCCAAGTGCTCACAGGAGGATGACACAGCGAAACAGCGTACCACAGCCAAACCTGACAGTTCCACCTTACCTCTGCCCAAACCAGACCTCCTGAACCTCTCAGGCCACCGTAGCCCCAAACCCAAACCCAATCCCAAACCCAGCCTGCTCTCCCTAGTGACCTCCACAGTGGAGGTGGGGGCGTTCAGCCTCAGTCAAGGGGACAGTCCGGGGGACTGGGGCCCGGGGTTCCCCTCTCTGGGCCTGGGCGAGGCGGAGGGCAGTGAGGAGACGGAGGCCCTGAGGGAGGCCTACAGGAGCCTGGGAGGAGACCTGGATGGCTTGAGGGACCAGCGGGACCAGCTGGAGAACGCGCTGCTCCACACCCAACAGGAGCTGCAGACGCTGTCCCTGGAGAACGCCCGACTGAAACTCACACTCAGGGAGCAGGCGGGAGAGGGGGCCTCCGAGGCAGAGCTGAGGTTTTCAGTGGGAGAAGTATGTGTGTCAGGAAACAGCCAAATACACGGACATTCCCCGTCACACGCCCCAACCCAGGAAGTTCTCCCACCCTCCTCCCCTTCCTCACCCCCCGAAGGTGACCTCCTTGCCCTGGCGCAGGACGACCTGGCCCTGGCCCTGAACCATGAGAACCGTGCCCTGGCCGGACGAATCCAGGAGTTACTGGCCCACCTGGAGCTCCAAGAGGGGGAGGCGGAGCGTGAGCTTGCCCAGCTCAGGCTGCAGGTGTTGGGGCTGGAAAGGGACGGGGCCAGGCTGGAGCAGGACAACCAGGAACAGGTCGGCCTCATCGCTGAGCTGACCAGGAAGACGGAGGACGACCTCAACACCATCATGGACCTGCAGCAGAGGCTGAACGACAGTGGTCAGATACGGGGACCGCAGGTCGACGACGCGGTCGAGTCAGGGCGCGGTCAGATGGAGCTTCCGAGCGACCGTGCAACAGGGTTAGAGAGCGGTCAGGGTGACTGTGACGCTGGGTCAGTGAATGGTCGACCTCGCTGTGAAAGTCCAGTCGGGTCAGTTAGCGTTCCCTCTCAGGTCAACCGTGCGGTCGTATCAGTCCACATTCAGCCGCCAAAACCAGCAGCAGATCGGAATGGACTACAGGTCGACCTAAGCCCGCTTTGCGGTCAACAAAACAAGCATCCGACTACAGAGCTGCAGAGCGGTCCAAACTCAGATGACCGCGTGGTCACGTCAGGAAACCCTCGGCATGGTGAGGACGGGAGCAGCACAGCCAGCGGTTCACGGGGCGAGCCCTCGACCGCGGGGGGCGGGGCGCGGCCTGGAGGCGGAGCAGGAGGAGCTGCTGCGCTCCGTCAGCGCTCTGAGGGAGGAGCAGAGGGAGCTGGGACTCTCTCTCCACGCTCAGACGGACGACAAGCACCAGCTGACGCGCTCCCTCTGGGTCCTGAAGGAGGAGAGAGACCAGGTCACCCTGTCTCTTCAGGCTCTCAAGCGGGAGAGAGACCTGCTGACCAGGTCCTTCTGTGGCGTGAGAGAGGAGAGAGACAAGATGCTGCGCTCCGTGAGCGGTCTGAGAGAGGAGAGGGACTGCTTAAGTCAGTCTGTGGGCTCTCTCAAGGAAGAGAGAGACCACTTTGTTTCTGAGAAAGAGAGAGAACATATGACACAATCCCTCCACGGGTTGGAGAAGGAGCGAGACCAGGTAGAACGGTCTCTCTGCGGCCTGAAGGAAGAGAGAGACCAGCTGACTCGATCCATGTGCACTTTGACCGAAGAGCGAGACACTTTGGTCCGGTCACTCTGCGAACTAGAGGAGGAGAGAGACAAGCTGGCGACGTCTCTCTGCGGTGAACAAGAAAAGAAAGACCAACTCACAAACTCACTACGTGGTCTCAGAGAAGAGAGAGACCGGCTGCAGACAGACGTCAGCAGCCTTCAGAAGATGCTTCACTCAGAGGGTGCCGAGTCAGAGCCGGGTGGCCAATCAGAGCCAGGTCGGCATGCCAACGAGGATAGATGGCGATGCCACTCAGAGATGTCATGTCACGGTCTCCTCCCTCCAGTCTGGTCAGGTATGACAGGACTCTCTGCTGTGTCTCTGTCTCTTTCTGATGCCATATGATATTTCATATGTTTTCATATAAACTTCTGCTGTATGTTTGCATTTCATTGAATGAAGCTGTTGTTTGTGCTTGTGTCTAGGGAGGAAGAGAGGAGCTCCCAGGGCAGCGGACGGTGAGGGAGGAAGAGGGGGATTCAGAGAGGAGGGAGGAGGGACACAGTCAGCTGATGAGGGAGGTTGAAGCGATGGGTGCAGAACTCAGGAGGTCGCAAGAGGAGCTGCAGAGGAGCCAATCAGAGGTATGGAAATGGTTTCCTGTTGGTTTGATCAGTCCCATAGGTCAGAGCCTTTCGTTTCGGATCCGAATCTGGGTTGGGTTTTTGGTAAATCTGCGTGTGTGTGTGTGTGTGGTGTGTGTGTGTGTGTACAGGTCCAGAGGTGCTACCATGAGCTGGGTGTGTCTGAGGCCAGAAGCGTGGAGGCAGAGAAAAGAGCACAGCAGGCAGCCAATGACGTGAGGAGGATGAGAGAGGGAGCGAAGGAGGAGGAGGAGGAGACCAATCGGGAACACGACAAGCTAAGAACAGAGGTACGGATGGAGACCAAACCTCCTATCAGGCCATCAGACCATCAGGCCAATGCTTCTTGTGTTTTGCTAACCAATAATCTGATCATGGATGTGAAGTAACAGTAATAGGCTGGGCTAAAATAAACTAAATCTAATCTACACTAATCTAAACTAAATTAGACCAAAATAGGCTAACTCAGGTTTATCAATGGATGTTTGTGAACTAACTGTGTGTTGGGTGTAGGTGAGAGAGATTCATAACAGGATGACTAGACTGCAGAGGGAGAAGAGCGATACTCTCTCCCTTAAGGCACAGGCAGAGGAACATCTCACCATGCTACAGGCTCAACTCAATGCCAAGGTGTGTATGTTACCTTTCACCTTGTGATGCTGTTGTGGACTTACATCTACCCTAATGTGTTTTCACTGACAACACACTGTGCCATGTGTGACTGTGTGTGTGTGTTTAATCTCACAGACGGTGGCACTGCAGGAGTTGAACTTAGAGTACACAGCCCTGAGGAGAGAGAAAGAGAGCAGGGAGGAACAGAAAGACACGTTCGCCTCGCTCAGGGCGAGGTATGATGACATCAGAGCTAAGGTAACCGACTATGTGTGAGCACCACATGCACTGCACCCTACATTACATCCACTGGTATTTCTTTTTTATGATCTAAAGGATTAATATGTGTTTGTGTGTGTTTCCAGTACGACGTTCTCCTCAGGAAGAAGAGCCAGACTGATCTGGATATGGCTCCTCTCAAGGTCAGAATGGCAGAAGCACGGTCCTTATCTGTCCAATGTCTTGTTTTTACCTTGAGTGACAGCGGTGCTGTCCAATGCCAGGCCTGCCTGATTTTAATTTTGAGTGAACTAATGGGATTCCCCACAGTCATGACTGACGTTTGCTTTGTCCAATGGCGTGTCACTCTGTCATGTTTTAGCCTTGACTGACACTTGTTCTGTCCAACGGCAGGCCAAGCTGTCATGCCTGGTGGTGAAGTGTCAGCAGAGGAACCGTGTGCTGGCCCAGATGATGCGGGCCCTGCGCCGATCTGGCTGTCTGGACCTCCCCCTCATTCTGGAGGCTGAGGACCTTCTCAATGACACAGCACTGCAGGACTACACCACAACCTTTTCACCAGGACACAAGACAACCCTACCAGACTACACCACAACCTTTTCACCAGGACACAAGACAACCCTACCAGACTACACCACAACCTTCTCACCAGGACACAAGACAACCCTACCAGACTACACCACAACCTTCTCACCAGGACACCACACAACCCTACCAGACTACACCACAACCTTCTCACCAGAACACCACACAACCCTACCAGACTACACCACAACCTTCTCACCAGGACACAAGACAACCCTACCAGACTACACCACAACCTTTTCACCAGGACACAAGACAACCCTACCAGACTACACCTCAGCCTTCTCGCCAGAACACCACACAACCCTACCAGACTACACCACAGCACACATTCCTGCAACTGGTAAAGCACTTAAAGACCCAATCGGAGAATACGCTCCAGTCTCCAGCACAGCGCTGCTAGACCAACTCCTCCAGCCTCATTTAGCTGCTGTCCCAGCTTTGTCTGAGAGACCCAACACCTCACATGTGTTCAGCTCAACACAGGTATGGACCGTACCATCTGAAACTGTAGGGGGATGGAGGGTTGGGGGTTCTCAGTGCAGATGTAAGGGCTTTCCATGTCTATCTCCAAGGGGCTTACCCCACTATTTTGTCTGTTGTCTGTAGAGCTTGAGTTCACCTGCGCCCCAGAGTGACAGCGGTGACGACACGAGCCTGTGTCTGACCTCAGCAGATCAAAGTCCACTCAACACCCCTCTGACGCAAACTTCCAAAGTTGGTCCAGTCCAGGTCTCAGCATCCTCAGACAGACACGGACTGTACCAAGAGGGGGAGAAAGGGGAGGCCCCTGACAGATGGCCAGGTGTGGGCAGGAGGCTGAGCAGCCCTGAGAAGATCATGAACCTCCAGCTGCAGCTGCAGAACACCCTGTTCCAGAGCTACCAGGTAAACACCACATTCTATTCTATTCTTCTCTGCAGCTGGACAGTAGAACATTCAGTGTAGCAACGCCACAATGTTAACCTGAAGTGAGCCTGAGAACCCCAAACACAGGACATAACCCTGGTTTGTTCTCCCCTAAGGCCCCAGTGAGGAGAGTGGAGGCAGGGGAGGTGGAGAACCACACCAGGGGCAGAGCCTCAGGCCAGCAGCCCAGGATAGGCCTCTCTGTGCCAGCTACAAAAGAGATGACTCTGGCCCCCAGGACCACAGGGAATGTCCCAATCAGCACTGTAGCACCTAGCCGACCCAAACACATCTCCTCAATACCTACTCTTAACAAGGCTCCTGTCACTAGCAGACCCAAACATGCCTTCTCCAGTTCCCCAACTGCCACCAGCAGTGCTGAAGAAAGCAGCCCCACAAGAAATACCCCCTCCGTTGTCACCATGACGATGACCCCCTCCGACCCTGGGTACCTGTCCAGACCAGCACCCAGCACTGAAAAGGCAGCTACTGCCACCACTACCTCAGTTACCCCCCTCAGTTCCGCCCCAACCAGGTCAACTGCCCCTCTGAGTTTGACCCCTCTTTCGGCCCCCACTCTCATGGCCCAGACTGTTAGGAAACTGACTGCCACAGCTTCGTTCCAAACTACCCCGAGAAGAACTGCCCCGACGACCAACCCCACTCCTAACACCCAAATACCCCAGCCCGTCGCACGCTGCCAATCTGCCCCCGACACACCGGCCCCTTATTCCACGTTGTCTGACAGCCGTACCCCTGCCCCCCCCTCCAGAGGTCTCCACTCCACCCCCGCTGCTCCTCCCTCCCCGGGGAAGACAGCACCTCCTGAGAGACAGAGGGGTGTTAGTCATCCTTCCTCCGGCAGATCAAACACAGCCAAACGAGGTAGGTTGGCAATACGTCGGATGAAGGTCATGCACCATACTTACGTACATACACTTTGGTTGGTTGTGTTTGTGTGTTGGCGATTTACGATGTTACTTGTTGTATTAAAATTGTCTAGGAAACGATGAATGCAAATTCAAGAATGTCCCGTTTATTCATAGTAACCGATAACTGCATTTCCGCGATCTTTGTCCCGCCCCCTCCCCAGAAGCACCCGCTGAGGTGGGTTCCGTTGATGTCATCAAGACGGTGGGACAGAGCAGCCTTATGATTGGCTGGGAGAGGCCGCCACTCGATGAGCTTGGCTGCAGCAACGGCACCTTTGTGTATGGATACAGGGTAGGAACCAGAAATACCTGGATACATGTTCACTCAGTCACCATACACTCTCTGTACAGTAGAGACTGATGCATGTGTGTGTGTGCATTTTGTGTGCATGTGTGTGTGTGTTCTCTTCCCTCAGATTCATGTCAACGGCGAGTTCCACAAGTCTGTCATGAGCTCAGCATGCACCAAGGTAACAAATCAAGGAAGAAAGATATACAGTACACATATTTCGACAAGCCTTAAGAAATAAAGACAATCGAATTCCGATCTGTATCGAATGTATCGACGTCACCGCACAAAACAAGATGTGTGATGAGTGTGTAGCTGAGATAAGGCTGTGTGTGTGTGTCCCTCCTGACAGTGTATTCTGGAGAACGTGGACCTCTGTGGTCCGGTCCACATCTCTGTCCAGACGCTCGGCATGAACGGCCTTCACGCTGCCAAGGTCTCCACCGTCCACGGGGGAAACCACACCCCCTTCCGGATAGACCCCGCCCACACAGGAACTGACCACAGCCTGCTCCACGCAGACCCCGCCTCCTCCGGCCAGAGAACTCCTGTCCCACATCTCCAGGTTCTCAGAGGCTCTCTCCAGTCCAAAAGTCCCTCGTCATGCCAGGAGGGGAAAACGGTAATGGAGTTTTCTTTTAATTCAAAGTCACTGTAGAGTTGAAACACGTCTTGACAGTGTATCTTGGTGGTCGAATGTTTCAAATGTTCTAATTCCTCTTTACATAGCCATGGGAACATATTTTATCAGGGGGGTGCCGCGGTGGTGGATTTTCAAGTCGTATCATTTTAAATTCCTGTGCTGTCAGCAGGGGGTGCTGCAGCACCCTGAGCGCCTCTCGTTCGTCAGGCCGTGTGTCTTTATATCCTTTGCTATCCTGTGTGTGTGTGTGTGTGTGTGTGTCCTTCAGTTTGTGGCTGTCTACAGCTACAGCCCTCTGAGGGACAGCCCCAACCTCCACCCCAGCCGAGAGCTGGCTCTGCATGAAGGAGACACTGTCACGCTGCTAGGCAACCCACGCCACGACGGCTTCTGTGAAGCAGAGGTGAACCAATCAGGACCAAGCTCTGTGTTTGTGTGTGTTGTAATCTACGGGAATGGCATTTAGGTATGTAATTATGTGTGTGTTCCAGCTCAACGGCAGAAGAGGGCTGGCACCTATTGCCTTCCTGGAGGAAGTTTCTGTTCCAGTGAGACCTGGAAAGACTGGGAGAGGATCAGCTGATCACTGTGACGACCAATCAGAGAGACGAGCCACAAACAGGCCAGAGTGACTGCCAAGATGAACAACATCATTATACTCTCGCCTCCAAACATTGGCAAACCCCAGAGGTATGGGATGACAAACATGGTGTTTAACACGCTGGGCTATACTAAGCCTCCTAACATCCGTCCCCCTGCAATGTGTGGAAAGTGTCAAAGGAACACAAGGCTCAAGCAATGTCCCTCTTGGATACATATATTTTTTCTCTCCAAAATGTGCTAGAACAAGCCAGCCACAGAGCCCTGAGACACACTCGTGGAGGGAAGCCGCCCAAAAGGGGAGGTTTCCACGGTAACGGAGAACGTTTTTTTTTCCGGGCGGACAATTTGACTCGATTGAGAGATATGCAGCCAAATAGGAAAAGTAGGGAGTGAGAATTGAGGGGTGGGGGGCGGGGGGTTGGGGGTGGTGGGCAGGGCAGTGAGGCAGAAAGCTGTCATTCCAAAGACTTTCTCAATCCAGTTTCACATTCTGCTCACAACGAAAGCCAATCCAAGTCAAGTGTTACCGAGTTGAGATGTCATTTCTAGATTGCACATGCTTTCCTGTCCTCCACTAGAAAGCTACTGTATGTTATCACAATGTATCTGTAGAGATTATTAAAGAGAAACGCCAACGGTGTGTGTCTGAGGCCTATATGCCTGTGTCTTACTCCACTGTTTCTGCTACTATTAACCTTCTCCATTCTGAAATGTGCTGAGTGTGATGGATAGCTTTTCACATGAAGGGACGAGGGTGACACAGCTGGTGTGTGGTTCACTGTGGTAAACTGTGATGTGGTTGCCAGCAAATGTATTTTTATATTGTTCCATATGAACCATGGATTAAATTGTCAAATGATATCCATTGGACTGTATAGAAGAGAATAAATGTTTCTATGACTCCTTCGTCTGGTTCATCTATCACTGTCACCTCGTGTTTCCTTCCTTCCCACCAGAGGGCAGTCCTCACTGCTCTGAGACTCAGGCTTGCTTGTGTTCACGACTGTGTTGCATTAGTCTGGGTATTACACAGGTTTCATGTTCCTACAGCACAAATGCGCAAGCCTCCTTGCTCCCTCTGTTTCTCCCTCTCTCTCTTTATTTCTCTTTTTCTCTCCCTCTCTCTCTCTCTCTCTATCTCTCTCTCCCTCTCTCTCTCCCTCTCTCTCTCTCTCTCTTCTCTCTCTCTCTCTCTCTCTCTCTCTCTCTCTCCTCCTCTCTCCTCTCCCTCTCTCTCCCTCTCTCTCTCTCTCTCTCTCTCTCTCTCTCTCACCCCCGCCACACACACACAGCCGCAGCATTGGATGCCAGAGTATCTTAATAATCGCCTGCTGTGCTCTGCTTCTGTGTGAGCCCCTGAGAGACTGTAAACTCTCCTGCTCAGCAGAAATGCGGTGTGTGTGTGTGTGTGTGTGAGTGTGTGTGTGTGTGTGTGTGTGTGTGTGTGTGTGTGAGAGTGAGTGTGTGTGTGAGTGTGTGTGTGTGTTATAAAGCAGAGAGACGCAGTACCAGGTGACGAGACTTCCTCCTTAAACGTACTCTCGCACACTTTTCCTCATGTATCACACACACGCACACACTAGCACTGCTGAGCTGTGCAAACGAGCGCAGCACACTCAGAAAGATGAATCAGGCCATGAAGCGATCAGAAACACTGAGGCTGCAGCTGCATGCACAGCTCCCCTCTGATCTAGGAGATCTACATCAACCTGCTCACACACACACTCACTTACACACACTCACTTACACACACCACACACACACACACACACACACTCACTCACACACACTCTCTCCTCCTGTGTGTGTGGATGTGTGCTGTTGAGGGTCTTGATTGCTGAAGCTAATGACCTCCCACTAATGAGGATCAGGATGATGTAAGGACACCTAGCCATCATGTAGGTCAGCTGATTGCACAGGTTACATAGAGAGTGAGAGGGAGGGAGGGAGGGAGGGACATGCTGATTTGAGACACAAGGGAGAAGCAAATAAGTATAGATGAATTGTTACATCTACGCCGCTTCACTAGTCTTTCAAAACACCTTCTGTGTGTACGTGTGTTTGTGTATTAGGGTGTGTGTGTGTGTGTGTGTGTGCTTGACAGACACAGTACAGTGTCTCTGACAGCGACAGCTGGGCCCAGGCCCCCACATGGAGTTCTGGGACATTTGGTTTGATGCTAACAGACACCTCTGGAACTTTCCTCAAAGTGTGTGTTTCTTGTAAACATGTGCGTATGTTCGTACTGAAAGCATATTACTCAACGTGCTATGTTGTGTGTCTGTGTCTCTGTCCGATGTCTATGTTTTGCAGACAGTCAACTGGGTGCCTCTAAGAGATGGGGGTGGGGGGGGGATGAAGAGGAAGGAGAGGGGGATGAAGAGGAAGGAAACATGAGAGTAGACGAGTACATAAAGGACCTTCACACCGTCTTCACAGTCCTGTGCTTCTAGGGAGTTAGAGTCTGTCTTTGACTTCCAGACCTCCTCCTCCCCTCAGGGGGCAGAGCTGAAGGCTCACACCCAGAATGGAGCTTCCAAACTGGGCTTCTCCCTGCAGCCTTGCGGGGATGATCACTGTCATCATCTCTTGTTTTTACAATGTTGTCGTCAAGCAACAGTAAATATTAGGATGATTACCTTTTCCTTGATCATTTATGCACGCAGTGTTTGGGTGTGTTCGGTTCTGCGGAATGTGTGAACAACGAGGGGAAGGGCGATCATCGCCTTTTGCATTTATTTGTGTTCGCACAGATTTGCCATTCCTTGTCTCCCTATCTCCCCCCTCTCTCCTTTTCTTCCTCCCCCTCTCTCTTGTCTCTCTCTCTCTTTGTGTTCTGGCCTTATCTGGCCATCTCAAGGTATATTTGTAGGCAAAACACTGTCTGTATGTGTTCAGAGAATTATTTTCTCTTTCCCATTCTTCTCTCCCTTCGTATCTTTTCCTCAACCTCTACACACCCGCCTGCAAGTCCAGATATCTCACTAACCTTCTTCCACACGATCCATGTGTTCATTTCCCTGCTCCTCTCTCTCTCAGCTTGCCTCTCGTTCCCTCCCTCTCTTTCTCTCTCTCGCCCCCCTCCCCTTTCCCCCTCATTTGGTCTTTCTTTGATATCCCTCCCGTCTCCCCGGATCACAATTTCCCTTCCTCTCCACCCCTCTTTGTAAGTTGTGCCTCTCTTTCTCTCTATCTTGTCTCTCTCCTCCTCGTTCTATTCAATTTCAAAAGCTTTATTGGCGAGGCGAACTGAAGAAACTCCATCGCTTGCTCTCCACTCCTCTCCACTGTTTCCCCCACCTCCCCTCCAGTTCTCTCCATTTTAATCACCCGTGGAGCCTATCAGGTAAGCTGCCAGGCCCCAGAGAGAATTTCTTCAGTTAATCCATGCGTAAACAAACATCAAACAAACAGCCTTCTAATTTGGGAAGAGATAAGCAATTAGTCAGTATTACACCCTTAGTTTGGTCTATAAACGAAGCCTTAATCGTATTAATGAACTACAATAGAGGAGGTGATGGAGAACCATGTTTATGTAAAGTCTCCGTCGGCAATCTCTCTGTGGTTAATAACCAAACAGAGGGGTCCCGTGGAAACAGCTCTGCACTTATCCTTTTCACCAGATACGCCCTGCTTCTCAAGGCACCCCATTTCATTTCCTCTTTTAACGACTTTTCTAAACAAACTTAGTTGGCTCCTCTTCTCTCATCTCTTCTCCTCTTTCTTCTCTCTCCCCTCCTCCCCTTCCCTTCCCTCTCCTCTCCTCTCCTCTCCTCTCCTTTCCTCTCCCTTCTCCCTTCTCCCTTCTCCCTTCTCTCTCCCTTCTCCCTTCTCCCTTCTCCCTTCTCCCTTCTCCCTTCTCCCCTTCTCCCTTCTCCCTTCTCCCTTCTCTCCCTTTCCCTTTCCCTCCTCTCCTCTCCTCTCCTCTCCTCTCCTCTCCTCTCCTCTCCTCTCCTCTCCTCTCCTCTCCTCTCCTCTCCTCTCCTCTCCTCTCCTCTCCTCTCCTCTCCTCTCCTCCCCTCCCCCTCCCCTTCCCTTCCCTTCCCTTCCCTTCCCTTCCCTCCCCTCTCCTCTTCTCTCCGCTTCTCCCCTCCCCACCCCTCTCCTCCCCTCCCCTCCCCTCCCCTTCCCTTCCCTTCCCTTCCCTTCCCTTCCCTCCCCCAACCCTCCCCAACCCTCCCCTCTCCTCTCCTCTCCTCTCCTCTTATCTCTGCTTCTTCTTCTCCCCTACCCTCTTCTCTCCTCCCCTCCCCTTCCCTCTCCTCTCCTGGGTAGTTAGTAGGATAAGCCATGATGTGTCTCAGATATGAGGCTCAGTAGATCCTTTAGTATTGATCCAGCAGCATTGCCAACTCGTGCATAGTCTGACTGCATATAAACCATAGTGTTTATGAGTGTGCTCCCCTGCCCCCTCCCTCCCTAATTCCTCTATCTCTCTCGGCCGAGCCATTTCTGTTCCTGCCTCTTTCTTTCTCCTTATCCTTAGCTTTTTGTCCTTCCTGTTTTGGCTCATCGTTCTAGTCTTTCCCTGAGCGTTGTTTGTTCCTTTCTCCATTACTCCTCCCTCCCTCTCTCCATTCCCTCACTATTATCCATCCTCTCCACTTCTCATTCTTGCCTTTGGTCAAATTCCTATATTTGATTTAAGACTAAATATAGCTGGTAGAAACTTATAAGATTACAGTTTCATCCTCATTGTTGTGTTGTCTTCTCTCCCTCCCTGTTCTCTGCCTGTCCACCAGTGGGGTGAGATGATGGGGAGCACTGTGTGTGTGTGTTTGTGAGTGTGAGTGTGAGTGTGTGTGTGTGTGTGTGTGTGAGTGTGTGTGAGTGTGTGTGTTTGAACTCTGAGTAAGTAGTAAAGATAAAAAAAATATTGGTATCACCAACAGCTATCGAATAATTGGTTCCTTCTTTGACTGACAGCCGAGATTCCATATTTTTCTGAGCAGTTGCTGGACATTTGTTTCTGGTTGTTTATTGAAATGACTTAATATGCAGGCAGTTTGTTCACACTCAAACATTGATTGCTTCTGAATTTGTTTATGGCGTAGAGTTAGATGGAGGGAGGTGAGAAAGAGAGAGAGAGGTAGTCAGTGATGTAGAGAAAGAGGGAGGGGGCAAAATAGAGAGAGGGAGGCAGCAAGAGAGAGAGAGAGAGAGGCAGCAAGAGAGAGAGAGATAGGAAGGGAGGGGGCAAACTAGAGAGAGGGAGGCAGCAAGAGAGAGAGAGAGAGGGAGGGAGGGAGGGAGGGAGGGAGGTAGGGACAGAGGGAGGGGGCAAACTAGAGAGAGGGAGGGAGAGGGAAAACTAGAGAGAGGGAGGCAGCAAGAGAGAGAGAGACAGAGAGAGAGAGAGACAGAGGGAGGGGGCAAACTAGAGAGAGGGAGGCAGCAAGAGAGAGAGAGAGAGAGAGAGAGAGAAAGAGAGAGAGAGGGAGGGGGGGGGCAAACTAAAGAGAGGGAGGCAGCAAGAGAGAGAGAGAGAGAGAGAGAGGGAGGGGGCAAAGTAGAGATAGGGAGGCAGCTAGAGAGAGAGGGAGAGGGAGGGGGCAAAATAGAGAGGGAGACAACAAGCATGTGTGACAGAGCGGTATGCTCTGGTCTGCAACGTTGGGAACTGTCCACTGCTTATGGTGCTGAAAGAGGACTACTTCTCTGGTACTTAGTAAAGAAGAGGATGAAAACGACAAGAAAGGATGGAGGGAAAAGATAAGGAGGAGTAGTCTGAGGCACAGGGTCCTTTTCTCTCGAGTCATTATAGATATGAATTTTTTTGAAGTGGATTTCCTTTACAATAGTACATTTTAGCAAAGATTAGATTAACTGTCTCTCTCTTTCTCTTTTCCTCTCTTTCATTCCCTCTCTCCCTCTCTCTCTCTCTCTCTCTCTCTCTCTCTAACACAAAGAGGACTGACACATTTAGGATGAGGAAAGAGGAGAGGAGTAGGAGGTGAAACGCAGAATGAGATCATGGTTTTTGGGGTGTTTTTCTCATCGCAGAAGAGAGAGTGGAGAGAGATTTAGGACAGGCTTGTCTCCCTGCAGGTCGCGTCTCTCCTGACTCCACGTTCACTTCTTTTGCTCCAGTTGCAGAACTCTTCAGCGACACTTTCAAAAGCCCGCTTGGCCCCCTTCGGCCCGGGTTTGGAGTCAGGATGTCGGGGGGCTCTGCTCGTCAATGCAGACGGGGCCTGGTGAAGTTTGCTCGCTCCCTGCACAAACTTGTCACCGGGACTCTCAACAAAGGTGAGTCACTGACCCGCTTGGTGTGTGAGTGTGTAGGCTATCCATCATGTCAAGTCTGTCACTGACAGGTAGACGTGCTTGTGTGTGTACATGCCTGTGTGTGGACATGCCTGTGTGTGGACATGCCTGTGTGTGGACATGCCTGTGTGTGGACATGCCTGTGTGTGGACATGCCTGTGTGTGGACATGCCTGTGTGTGGACATGCCTGTGTGTGGACATGCCTGTGTGTGGACATGCCTGTGTGTGGACATGCCTGTGTGTGGACATGCCTGTGTGTGTACATGCCTGTGTGTGGACATGCCTGTGTGTGCTTCAGCATCGTGAGAGTTGTTTTTTGTGCTAGTGTGCGTGTGTGCTTCGTCAACGTCCAGGCACAAAGTGTGCAGGGGGTGTGAGGCAGTCAGTCTGTTGTCATCTGGTTTGTATTTGGATGGACAGTTCATGTGGCTAACTTGTGCTGGGGTACGTATTCAAGCATGGAGTCATGACAGTAAGATTCTCACACAAAATCTACGCTATTTACTCTACTGTCCTCTCTCTCAATCCCATTTCACCCTCCTGTCTTTCCTGAGCTCTCTCGCTCCCAGACTTCCCCTGCTCTCTGGTTCCCTGCTCTCTGGTTCCCTGCTCTCTGGTTCCCTGCTCTCTGTTCCCTGCTCTCTGTTCCCTGCTCTCTGTTCCCTGCTCTCTGGTTCCCTGCTCTCTGTTCCCTGCTCTCTGGTTCCCTGCTCTCTGGTTCCCTGCTCTCTGGTTCCCTGCTCTCTGGTTCCCTGCTCTCTGTTCCCTGCTCTCTGGTTCCCTGCTCTCTGGTTCCCTGCTCTCTGTTCCCTGCTCTCTGGTTCCCTGCTCTCTGGTTCCCTGCTCTCTGTTCCCGAGACGTAGGGAGCGCTCCCTAACCGAGAGGAGCGATAAAGTTGAGAAAGAACCGAGTGTCATGTGATGAATGTGTGCAATATAACGTGTCGCCGCGGCAACGCTGCGGAGGAGGAGGAGGAGGAGAAATGCAGACATGCCCATTCCCAATAAGGAGGCATTTATAGTTCTGATTCATTATGGTATACGGCTGTGTGATTGAGTGAGAGAGTGCATGTGCGGATTTGTTTGTGTGTTTGTGTGTGTGTGTGTGTGTCATGTGTGAGTGGGGGCTTGTGTGTGTGTTTATGGGTTTACGTTATGGTGATTCATTATCTCCTTCCAGTGCCTCTGTTGTTGGGAGAGAGGAAGCAGGGCAGGGGGGGAGGCAGGACTCTCCCATACAGCACAGTAAGAGCCTGCAGGATGTGCTGCTGCACACACACACACACACACACACACCGGTACAGCAGTACACATACGCGCACAGTGTGTAGAGACAGTACACATGCGTACATACAGCATTTGCCTTCGTGGCTGGAGGATTCCGCATGCATAAAAGGGCCCACAAACACATACACACACACACACACACACACACACTCAGAGCCGTCTCGGTACTCAGGGAGCTGGCCTCCAGGTCACAGAGAAGATGTCATTATGGGGCTGCTGCAGAGGTTGTGTTGGCCTAAATGGCTCCTTGAAAGCTGAACACAGACACGTGCATGATGACCTAATACACACTGCAGCAGAACACAGAACACCCTCTGCATACTAACAAACAAATACACACATACACAAACGCAGTAATACTAAACACTAGCACAATAAAAAGGAAAGGATTGGTAACATGAAGTCAGACATAAACACGTACACTCACGCATACACAAACGCAGTAATGAGGAAATGATTGAAGAGATCTTGGTTTGGTTTAATATCAAGCACACACTGTAACACATAAAGCCTCTTTTTCTCTCTCTTTAGTTTCCCCCCAAATGTTTTTTCTTCATGGTTTATTTAGTGATTAGATTTGTCATTAATTTGAGCAGTGAGCAAAGTGCTTATTACAGTAATCCAGTATTGAGGAAGCCTATTCTTGTTTTCGGTGAACGTTGATGCTAATGGCACTACACTGACCTTTAGTGGTGGAATGGAAACCTTGCAGCCGCTGGAAATAGTATTTTTCAGTATGTTTTTTTTGTAACATCAACAGTACAATAGAAAGAAAATGACCTATACCAACTCTCGAACAATCCAGACAATCCATATATTTGTATGCATCCAAAAATGTATACAAATTATAATATCATAATCATAACCTCATCCGTATCTACTCGTAATTACAACCGTTCTAGCACTAGAGGTCCCACTTGGCTTGCCGTCCACGAGAACACGCCTACTGCTCCCCAGTACTAACACTACATAGCCAGTTGAAATACCAACTCTAATCAGTTAACTGATACCTGGATGTGATATTTATGAAATCCAGGCTTTCTCTCCATGGTGGTTTGTTTGTGTGTGTGTCCTTTAAATACCAGCAGAAGAAGATAAAGGTCAAAACTGGGTTTGAATCCTTATAGGGATCCACAGACCCTGACTAGGAAGTCCACCCTCTTTATCTGATCAATATGGGTGTCCTTCGTAAATGCCAGATGAAATATTGAACTAGTTGTTCCGTCGTGCCTTTGCCTTCTGCCTTCCCTGGAGACGATGTTTAGTATTTAGGCTGGTTTCTATGGAGAGGGGGAGAGAGAGAGACAGAGAGAGGGAGAGAGAGAGAGAGAGAGAGAGAGAGAGGGAGGGAGAGTGTGTGTCCCGCGTGTCTGTGTGTCTATATCTGTGTCAGTGGGTGTGTGTCTGTGTGTGTGTGTGTGTGTATATATACAGTATATGTGTGTGTGTGTGCGCACACACAAACCTGCGCTCGATTGGCTGCAGGCTGGCTCCAAAACGCTGCCATATCCCTCTCACTGTGCCAGAGGGGAGCTTCCGAATGTTGGACATGAAAACGAATGGACGATGACTCATACGGAGAGCCTTCCCAGCCGAGAGGGCACTCACTGTAACACAGTAATCAATCTGTAGCCCGCATGCCATTAGCATCTATTAGCTTCAGGCCTCTTGATTATCATTTCTCCTCTCCCTGAAGGGGAACAGGCAATCAGGGTCTCTCATTGTGGATTTAGGAGGGCTGGGATCTGATGGAGATGTATTTAAGGGAGTAGCGATGGTTCAAATCCTGGAGAGGTTCGGCGGCAGGAACTGTACCCAGGCTTTAGGTCAACGAGCTAACACAGTGCAATCAGCTGTTGAGAAGATATGGGTGTGATCAGGAATGCACAGACACACGTACCTGTGTCTATGGACATGAGACATAAACACACACACACAGTCACACACACACACACACACACAGTCACACACACACACAAACTGGCTACCCTCAGAAGAAGCAAAGGGTTGTGGACTTCTGAAGGATTGTGACGAGTATGTATGAAACATTTATATGGGAACGGTGAATATTTGATCCGAGCTGAAATATGGATAGCAGTGTGGACATGTGTTGCTGCATGTGTTCTGTGAACACAGTCGGGATGAAGGATCCAGACAGAGACAGTTTTGGGCTATTTCAGACCGAATCATCCCTGTCACAAACACGCCATAACAGCCTCACTGAGGTTCAGAGTCGACTCATTCTGTCCTTCTGTCTCTTCCTTAACCCTTTCGCCCCCTTGGCTCCAATTGACCAATCCCCTTCCCTCCCTCCCTCCCTCCCTCCCTCCGTGCCTCCCTCTCTTCTCCCTGCTCTGTCGAGTCTTGGTTCCAGTGGTCATCACTGTGACAAGGACCAGCCACCCAGGACAGCACACACAACGCACTGCATTATTCACCGTCTCTTTCTCTCCATCTCCCTCCTCTCCGTCTGTCTCCTTTTTCGACGTACTCTCCCCCTCTCTTTCTGACTATCTCTTTCAACCACTCCACCCCCTCCGCCGTATTTAAACGACTATTGTGTAACTCTTCATAAAGGATGAAGAGCATGAATGGAGGAGGAATCCAGCTCTCTCCTCAGACTGGACATGGGAGATGTGACAGACGGAGGCAGCAGCGACCCTCTGTCATCGCACTTCACAGTCAGACATAGGGAGATACGTCTACAGACTGATGTCACATCCTGCTAGCCGGCCGCCCACTAAATGTCTTTTGAACGTATTTCATTGCTTGCTTCTGGCTCACTGTTGTGTGTGTTTTACGGGCTGCTGCCGGTCGATCTGGCTGTTTTGTAAGAAGCTTTTCCAGACCTTGTTTGAACTCAAGTCGGTCCCCTGGTGTGTTTCATCAGACAATGTTTTCCCGACCACCTTCCCCTCCTGCGCATTCTACACAGAGAGAAAGGGATTTGTGTATTTCTGCCAGGTTGTGTGTGTGGTGTGTGTGTGTACAAGCATGAATGTGTCATTCCTCAAAGGTTAGCTCACCAGTAAATTGCTGTCATACCAATTCACTGTGCTGGGGAGAGAGGGTGAGAGGGAGAAACAGAGAGAGGTGGAACACAGGAAGAAAGGGAGAGGGCTGCCTGCATGGCTGACTGCATGGCTGACTGCATAACCCAAATTATACTTTCACTTATACCCATATCTGTATCCAACCCCCCACCCTTCTAATTCTATTCCTCACCTCCCTCCATCTACACCTCCCTTCCTCCCTCCCTCCATCTACACCTCCCTTCCTCCCTCCATCTACACCTCCCTCCCTCCATCTACACCTCCCTTCCTCCCTCCATCTACACCTCCCTTCCTGTCCCTCTCTCCACGCCCCGCCCTCTCCCCAGAGTGGATCAACCTCACAGAGTGGACAGCTGCAGTGTAATGAATGTGTTGGCCTAACGACTGGTAGATTGGCCTTTGCGTCCGAGCTTAAATAGTTTTTCTTGGGAGAAGCCATGTTGGGAATCCTAATGGGGCTCCTGTCGATACGGGTAGCCCGACCCCGCCACTCTCCCACCATCAGGGGAGGCATGTGTGTGTGTGTGTGTGTGGGAGGGGGTGGGGGCAGGCTGGACTGGGTCCACGGAGGGGGCCGGGGGAGCAGGGTCGGTCTGAACGGCCAGCACCAGGACCAGTCCCATGATGCCGTGGCGTGGCTGTGTTTTTCTGGCGGATGTGGTCACGTGTGCCCCATGCGTGTATAAAGCATGTGTTGACGTGTCTGTGTTTATGTCGGTGACGAGAGG